>JAQQZU010000035.1:6047688-6077948 GCA_030068025.1 Parauchenoglanis punctatus | reverse complement strand
GTGTATGTAACACACACACACACACACACACACACACACACACATATACATACACACATATACATATATAAACATACATATACATATAGACATACACACACATATATATATACAAACACACACACACACACACTTCCAAGTGATTGGAAGCTTTTGGGACACACTATAGCCTTTTATCCCATACAGGGTGTACTAATCCGCCACAACCCATGATCAGGATGAAGCGTTTACTGAAAATGAGTGAACGATTGTTACTACTATGATAAAAATAAGAACGATTCGATTCGAATCAGATCACCAACAAGAGCCGACTCTTCGACTCCCAAATGAGTCGTTTTATCAACCTTGATCAAGCTCTCTAAAATCTGATCTAATCTAATCCAATCAAATATAATCTATATCTTAAACTGCTTAATTAAACCTTACTCCACCCTTTGACAAAGGAACAGTTAAAAATATCTAAAGAAAAGAAAAGAAAAAGAACATAATTTGCACTGTTCTTGTATTAAAATCTAGGGTATTTAAACTTAGACAAAGCAAGGTGTTGCATATTTGCTCTAAAAAAAAAAAGTAGTAAGCATCCTTTCATTACTATTATTATTATTATTATTATTATTATTATTATTATTAAACTGTTTCTCTAGAACTGTTAATGAATCATAATGACGTGCCAAACTCGGATATTGATAAGATTCACTCGATGCCCTCAAAGAGTCGACTCGTTTATGAACGACTCATCACGCGACACAGCAGTGTGCGGTTTGCGACACCGGATGTCGGTAAATGACACAAAATCCGGCAGGTTGTTGGCTAACTAGCATTATACTCTTCATAATAAAGACTTTAAAAAAAGCATTGCAAGTACAGTTATTGTGAGCTGTTTCATTTGTCTGTCAATTTGTTAGAGTGATTTATAAAACATTACTGGCATCATATTTAATTTACAAGCTGTCTAATTTAATTTAATCTATCTGTCAGGCGATCTGAAGTTATTCCCCGGCGAGTTATCATATATCATACCCCTGCATTATTCTTGGATTAGCTGCTCATGACAGCACACACTACTTGACTATCGTCAAACAAATACATGTTTAGTAATACAAGGGTAGTTAAAACAATCAGATTATTATTTTACTCACTAGTTCACTGGTCTCTGGTGAGCTAACTAACGTTGCATTCATTCCTGTTGGCAAACTTTCAGTATTTTGAAAACACAGGAGCCGGATGAGAGAAAAGTGTCTGCTGGAGTTTGTAGTTTCTTCCACCATGATATTCTTATGTGGAGTCTATAAAAGACTACAATTCCCAAATAACAGTATATAAAAGCCCCTTTATCACCGCGTTTACGTCTTACCGTATAGACCATCGTATAGGAGCAGTAAAATACACATACGTGGTTTACCCCTAAAATCCCAGCATGCACTAGCGGCCAGGTGAGGTGGTCTCTTCTCCCATCCCCTGAGTGAGAGAACTATTTAGGAAAGTATGTTTATAATGACTTACACAACAATCATGATGTTGCAATAAGTCTTAGTGTATGTTATCCACACACACACACACACGCACGCGCACGCAGGCAATATGATGGTGCAGTTCAGGGTGACTTCAAGAATGGAGTTTTGCACATTATTCCCATGTTTGCACAGGATTCCTCTGGTGTCTCCCCCCCATTCCTAAAATATGTATTTTATAATTTTTTTAGCTGAACAGTTCCTCTCCGAACAGTAACTGTAATAACAGTAATTATTAATCAACATTTTCTCATCAATCAGAACAAAATTCAACAGCAAAAATTCAAAGAAAAGTATGCAATTAAAAGCAAGAAGAATGTAAGCTGAGCTCATTGCTGCGTCCCGGGGTTAAATTGCTTCATAAATTTGTATTTTATTCATATTTACGAATCTATAATCTGTCTTTTTTGGGTCTGCTATGCTAACAAGGCATGTAAATATTAGTAATTTTAGTTGTAATTTTAAATATGCTAATTGTCACCATGTTTACCTTCATAAACAAATCCACATGACAAAGAATCCAAGTGGCAGAATTGTTTTATTGTAGAACGAAACACAGCCTTAATTTCAGTAGCCTTTATTCAAAGAGAATAGAAGAAAATCACAGTGAGGTGTGGATATGTGTTGAATGACTAAATGACTCGAAATATGTGTCGTCTGAAAAGCAAAATAATGAAGATATAGATTTATGTACATAATATACCAGTGAACTGCCACTCACACCATGTTTCAGACAAATTAACATACAAAATGTTATCTTTTGGACTGAATGCAATCGTGTTCACTGTGGTCATTCCCTGTTTGGGTTTAAGGCTGCTGAAGTCCTCTCGTTTTATGGGCACAACCACATTTGTGTATACATACATTTTACAGATATGTACTAAATGTGTTCAAACAGTGCAGCTTTTCGTCTGTCAAGCCTCTTGTGGTGCATATGAAGCTTGATTAAACTGTGCTTTCTTTAACATTATGAATATTGCACACTTCTGATCTAGTATCTAATATGGCCACTAGATTATTAACTGTTACGTTAAGGCACAAGTATCCGTCCAGGAAACTATTGGTTTGCGAGTTGAAGAAACAAAAACCTGTGACCAAGGATGTGTCCTTGATTTGGTCAGAGTTGCTTGTCGCACCTGTCAGCTTGCTCAAGTTTGTCATGTCAAACACACAGTCTGAACTGATGTCTCTACCGGTAACGAACCACTTACCGAGCTTAGGCAAACGTCATCTCCTTGAAAAGTGCTCTCATAATCGTGTGTCTTTTTACCATTCACAGTAACACAACACTCCATTACTCTATATAAGTATGTGACACTCGTACTTGAGGTCCTTTTTCACAGTCTTGACCTGATAAAAGTGTCATTTTGGTTTATCGGGATGGTGATCTTTGGTTCATGAGTTCACAGGTTGTTTGACTTATGTGCATTTTGGCTTAATGTGATCAGAATATAATGGTGCAGTTATGCTCTTGGTTTACGCTTTCACAGAAGATGATGTATTGTGGGAAACCGATATCATCTATTGTATTTTTAAATAGTTTCATTCTTAGTCTCAGTGTTATTTCACCAATGTGCAAATTACAAATCCATCCTACAGTTTACTTTACCCTATAAATCCTCTATAACTCAAATTACTCTGTCATTTCCACTTCTAATACTATACAGCAGTTTCAGTGAAACCAAATAAGGTGCTCTGATACAGATTCTCTCTCTTTGCTGATCTCTATCTTTCCTATTATTGTCTCCTCCTAATGGCCTTGTAAGGCACTCCCTATATAAAGAGCTATCTTAAAATCCCAAGTCATTGTTATTACTAACAAAGTATCTCAGGCACATACACTCTAAAAAATGCTGGGATATTTTTCCTTTTTGGAGGGGTCAAGTATTCGGCATATCATTGGGTTGATAATGGGCAATTTGGCATAGTAGAATGAGGATGAGGACCTGAAAGAGAACAGTCACAGTGCATCAAGATTCATTTTCAAGTGTGTCTGTTGAGAGTAGCCACCAGAAAAAAAGTTTGAAGTAAAATAACTCAGTTGCTGCTGCAATAAATTTAAGCTTTCGTCACATTGAAGTTCATTTCTAATTTAGTTGGACCTTTTAAAATGATTATTCATATAATTTGTATATAATTTGATGTTCTTCACTTAGGATTTTAAAATGTCCATGGATATGAGTTCATATTTTTCATTTGATATGTAATTGAAATAAAATTTACTCGAAGTAAAAAATGAAGAAACCCCAGAAATCTGGTTTCAATGTTTAAGAAAAAGGTGGTGTCTATAACCCGACAATGTAATTCATTTTACACTAATACCCACCAGGCTAAATAAACTCTTATCTTAAGTAACATTAAATCGACATGCTGGGTCAACACCCTAACCCAACCTTGCCCGGTTAGTCCATATAGCATCCAGCCCTGGGATTCCAAACTGATCCAAATTGAGTTATTTTTTAGCCCAGCAGTTTTTACAATGTACTCACACTTACACTATATGGCCAAACGTATGTGGACACCTGACAGTCACACCTGTATGTGCTTTTTGAACACCCCATTCCAGTAGTTGTATGTCCCCTTTGCTGTTATCATAACCTCCACTTTTCTGGGAAGACTTTCCACTAGATTTTAAGTGTCGCTGTGGCCAAAAGCTGTAAGAGCATTAAAGATGTCAGAAACTGAGGTTACACAAGAATGTCTGGAGTGCAGTCTGCATTTCAATTTATCCCAAAGGTGTTCAGTGGGATTGAGGTCAGAGCTCTGTGCAAGTCAGTTGAGTTCTTCCACTCCAACCTTGGCAAACCATGTCTTCATGGAGCTCGCTTTGTGCACAGAAGCATTGTTATACTGTTAACATTTTTAGGTTGTAGTTCCAGTGAAGGTAAATCATAATGCTACAGCATACAAGGACATTCTAGACAAATGTGTGCTTCCAGGTTTTGACATAAGTTTGGGACAGATGATCAGGTATCCACATGCTTTTGGCCATATAGTGAACATATACACACAATTTTCATTTGCTACTATAGACTGGGATCTAGCCACACCCCCCAATCACACTGCTAGGTCAGGCCGTGTTTTGCTGCTACTGGAGCCACTGGTCTTACTGAAGCAGCGTTTGTCTCTGTTGAAGCTGCCATTGGATGTTGGTGTGGAAGGAGCACTGGGTAGCACTTCACCATGGCTGTTTCCACAAGCCACAATGCCTGGTTGATGGTCATAACTCATCCTCAAGAAATCCTCCCCTGCCTCCGGGTCATCACGGCTGCGCCGGCCATGGCGCTCAGTGGCCAGGTTGACCGAGTTCTGCTGGTGGGCCAAATGGTTGGTAAAGGGTTGGTAGCCTGAGTGGATGGAGTGAACATGATGCTGAACATGTCCAGGTGAGGGTGGTCCTCTTCCTGATGCTAAGCACTGGTTAAAATCTGGAGGTGGGGTGCAGTTCTTGGCCGGATGTGTCTGGGAGCTGTTTGGAAAGTTAGATGGCACGGCTGCAGAAACAGCTTTGCTGCTTTTGTTGTTGGTTTCCCTTGTTCTGTTAGTGGCACGGTTGTCAACATAATTACGGAAGCAGCCCTTGCACTGCTTCCATCCAAGGTGATAAAGCTCCAAAACACTGAGGAATAGGGACACAGCTGCCACCACCAGCATGAACACGATGAAGACGTTCTTCTCTGTAGGACGTGACATGTAACAGTTTACTGGGTTGGGACATGGTGAAGTACTGCAGTGGTACAACGCCTTCAAAAAGATACCATACATCATATACTGGATCACAATGAAGGCCACTTCCATGACCAAACGGATCAGGATGCTCAATACGTAAGTCTGCAGCAGTGCACCTTTTAGGTGAATCTTGGCTGGTGTTTCAGAAGCCTTTTCCTTTTGTTCCAGGCACTCCTTCTCACCACGTCCTGGTTCCCCTCTTCCCTCATCTGCCTCACGCTCCTCCTGCTCTAGTCGCCGGCGTTTCTCTTCCATGCGCACAGTGTGCATGGCATGGCCCATGTAAATGAGTGAGGGTGTGGAGACAAAGACGATCTGCAGTACCCAATAGCGGATGTGAGCGATGGGGAAGGCACTGTCATAGCAGACATTGGTGCAACCAGGCTGCTGGGTGTCACACATGAAATCAGACTGCTCATCACCCCAAGATGACTCAGCCGCTGTACCCAGGACCAGTATGCGGAAGATGAAAAGGATGGTGAGCCACACCTTCCCCACTGAGGTAGAGTGCTCCTGCACCTCCTCTAGGAAGTTTCCAAGGAGACTCCAGTCCCCCATGGTTCCTCACTGTCTACACTTCTGCTCCCTCTGACTGCCATAGGGAGAAAACAGGAAAAACATAGCTCTGATTAGTACTTTTTAATCAACATTAACTTAAATAAACATTAACATTAACCAACTGTATGGAGACATGGAAGTTGTACTAAAGCTAGATGTGGCCTGGCTTGTGTTATTTGTTCAATTCTTCTTACTATATTTAATTCATTCTGCAGGTGGCACTAATACTCCATGGTTCTGCCATTTATTTTTGGATTCTGTACACTGTCAGAAAAAAAATATTGTTCAGATACATTCTGCAAGGGACAGATAATAAAAATGGACATTCAAAGGGACACCAGTGGCCCTTAAGGTATAACACTTTATTATGCATGTTTGTAGTGTACATATAAATACTGATATATGAATAGAATAGAATGCCTTTTATTGTCACTATACCGATGTACAATGAGATTAAAAGCAACTCCTTCAGTGCACACATATATGTAGAACACAAAGACAGTTGAAAAACAAGTAAATAAACAGGTAAACAAATGTGCATAAAATTTCAAAAGTTGCAAAGAAATTGCGACACTATATACATGTATGGAAGGAAATAAATAATTATTGCACTATTGGATTATTGCACACAATTTGAATATTGCACGATAAGAGTGATCATGTGCAGTAGGTAGTGGATTTTGGACCCTGAGAGTAATGATACTGTACAGTAAAGTTGATTGATAGAAGGAAGTCCAGGGGTTAGGGGGTTAGACTGTGTAGTCGGTGCATGTGTGAATTTAGAGTGGTTATGGCTTTTGGGGAAAAAACAGTTCTTGAATCTGTTTGTCCTTGTTGTGATTTATATGCATAAATCGGTAAACCTAATCAATGTGGCCAATAAACTTTGGCCGACCTTTTTCTTACACACAGCACAATCCTTTGCATTAGCTTCTTAATCCACCATAATATTTGTATAACTTCACCTGGCTCCATCTGTCAGACCCTGTAAGTCCATACTGTAGATATGTTGTGCATGTATGTTAAGTGTGTGTCAGTAAGAGAGTTGACAGCCCTCATTAAAGGCACAGTGGGATGAATGTTACTAATCTGGGCATGTCTCTCCCTAGTTTCACGGTCAGTTTGGGTAGGGGCTGGCTTCTGTGGCCTTGGCAGGACAGGGCACAGTTGGATGATGCCAGGGGCATGGGAATTGCCCTTGTGCATAACAGATCCGAACCCTAGAGAGGGTGACCAGCTGTCACTGCACCACCTGGCCCTTTGCTTTTTGTTTTTTCAGTATGTGTATATATAAGAATGTGATGCATACCACAAAAATGAACAAGTGGTTCATTGGAAATATTCAAGTCATTTCAACGAGTGCATGAAAACAAAATCTTTCTTTAAACCTTCCTGTCTGTAATGCCTGGAAAACTGGATAGAATCTGTTGAAAAAAAGATAAATACTTCAGGTCATTGTTTTTTTACTACACATTAAAGAGTGAATCTTGAAATTACATGAAGTGAAATGTCAGATGAAAAGACACAAAAAGACGTATAATGTTCTTGGATGTCATCAGTGTTATTTATAAAATCCACAAAAAATTACTAAATAAAGACAACTACTCAGGATTTTACCCAAAGATTGCCATTGAGAGAACAATTGATGTAATTTTCCAAGTTCTGCCTACTTGCCACTTTTGAGCCCTTGGGGAAGGCTCTGACTCCAGCTTATATGTGAAGAAAGTATTTCATTATATAGTGAGCACATGTAAAATTTATATGTAACAATAAAAGACTTTTCTCTCTCTTCTGCCTGTGAGACAAATCACAATTACAATGAAAACAACGGCAAGCCCATGTTTTTGTCCTTAAGCTGACCTCACCCCTGAAATTATGTATGAATGTTGAATTGCCTTTTAAGATCAAAGGGCAGAGTTGCTGAACTCTGTTTTTCCTTTGGGCAGAGCTCATTTCCTAGCCAGAAATATATTAGCTGAAACGAATTAAAAGTAAGATCCACTGAATGGCAATACAGCATTGCATTGTTTTTTCCATGTTATCTTTGAAACTCAGTGATTATTATAGACTCATAATAATCTTATATTATATATATAAGTATTTATATGATAATCATATATTTTTATAGACTTGTATCTTATAATGATCTCAAACGTTTCACTGTACCATTTAGAAAAGTGAGTGCTCGTGCTGCATATAGTATGTGCATTAATTCCTATGTGCATGTGTGTTTCAGTGTACATCCATGCTTTAAACTGCCACTTCACAGCCATCCTGTACTAAACCCTTGCTTTAGCTAAGCCCAAATATGGAGTCAGCTTTCAGAGGCTCTTTCATACATTTGTACTCCAGTCACATCTCAAAACAATCGGAGTCATTAAGATGCTTAACCTGATCAATGGCCAACACAAAGCGCAGCTGAGTAACATTACAAGTATGTTGTTTGCACTTACTCAAGATTTCTTATCTTGAACCTGATAACAATGAGCTAAGGAAGTATGTTTGAAGGTGTTTCTGAAAATCTGATAAATGTTTTGTTGAACTTAAATGTGTAGATGTGCTAAGCTCTCCAAGTCACAAATAAAATATAATTATAGAATAAGAAATTACAGTTGTATGGGTCTTTATTATGCCCTCTATAATAGAGCATAATAGGGTAATTGGGGCTGAAATTTACCACATGCATACATACAGTATGCTCTATGAGATCAATTCTTAATACTCAATTAAGGTATTATGGCCATGCCATATGAAACAGTGGGAGCAAAACTGAAGGATCCACAGAACAATGCTATCTGATATGTTTCTGAGGCTCAGAGCCCAAATTTATGACAGAAGGAATTTCCTTAATACCAAAATTAATGTCTAATGCTGATGTAAACAAGTCTTAATGGCACAGGGCCCAGCAGTCAAATAATGGCTGATGGCACACTAAAATACACCGCTAAAAGCACTCTACATTTTAAAATGCACCATTTAAAATGAATTTTAAAAGTCAGGATTAATGATTGAAACTATATCTGAAAAAGGGCCTTTTGAACTTCACATGGTTTATTCATTTAAAGCACGGTGTCCTAATCACTAATAACAGAAATAAAGCCAGGGAGGTTTGACAATTACTCTTGACTTTACTAGATGGACAAAAGCAGCTTGAAATGTTTAAGAGTTGGATAAATCATGTTATTCAGCATTATTTAATTATTCATAATCACTACTTGTTATTTAAAGTCAATAAAGTGATACATCTGCCAAAGATAAAAAAATAAATCCATTTACCTCACATGATACTGATCAGATATGGTATGTTTGATGTATTAAGTTTTTTTCTTTGCACTAGTTTTGAGCTAGTTCTTTGAAGCTTATAGCTTCCCGTTTCAAACTGAAATTGTAAGTAGAATTTGCATACTGATGTCTGAGACTATATGATACACTACCCTCTATAAAAATGGAAAAATGAACAAAGGTTCACTGCAGAGCTGAAAACAGTAGCAGCCATCTTGAAGCCTAAATTATACATTTTTCCCTCAGCATAGTTTGCCATCACACCATATTTATTTATTTATTAATTTTTTTACTACAGATTTTTCCAGCTCCTCATTTAAACTGTTTGGCTAGAAGTGGTAAGACATGGCATTATACATGTAATATACCTTCTTTACTTGTTAGTGTAACATTCAGATAAGTGGTTGCATTGATTTTTTCCATATTAAGGCATTCTGGTTTTTATACTGGAGTTGTCTTTACAACTCTCCATGTGAAACACAGTTGGATAAACTCTGATTGATTACCCAGGAGTCTCTAACAACAAACAAGTGGACTTCCTCTTAATGCATACAACTGAATGAATCATGAAGGCCACTATAATGACCCAGGGTCTGGTGGAGTTTAACAAAGTCAAGTGTGTGTATGGATGTGCGTGCATGCATGCGTGTGTGTGTGTGTGTGTGTACTGGCAGTGTTCGTTTGGAGTGGCCTTGGTGGGAACAGAATGTTAGACACGTAAAAACAGCAATGGGACGGAAATACCCATCTGATTCATTGGCATTACAGTCTCCGTCTTCGCCTCTCCTTTTTCCCCTTCTGTCTCTCTTTTTTTTTTACATCTTCCTTTTCTTCTTCTCTTAGGAAGCAATTTCAAACAATATGATTTCCTCCAGGCTAGCTCTCATAGGAGTCACAGTGTGAACGGATAACCGGCTCTCTTTCCTTTTTTCCCATACTGTGTGCGAGTTAGTGAGAGAGTGAGAGGGAGAAAAAGGGGGTGGGTATTGAGGGGACTTAGAGGGTCACTTTATCTAGTAATATTTTATCATGCCAAGACAATGCACCTGACATTCCAGCAGACAGCTCAAATATATCACCAGACATTTATGAGGGTCATAGGCAAGGGTGACCAAAATCTTTTTTTTTCTTATAGACATTAACAATAAGAGGGCAAGACACACACACACACACACACACACACACACACACACACACACACACACACTGCTAGATGAACAATGAAAACAGCAAACACACATTTTTGTACAATGACCTAAAGGGGAAGGGAAGATTGTTTACATCTTCTAATTAGACACTTTAATGATCATTTGATAAAATCAGTCTGTTTGTAGAATGTAATGCTGAAAAGGAAGAGAGATAATCAGGACTGTTTGTGTGGATATTAGATGAAGGCTGAATAGATGTTCCTGTGTTATGAGCTTTTTGATCAGTAAGGCATTCTCCAGGATTTTTTCTTACTTAGCAGGATGTAAGGAAGATAGTAGTGGAAACGAGTGCTTCTATTCTTATCCTCGACAAAACATGATGATAAACTTTGTTAAATAACACAGTTCAAAGAGAGTTTGAATGAGTGCGTGTGTTTTGTGTATAATTCTAAGTGACGTAGTTAGGCTTAGCATGATGGTAAATGATGAAGAAAATATTGAGCCTTTTATGGATGTTGGCACTAACATTAGATGTGTAATGCCCTGTAAATGTGCATAAGTGATGCAGGAAGATGCACTGAGCAGTAAGTCTTGTGTGGTATGCGACGTATAAAAGAGCTATGCTGGAATAAAGACTTTTGGCTTTGGAAATCTTGAACCCACCACAGAAGAAATGATTTTTGCATTTGTGGTTCTTGTTAACTGCATGATGTTTTTAATGCTTGATCATAATAATATACTTTAAGAATATGCAGGAGAAAGAACAGCAGTGTCTATAAAAAGTTTTCAGAGAAGCAGGCTTGTCTTGTCATATCAGCTATAAGGCTTTTGTTATGTATTTACAGAGGCACAAGGAGACTTACACAATACTGAATTATCCAACCTCGTCTTAACCTGGAAGGATCTCTGAACATGCTGTGCTCCCTATGAATATGTCACTGTCAAGCGATAGTAATAACAAAAATAAACATATCACCCTCTACCCTCCTCCAGTTAAGCGAGCTGGGAATGTTCCGGTAACGCTCTGTGAAAGTGCCAGGCTATGTTGGCATGTGCTGCCTTGCTGGTTTTCCTCAAAGCACTGATGTTGCCGTGGGCACGCTGATGCTGACACCATAAGAGGCTCTGTAGCATCCACACATGGCCCCTACATCTACCAGCTAAGGATAAATATTTACATGAGCCCATTCCCTCAAACCAGAAACCAGTGACGACCAGTGTCGCACCACGGACTGCCATCAAATACTTACCATGGTGCAATTTGAACTGTATCAATATGAAGGTCTGATTGAACAGACTGATTTTATATGCCTAAGATTCTGAGCTGGAGCGGTAACTGAATATCCCACCTCTTTTCTTTAAGCAGACACACTCCTATAGTTTTGAGCTGCTCTGTCTGGTCGAGGATAATTTCAAACAGCTTGAATTAGTAGAGAATCAGTTACGTGAACCTTGACAGCTGTAGGAAGACATTGAGATTATTTTATATCCATAAATAACTCTCTGTTACTGGATACTGCACACCATCATCACTTCCAGCTCGAGTGTAAATCTGGGAGGAAAGAGTTCTTTAAGTCAGAATGATTAATTCTATTTTTTTAGTGTCTAGGACAAAGATGGAAAGCTAAGAGAGTCCTCTGTGAGACTGAAGTGAACCACCATTACACCATACAACTCAGGAAAAAAATCAAAATAAATCAAGAGATGTCATCGTTGTTTGTCACACAGATAGCCTGGCAGCTTTACTCACAACAATGAAGGGACAATCCATTTCTGCTTGTCATGTTACTAAGTGAATAATGTGTTACCTTAAAAGGTGGTTCAGCTGCGCTCTCCGCTAACTCTTTACACAGATCTACAGTACAGTTAAAGAGACTCCCTCTAACTACTACATACCAGTGAACATGTACAGCATTCGCAAGTATTGTAAGAGACAAAAATGTGACAGTTTAGTATATGGTGTATAATCTGCCACTAAAATCAGATCTGCTGTTAAAGTCATGAGCTTAAACTTGTGATTTGTATTAATGAAAGAAATCTCAAGTAATTGTTCCAATTGAATATATATACCTTTGAATTATAAGGTTCTGTATGACAGATCTTTGATTTTACGATAGGTGAAATCTATGACAGCCCCGTATATATAGCTTATTTTTAACATGTACTGTTTTTTTTTTTTTTTTAAATGTCAGATAGAAACTTATCATTCCAAGATCATGCTATAACACATCTACTGTAAAATACAGAATAACAAACACTGACTAAAATTAATTTGTACCCCTGTAATGTTTTGTACAACCATTTATGTATTATTAAATTATGGATGACTTTAGCACTTATACAGCCTCAGCTTTTCCATGCAAACACATTTACACACAGATTTTACACTGTTTTTAGAGGAAGAGTGTTTAATCTCAATTATCTCGGTGTCTTACAATGACTGACCATGCCTGAGTCGCTTGGGATGTTGTCATTAGAGCCAATTAAGAAAAAAAAAGAATGGTTTAAAGCTATATAAACTAAGTGGACAGACTGTGATTGTTAGCACTAGAGTATGAAAGTGGTTTATGCTCTTTGTACACAAAAAGCAAACTTTGGTAATCCACTGTGTACACTTTTGTGATGGATTGTCATACATTAGAAAAAGAGAGCGACAGGAGACGTGTGCCGACTTACTGCAACTAATGCACAGCTCCAGCCATTGTCCTGGGTCATATAGAAACGCAAGCACACTCTTTGTTAATGCATATAAATGACAGAGCAAAGGTGTTGGTTAGAACTAATTTGGATGTTAATATAGAAACTGCAACTTTTCCGTGTAACACCTCATAACTTTTAAGCCGCTTTTATTAGTATTCATTACTTCACTTTTCACTTGAGCTTGTTAGTCTACTGATACTGATACTGTTTTAATTCACAATTTAGCTTGGCGGTTTGAGATGCTCACCAAGAGATGGATCTTTTAAATTGGTGTTGTATCTTATACATTATTATATACATTATATATATACATTATATATTAGGATCTTATGTATTTACCATTCTGTTATGATAATTTTAGATTACATGAAACATGTCAAAGTCAAATCCTTTCACAAATTTGAACGGTGCTTTATCGGCAGGTTATGCTATTGATTTTTTAAAAGGTGCCATAAAACAGTTCAGGATATCATGTAAATAGCTAAAATACCCAGCTATGTATAGTACAAAAGTAAGAAATATGTAGTATACAACACCTATTTTAATTATTTATAAAACTAGATGACTTTACGCTTTTGTCCTGAGATATAGTTGGTTTTCCATGTGGGATCTTAAACTGATTTTTAAACTGACTTCTCATTTTAACTTCCACAAAGTTAAAACAGAAATATATACAATTTTATAATTGTTTTTAGAGGACGAGCCTTTAATCTCTGATCTTTGTCCAGCCGATTTGACATTTCTCATCTGCTCTGTTCACTCTGAAGAAGCTTGATTTGTGTTTAAGAAACAGCAGGGACCATTTCATATAAGCAACCCCTAAGACTATAGAAGAGGAGCTCATCATTACCTGTCCCACTGGTGTCTCAGTAAAATAGATGAGTGTGTATGAGAGCAGCTCGGCGTTCCTGCTCCTGTTTCCTGAGGATGAGGAAGAAAGTCCTTATCCTGCTGTTCCAGGTACTTGGGGTTCTGGCTCGATGGTGCCTGCTGGGTAGTGGGTATGGTGGACAATGATGCGCGCTGTAAAGATCTTCAGATATGTGTGTGAATCTGTGGTGATGATAAGTTGCTCCTGCTGCTCTGAAGCTGGTGACACACTCTCCTAGAGCTGCGGGAATGAGGGCACGAGTGCAGGGCAAACAGAGAAATACTGGGCCATCTCTGGGAGTGTTTCCCATCCAATGCTCCCTCCAATGCACTCACACACATACAACGCCCCCTCCCCTTTGCCCAGGACATACATAAGCACACACACGTCCTCCTCCCTCTTGTCTTCCTCCCTCTCTTCACTTGCTGGCACTTTTTTGGTGAGAAGAATACCACAGAGTAAGAAAAGGAAATGAGATTGTATTGTAACACAATGGGTGTTCAACTCAGGCTGATTATAAAGTTTTAGTGCTTCTGGTCCGCACTGGTGTACATGTGCCTTAGTGGGATTACATGTGTGTGTGATCTGTTAGTGGTTCAATCATTACCTTCTATTGTATGCTTATTTAAATATGCATACCAATATAGGTATCCATCTATACCACTGGAACCAATCCCAGCTGACTTCGGGTGGGAGGCAGGGTACACCCCAGGCAGGTCACAGACATTAGACAGGGATGAGCGACTATTCACACTCACATTCACACTTATGGGCAATTTAGAGTACCCAGTTAACTGAATCTGCATGTCTTTGGACTGTGGGAGGAAACCGGAGCACCCAGAGAAAACCTGTGCATGCATGAGGAGAACATGGAAACTCCACCCAGAAAGGCTCCAGTTGGCTGGTATATTTGAACCCAGAACCTTCTTGCTGTGAGGTGACAGTGCTAACCATGGTGCCACCCAACATATGTATGTAAAAAAAAACATATTGTATGTAAAATATTTCATTGTGTGTACTTGATTAGTCTCTGACTGCTTACTTAATTCAGTATATGCTCTTCTTTTGCTCCATTTTTTCCATTTCAGTTCCCTGTATTGTATAGAATGAATGCAATACAGATCATTTTAAACTATCTTCAACTTATATATTAAGTGTTTCTAGTCATTTCAGCATTTCAATTTCCATGTAAAGTTGAAGTGTAAACTAGGTCTCAGTCATCTACATCTCATCTCTTGTTTCTAATATTTTCTCTTTTTCCTGTTTCCCCTCAGTGGCAGGCAGCTGATATGTGTCAATCTTATATAATGTAAACGGTTTTGGGTAATTTTCACCTTGCTGTAGGGTGGGACTATGCTGTTTACACTTGTGTGTGTGTGTGTGTGTGTGTGTGTGTGTGTGTGTGTCCGCGTGTGTGTGCGTGCGTGTGTGAGATGACATGCATTTATATTTGTAATGTTAATCCTTTTGTTTTGATTCCACCTTGCTGTAGGGTGTCTGCTGTGTGTGCATATGGGTGTGAGATAGGACTCTTTTGCATTTAAGTCCTCCTTCCTGTAGGGCTTGTGTGTGTTTGTGTGTTGGCATGTTTTTGAATACTATTGGTTGGAATTAAATGTCCCCACAAGGATAGGAATATCTGACAGTCTCCACAAGGAAAACCTATTTTTCTTTTATTTAAAAAAGTTAAAAGAGACAAAAAAATTTCTTTTGGCTAAGCTTAGGGTTAGATTTAGGTGTAGGAATAGCATTAATATGTCAATGAAAGGTCCTCATAAGTGTGTGTGTGTGTGTGTGTGTGTGTGTGTGTGTGTGTGTGTGTACTGTACAGTGTGTAAAACACTGTGCTTCTAAATAACCAGCACTATCTAAACTTCTCTGGTTATGTTCTTAAATAGCACTGTATATGATGGTAAAGTGTTTTCATAAACCATTACAACAAATGTGCAAATTATTAGCTGTATATGCAGTATTATTGCAGTGTAAGCCTGTTTTCAAGTTAAGCTTAATTTGAACTATTATGTTTGGTTTTTGTGGTAAGAAATCATTTAGCTTGTCAAGTGCAATTAATCCTTGAAAACATTTAGAGAGTTCCCGAACCAGAGTATGCAAACACACATCTGTTAAAGTAGTGATGACAATATAATGATTTAAATGACAGTAATATAGTGAATTTTAGGAAAAGATAATTTTAGAATGAAGATTTTGGTTTATATTTCTCCTGGATTTTTGTATAACAAATGTATTGGTCTTTTTTATTGCTGCAAGCTGTTCAAGCTGGACTCTTTTAGTACACCAATTAATCTCTTTCCCTATGCAGTTGTATTTATGTATGTGTTCATTTGTGTGCTTTTGTGTCTCTTAAAGTGTGTGTAGGTCCTAACATCTCAGGACGTGACACAATACATACAAACCGGCACAAAGGCCAGTGCTTAACTACGCAAACAAATTATAGCTCAAATTGTAGAAATGTCAAGCCTCCTTTCCAAATCACTTCACAGTTTTGCTGCATAAATAAACCTACTAATCCTCCCCTGCCCGCTGCACACATTAAGAGCGCAGACAGGACTAATCACTCACTTAACGATTATAAGCAATTCAAGCTCTCCATTCTCTTCCTTCTCTCCTCTCCCTTCTATTGCAGTCTCCTTATAGACCACTGTTAATGAGTACTTGGTAAACCATAGTAAAACCACAGAGCTTCAAAATTACCATAGCTATACTGAAACAAATTCATAAACTCTGCCATTTTCTTATAACATGGAATGCAATATTTGTGATAATGAAATAAGACCTATGGAGATTTATACCAAGGTGAGCAAACACAAAAACTATTTTAAATGCTGTGACACTTGCAGGGTTCAAAGGGAATACAAGGACAAAGGATGCCGGCTTGAGACAGCTCAAAAAGGTGTCCTTATTTTCTGCATACTTGCATGTCAGCAATCTCACTATATTACTCAATCACATTAATACATCAAACACACACAGCTTTGTGTTGCTCAGCTCTCTCTTCTCACCTCTCCTCTTTTTAATAGCTCATTTCAACAAAGATCATTTATTAGCAGTTAGGCTCCTTACCACTCACCTCTTCTGGCTTTGCTCTCCATTCACAAACCAGTGCACACCCCTGATTCCACATACCCCTATCAGCCCGCAGCCCCCAGCTCCCTGTCCAATGAATCAATCTGCAAAATTTGTGTGACTAGTGTGAAAAGCACTTTCACTTAGCATGATGGAGGCTGTTTTTACATTGTGGATTTTTTGGAGTCTTTTAGGGCACAGTGACACGCAGTCCTATCATTATCAATTATGCAATACAGTATTTTTCAGTAAATCGCGCTGCATGCTTAAGAAAATTTTTATATATGGGCATGGTTAACGATCACACTGTGCACCAGCCCAATTGAACCGCTCCCTGGGGGAACCTCTTCCAAGCGGTCCAAGTGAACTGCACCCGAGCATGGTACACAGCGATCACACTGGTCAAACAAACCTGTCTTTGGGGGTCAAAAGCTGTTTAGAGTGGTACAGATTGCCCTAAGGGTGGCCTGTCGCAGGACAGCAGCTTTGACCAGCTTTGGCCACAATCCAGTGGCCATTCAACCAATAACCTTGCAATAAGCCTGCTGTAAAGAAGGCTGATTTCATATCTGCTTTTGCTTCCCATCACTCTTTCGGCTTTCTGGCACTAACCAAGTCCTGGATATCCCCACAGAACTCAGCTACACTGCCATCTCTTTCCTGTGTTTATGCTTTCTAACACATTTAATGAGAAATTGGGAAGGGCAATGTTACAGGTCTGCTACTGTCTTGGAGTTGGTACTTCACATCCCTCTCTCTGTCTCATCTCAACATCTCATCCTTAAAATTCCATGCAGTTGCAGTTTCCTCTCTGATCAACCTTGTCATCATTGTCATCTACTGCCCTCCTGGACCCAGAGGATACTTTCTTGAAGAAATTGACAGATTCCTCAGTCTTTTCCCTCATGACAACACCCCTGTCACTCTCCTTGGAGACATCAGTTTCCCCCTTGACAAGGTCCAGTCATCTTGCCTTCTCCCTTTTCTCTATTCCTTCTCTGTGACATTCAACAATAGCTCTCCCATACACAAAGGAGGAAATGCCCTGGACCTGGTCTTCAGCCATCCCTCCCCAGCTACAGACATCACTGCTACCCCATTTTACATTTCTGATCATCACTTAATATCCTTTACCATCACACTACCTGTCATGCCTAAAACCATCCATCAATATTTCTCTCTCACTCAGCAAAACCTACATTCTATCTCCCCTTCATCTGTCACTTCCTGCACCTTGTTATTCCTTCAGACCCTTACTCCTTTTCCTCCCTTCCACTGGAGTTAGCCACTGACTCTCCTCTCCCCACTTTCGTCATCTGTGGATCTCCTGCCCACTTCCAAACCCAGACGTCTCACCCAGCTCTTTGACTATCATATGTGTTGCATAGCAGCTGAAGAGAATTAAGAGCAGCAGAAAGAAAGTAGAACAAATCACAAGTCAACACAGTCTTCTGTGAATCTGTCTTCTTTCCATGATCTCCTGTCCAAATTCTCATCTGATATGACTTCTGTCTACAATCAACTGTGTCTCTATTTCTCACTGAACAACCTCTAGGATCCTAAGCAGTTTGGCTTCAAAGTGACACATTCCACCAAGACTGCCCTTTTGGCTGTTACTAAGAAGCTACATGCTGCTAGATCGGCCAAACTGTCAACAGTCCTCATCCTCCTCTACCTTTCAGTAGTGTTTGACACATTCAACCACAAGACTCTCTTGTCCATCTTTATGAGTCTTGGAATTCATGGCTCAGCATGGCAATGGTTTTCTTCCTACCTAGAAGGTCAGCCATATCAAGTGGGTTGGAAGAATCCACATCTGCTCCATGCCACTCATACCACTGCAATGCAGACGATACTCAACTTATCCTCTCCTTTCCTCCCTCAGATATTCATGCTTCTGCCTGGATCACTGCATGTCTGGCAGACATCTCATCATGGATGGCAGCTCATCAGCTGAAACTCAACCCCAGCAGAACTGAACTGCTATTCATCCCAATTGATTTATCCCAACATCAAGATCTTGTGATCTCCCTGGACATCTCTCCTTCGGTCACCACACTTTACTTTTGGGTAACCATGGACAATCACCTCTCCTTTTCCCCTCATATTGCTTATCTTTCTCACTCATGTCAATTTCTTCTATTCAGCATCAGAAGAATTCGTCCATTTCTTTCCACACAGGCCACTCAGGTATTTGTTCAATCCTTTGTTGAGTCTATTTCTTGAGTCTAGACTACTGTAACTCACTCCTGGCAGGTCTGCCTCTGAGCACCAGTCAACCTCTGCAATTGATCCAGAATGCAGCTGCACTACAGAATGCAGCCTACATGCACTACAAACATGACTGCCTCCATCAGATTCAAACAATGATGCTTGCCTACAAAGCCAAAATGGACCAGCACCCTCCTACCTCAAAGCATTTATCACAACCTGGACTGCATCGCTCCCTCTCATGCTCCAGCACTGCTTGACTGGTCCCACCTCAAGCTCTCATCTCTCAAGTAACAAAGCAGACATGAATCTAGACTCTTCTGTGTTTTGGCACAGAAGCCACAGGGTGTCTTCAAATTATGACTAAAGATCTACATTGGAATGTTGTGGAATGGAAGGGTGACAATTTGGTGTTACCCAAATGGAGTGGAAAAGACCACTTTCTCATGGGATAAGAGAGTCAAGGGAATCTGCAAATATCCATTTGCTATATCCGGTGTCGAATAAAAGTGAACCATGCCTAACCGATTGAGCAGGTCATCAATGCAAGGCATCAGGTAAGCATCATATTTAGACACATTGTTGACTTTTTCTAAAGTCCACAGAGAATCGGACTGACCTGTTTGTCTTGGGCACTACAACCAGGCTGATTTAATAACTGTGGGAGTCCTTAATTACTCCCATGTCGAGCAAAGCCTGAAGTTCATCTCAAACCAAATTTTTCTAGTCTTCGGGCAGACACTACCATGAGGGTATTTCAATGCGGTGTTCTATGAAATGAGTGTAACTAGGTAGAGGCAAAAACATGTCAGAAAATTCCATCTACAACTTGGCAACTTCTGCAGTTTGGTACAGTGAGAAGTGATCTCCACAATGGAGCGGGGTTGACTGAGCCACCATTTTTAGACTTACTTCCAGTCCTAGCTCCTCCCTCTTGGGAGCAACTATTACCAATTCTTTTGAAGGGGACCTTCATGGTTCATGTACATCCCCATGCCCACACCTTCAGAGGTGGATAGTAACACATTATGTTTACTCCTTTGCATGTACTTATTTACCCTTTTCCAATAAATTGTACTCATCAGAATAGTTGTAATGCACAATACTATTAACTCTTACTCAAATACATTTGCCCTTTACAAAGTGTACTGTTATTCAGTTACATTAGTCTACACACTTCTTGCTACTTTTACTTCTTTTGTTAAATTATTTTTAATTGCATGCATGCAGTTTCTATGATGCCCTGCTGTGGCGAATGCAGCAGTAAGCCTGCATCCCTGGCCTCACCTTCAGAAGCTATTCTCTTTCCAAACTACTAAGAGTAATAGTTACATCACACGCTGCCTGCTTTGTCAACCAAAACTGGTGGAGATTTCAGCATTGCAGAACTCCACATCAAACCTAAAAAAACATGTGATTGTATGTTTCCATCTGTGCTAAGTTAACTTAAGCTAGCTACTATTACATGCATTAGCTAGCTACATCTATGAATGAGGATCTCTTTGCTGGAGTTACTCCATATAGCCACAGAGCCCCCTATGGTCAGCTGAGAAAAAAAGTAGCGATGGGTAAATTTGTACTCTCAGATTCCTAAACTGTGCGCTCAGATTCCTAAACAGTGTGCACAGCTGCCAATTACAGCTTCCTTCAGAGAATGAGGAATGGAGCATTTCTTCAGTCAGAGTAGATGTAATGCTATATTGTGTTTGGAATTGTTTCCCAGCTTTAATTGTGTAACATATTTGCACACACCAATCCGAGATTACCAATCAGAGAGCATGGTTTATAAACCAATAGCAAGGATTTACAGATTGCTTCTTTTTTTCTCAGCTGACCCTTCATCATATGAAATTACTCATAACATGAGTAGTCATTTTATCAGATTCTTTTTTAATCATACTCAAGTTGTTTCGATTAGTACTTTTATTTCTACTTGAGTCACTCTTCTTATAAAGTAACAATACTTTTACTTGAGTACAGTTTTTGCTTACTCTACCCACCTCTGCATCCCAGCATTGAGCTCCACTGCTAGCAGCCGCCTTTGTTTGGTGAACACAAATGGATGGCCGAGTTCACAGAGTGTCAGCACATGGATGCAATGATGATGCTGTTTCAGGGTGTGGCCGACCCACTGCAAGATAGCCTTGAGGTCTGAGTACTCCAACAGGTTGGTGACAGGGAGCTGTTTGGCTGCAACTTTGGCTTTCCTGACAGTAGTGGCAATAAGCAGACTGCCCACTATGAGGTTGACCATCTCCATGCTTCCATGGCTTGCTCAAAGAGCTCCACAAACACTTCCAGATCATCCTACAGACCCATCTTGGTGACTGTGATATGAGCCACCCTCATGGCCGCTGGAGTACTTGCCGACTGGACAAAGCTCTGGCTCACCTGGCAATCCTCCACCAGATCCTGAAGAAGTACTGAAAACTGCTGCATCTGTTCCATACACAGCATGACAAGGGCTTGATGCTCTGTTTGGTGTATGCCAGTGAGGGTCTGGATGATTTCAGTAGTAAGAACTTCTTGGTGGCAAATCTTCAATAAGCTCCTGAGTTTTGGAACCAGTGTGATACTTGTGTGGTTCAAGGGGAAAATGAGGTAACAGGAGGCATTCATTAGCGTAGATCCCTCACACGTGAAGCTCCTTACTGCTCACCTTTCCTGGCTTCACAGTCCATTTACAAACCAATACTTGGCCATGCCCCTGTTTTCACAGATGGTTTTCAAATATTTGTTAAATGTACAGGTTTTTAAAGAAATAAACTTACAAGCATCACCTACCCTGTTAATGTTTGTCATAGAAGCAAATTACAAATTTTATTTTAAAATATCTATAAGCTCATGGGATTGAGCACATGCTTAATTTGTTCTTAACCCACTTGTAAAGAAAGTATCACTTTTATATTTCTAATGCAATATCTGAATATTGCACTAAACATTAAACTAGAAGTACATAACTTGAAAATTTTGGGATTAGGAGACCTCTCTAGTAGAATCATGCTGTTTAACCAATTCATGCAAAAGAGGATTTCATAATATGAGTTGTGCAGTGGGACTCTTATTTACATTTGCATCTACATTTATAGCATTTAGCAGATGGCCTTATTCAGCAAGACTTCCAGAAGTGCTTGATAATCTATCAAAAACATATCCCCATTTCTGTTCAGACAGCCATTGGAAGAATGCCACAACTAGGGCTCCAGGACAGAGAAGAGCCATGATGCATGTTGTCTTGTACCCAGAGAGATGGTGAATCTCTTAGAGAGATGGTGAATACTAGAGGCTCAGAGGAAGCGAGGTGCAGAGCAGGGTGTGATAAATACTTTAAGGTAGGTGGATGCTGTTCTGTTTTTTTCTTTGTAGACAGGCATGTACAGGAAGCCAGTGGAAGGAGCTTAGCAATAGGGTGGTGTGGGAGAACTTGGGGAGGTTGAAAACAAGTCATCCACCTTCATTTTGAATCAGTTGTTGGGGTTGAATGGTGCTAAGGAGCAGATTTTCCATGAGCAAGTTGTCCAGTCTCTAAATGATAAGGCACTGTACAAGCATATGAGTGATACCTGTGGATAGAAATGGCTAAACCCTCCTGATGTTGTATAGGAGAAACCTGCATAACTGAGTCAGGCCAGCAATATGAGGCAATTGGTTTGCTGTCCAACCACAGATGCTGAAATTTTAGAGTTTTTCAGGGTTTTCAGCATTTTTTCTGAATGGGAATAACCCTTGTTTTCTTAAATGCAGTTGGTAAATGGCCAGATGTTATCATTAATTAAAGGAAAGCGCAAAGGGAGAAGTAACAAGGTCTGGAGCAATGTGGAAGGGATGTGATTCAGTGGGCAGTACCCTCCAACCTACTGAATAATTTTAATTAAGATGCTTAAATTCATGCATTACAATTTTGGTGTTTTGTGACAATGTATTTATCTAAGAAAGAGGATTAGCAAGGAACTTTGCTAGGTTGTGTGAACCAAGCAAATTAAACTACCTCTGTCTCAACAGTGGGTGTGAAGCAGGAATACTGCTTGGATGGGATGCCAGTCCATTGCAGGACACCATGCACACTCATATTCACACACTCATTCACATTTACAGAAAATTAAGTATAGCCAATCCATCTATATGCATTCTTTTGGGAGGTGGGGGAAACCAGCTGGGACATTTCTCCCCACAAACTGCCAGAGGGTGCCTTTCCCCAAATTTTCAACATTTTTTTCTCTTGTCACAATAATTTCCTGTAAGTTCACTATAAAACACATATGGACCTTGAAACTGATGCCACACAGTTTGCCTAGTCTGCTAATAGGTTGTGAGCCATTGTTCTTTATAGTTTTCACATGTATGAGCTTTCTTGTCTCGTCTTGTCTTTGCCTTTGCCTAGCCCTTTGGATTCAAAAATATTTCTGATTCTTGGTATTCCTTGTTTTGTGATTAAAATTTTTTGGATTACGATTTGGACTGGAAATTCCCTGAATTTTATCTGTGTTTGCCCCAGTATGGGGTGGAATTGTGATGCAGTGGTTAGCACTGTTGCATCACAGCAAAAAGGTTCTGGGTTCAAACCTGCCAGCTGACTGGGGCCTTTTTGTGTATAGTTAGCATGTTTTCCCTTTCCCTGCATGGGTTTATTACAGGTGCACTGGGGTCCTTTCACAGTCCAAAAACATACAGATTGGGTCAACTGGCTACTCTAAATTGCCCGAACGGTTCTTCATCTCTCGGGATTACGGACCTGCCCACGGTGTACCCTGCCTTTCGCCTGTAGTCAGATGGAATTGGCCCCAGCATTGATAATGAATGGATGGACTTAGAATGTTTTGACTCTGCCATTTAGAATATTAAAACTCAAGCAAATTGGTGCATCTAACATGTCTTAGTTACACATGCTAAGACTGCTAAGGCTGTTACAACCGTTTAAAAAAAAACAAGCAAAAAAAACCCAAACACCACTTTTACCACCTGTGATATCAGTGGACAACAGTGGTTGATATTTGTGGGTGGTCTTTCATGGTCAGCCTCCTCTTATAATGTCATTGACCTGCTTTTATGTCCACAATATTACATCCTTGTGATGACAGATGTCTGAAGAACTCACATTGTAGGCTGTATAAGTCAAGGATTAAGGGTTTCCAGGGATATTATTAGAATACTCAATAAAGCTGTATTTTATTTATTTTTTAAGCTATGCAACACCATGGGTTCTTTTACAGCATTTTTATTATATGATTCTGATTTATGCTCTATTTAAAACATTATCTGTGTGTTTTTCCAAATCTGTCAGAGTTGTTATATTTACTCAGTGTACTAAGTGTACCATTTGTGGGTTTTCAACACTCTGCAGTGTAATAAAGCACAGACTAATAGGATGTATAGTAAAAACAAAACACGAACACAATCAGACTCCAGTTAAAAGTGCATTGCAAACCCCGCAAAATGCAGTAATCAGCACTGCTAAAACATGGGGGGAAAGTCGGCATCCTGCTTTTTAAAGAGAAGAGAGGAATTCAAAGGGAGAGATTGTGGCTTCTCTTGCACTTTAGTGTCTCTCTGAGCAGACATGGTCACACAGACAAACACAGGAAGAGGTGTTTGGGTGCCACAGAGTCAGCCCAAGACAGCCACCTCTGAAGGCAAATTTGTGTGTGTCTTCCTACAGTGGGGATATAAGGATACATTACTTGTCAGTAAAAATAGCTTGGGCTGAAGAGCTTTTGGCTAAACTTGCTTTTATTTGTTTGCCTGTGTATTGATGTCTCCGACAGCTTAGTCATTTTGCACATTCTCCTTTATTTTCCTTGCCCTTATCCTGAGAGCCCTAATCTATCTGAGAGAGAGAGAGAGCGAGAGAGAGAGAGAGAGAGAGAGAGAGAGAAAGGCATGGCCTCTTTTTAAAGGGTGCCTGTTAAGGAAATGTTGTGGTGGTAAGTAAACATGAGGGCATGCTATGCTTCACAAACATAGCTCCCACATTCTGCTTTTCATACATAAACCTATTCAGTTCCAGTTAATGTTTCATGAATTTATTATCCCTCCAATTTTGGTAAGGCTGAAGCTGTGTAAATGCATGGATATCTGTAATGTATTATAGAAAACAAATTTTACAGTGCATAGATTCTTGCAGTATAAAACAAATGCCTTCTGGCTTTCGTTTATGCCCACAAAGCAGCTAATGCTTTACAAAGCTTTACTTTGTACTTTAATTTGTCAGTAAATTAAGTTTTATTAAACTGGCTTGCTCAGTAAATAGTGATATTCTTTTCATAATTAATGTTTGAGGCTGAGAATCTTTGGAGTTTGGAGATAGAAATCAAATTCCTCTTCTGTTTTTATGCTTATGTGAGTTAAGTATTACTGCTAATTCCGAAAAAAATTTTATAATCTATGCAAAGATTGTATCTGCTGAAAAAGCCATATCATTTATTTTCTAAGTAAAGATACATTAGAGCTGGTTTAAAAAAATCTAAATTAATTAAAATGACTCCATTTTAATTCATGAACTTGGTTTATCTGGGTAAAAAATGTAGGAAAAACTGTCCAGAATTGTCATTATGATCTTTTAATTAAAATATTAATAGCAAGTCTTTTATTCCATAAACTCTTGCAATTTTAATGTCTCTTCACTATGATTTTAAATCATGTACCTATTTGCTGATCACATTACATAATAGGTAATTGATGCTCCATTATGTTCTCATGGTTTTTAATGTCTTATGGGTAGAACAAACAGATGCAGGCCCAGTGCTGTTTAGATTCAATTCAGTGCACAACTGAGTACACATCATTACACTAACCTTTTTTTGTATGAATAGTACCCGGTATAAGGTTCTCTGATAACATTGTTCACAGTAGTGGGTGAAACTCAACATTTCACTTGGTGATCCAGCCCTTTTCCTCTTCTTCTTTAGGCTTCTCCTATGACCCACCTTCTCTCCGTCATACACACTATGCATTGTAAGTACATCTAAGTTTGATTAGAGTCATCTGTATTAGTCTATCTTGGTCTCATCAGTGCAAAGGAAATTGTTCCAGAACTTTTCTGGTTTGTTCAGATGAAATTTTGCAAACCTAAATCATGCTGCCATATTCTTTTTGGAAAGAAGGGATTTTTTCTTAGCCACCCTTCTATGAAAGCCATACTTGTCTTTTTCTGATTGTACTGTCATGAACATAAACATTTAACGTGCATCTAGAGTCCTGTAGGTTACATGATGTAGCTCTTATATCTCTCTTATATGTCTGAACTTGGACTGAATTTGCTGGGATGCCCAATCCTGGGAAGATCGGCAACTATCTTGAAGCTTCTCCATGTGTAAACAATCCTTTTCACAGTAGAATGGTTAATTTCAAACTCCTGTCTGCGTTACCTTCTGACTGTCCATTTTAGTTATGTTGTCATAGCTAGCTTTGCCAGAGTTTCTACTGCTCCTTAACCATTATTTGACTATGAGCATACCTAACAATCTGTTTTTCTCTATTCTCTTCTCTCTCTCTCTCTCTCTCTCTCTCTCTCTCTCTCTCTCTGTCAAGCTGCACGTGCTACTCCTGAGATACCAGTGATCCTGACCCCCTCTGCTTTCTGGACGTGCCTGATCCATCCTGAAGTCCTACTTCTGATTGGAGTTATCATTACTTGAAAATCACATTCTCCTGTTGAGGATGGCCCCATATGACCAGTTTGAACTTACACCTAGAAACTGTGAAAATGGTGCATAGATCTTAAATTACCATGAGCAATCTTGCACTCAAATCTCCCTCAGTGAATTAGTTGAAACAGAACAGACTATGTTAAATCTGTACTGGATTATGCACTACACCACTACACAACTGTACTGTACAGTTACAGAAGTATGTTAGTTGTAATCATACTTTGCTGTGTCACCCAAATAAGAATGGATTCCCTTTTGAGTCTGGTTCCTCTCTAGGTTTCTCCCTCGTGTTGTCTCAGGGAGTTTTTCCTTTTCATCGTCACCACAGGCTTGCCCATTGGGGATATTATTTTATAATATATATATTGCAGTGTTCAACACTGAATGTGTGAGATGATTTCTATTTGTTTTATGTTGAATTGAGCCATGTTATTAGCACCATTAACTGGACCAGCAAGTCATTTTGGACAACTAGCACCTCTGTAGAACCTCTGTGGGGCTATGAAATCATTTAAGCACCAAATATTTACATTTTACTTTGTCCACATTTACTTGTATGCTGTGTGACTTTTGGTTGTGTTTTCTCATGGCAAGGCAGCAGAGTAGATGTAAGAAAGTGAAGCAACACCTTCACTAGATGCAGTGTTTCTCATGGGCATATTTGTAATCCTGACTCACTTATGCACAGGCCTGATTAGTTGCTGTTTACTGTTACTAGTATAAACTGGTATTGACTCATTCAATGGAAGCTCCAATAATTTTTTTAAACCCACATCCTGTGTGATGCAGGTCAGGCTTCTGATGGCTTTGTGTTACTGTCTGCCATAAGAAGTTGGAATTGTTTGACCATTGAATGGACATTGGCGTTGACCATTAGATGTTTCATATTTCAATATGAGCAAAGGGTGGAAAGGAAATCTTGTATGTGCTGTGTCTATAAGTCTATCTCTGATCAGATTCCTGCCATCCAGTAGACCAAGAATCTCTATGAATATGATTACACTCCCAGCTCCAGATAGGAGCTGGAAAAGAATATAAAATCAAGAATATCTGTATCCATCACTGGTTTAAAAACATTTTTCACTTTTCACTAGCTTTTATTTGTTTGTCTTACTTTTACTTACAAGTACTTATACAATATATAGAGACTTGGTGTTGTACTGGTTAACACTGTTCCCTCACAGCAAGAAGTTTCTGGGTGAACCTGGCTGACGGGGGGGGGCCTTCCTGTGTGGATTTTACACACCTTGTTCCTGAGTGGGTTTCCTTTGGGCATTCTGGTTTCCTTCCACAGCCCAAAGACATACAGATCAGGTCAACTGGCAACTTTAAATTGCCCATAGATTTGAATGTGAGTGTGAATGGCTGTTGGCCACTCTGTGTTTGTCCTGCAATAGACTGGCAACCTGCCCAGAATGTACCCCACTTCTAGCCCCAAGTCAGCTGGGATTGGCTCCATCTTCCCCATGATCATGATGCAAAAGTGGTATAGATGATGGATATTATTATTATTATTATTATTATTATTATTATTATTATTATTATTATTATTATTATCAGCAGCAGTAGTAGTAGTAGTAGTAGTTGTAGTATTAATTTTCACCATTTATGGCCCAAAATGACATTTCCCAGCTCTCCCATAAAACATAACAGCTAGTATATTACTTTAAGTTAGTGCTTATCACAGAGGGGACCTTTAAAGCATATCCAGCACAGGGATCTGTAAACGATGCACAGAAAAATACGACCTACAGATTTCAAAGTTATTACATTTATTATTCAGTTTTTATAGTTATTAGCATCATTAACCAGTGGTTTAATTCATACCTCAATTAAAACAAACAACAAAATACATCTGAGTATGTGGATTTTTTTTTTTTATTCAAGGAGTAACTGGCTGAAAACCCCGTTTTAAGAGTGTCATATCGTTTTGTTTTGTTTTTTTAAATTTGTGGTTTGATTTGTGTAATGTCTGAGCACAATTCTTTTTACAGGACAGTTTAGGCAGGTCAGCACTGAGGGTGGGTCAGGTCTGTCTGGAGGCCACAGGAAGCTGTAGAAGGCCAGGTCTTTCACCATCATCCAAAACCAATATTTTCATTCCACTTATACACAAAGCCAAGTGGGATGTGTCAGGCTTCAAGCTGCTCTAGACGTGCTTTACAACTTCAATTGGTTGGCTGGCACAACAGCGCAGGGCATGGCTACCTACTCCCTGCCCTTCAAGGACTCAATGTCTTCCATGGTCAAAGAAACATGTAAGATTGGGGAGTTTAGGCTGGCCAGGCAGTTCACTCTCAGAGCCTGAAAATGTGTGTGAGTATAAACATCCGACATCTGTTTGCTCAGTGTGAATTGTGCATGTGTGTTGGGAAGTAGACAGAATGCTTTTGTATATTCTGTTTAAATCATTAAACAATCATTGGAATGGGGCAGAATTTGGGCTCCCAGAGGAAGTGAGAAATATTTTGGCAAGAGACTGAATAATTATGTGAGACATAGGTGTGAACCATGAAAAAGAAAATAATAAAAAGGTCCATATTTTGCATTATACTTGGTGAAACTCTATGAAAAGTCAGAAATCAACACTTGTCTTTTTTTGTGTTTGTTCATCACAACATTATCCACACTTAAGAGACACCTCAGGAGACCTTGCAAGGTTCAGCTGTCAACATTGTTCTTGTAAGCCTATATACAAAAAAGACAAGATAAGGATCAATATAAAATAGATTTGCTTAACCCAAGTGGTGTTTGGAATCTTTTTTGACATTTTACATATACAAATACTCTGTAAAAAATACTCTATACATATAATCTGTACTAAAAGTACCTAGCTTTAGGATTAATCTTGTGTTCTGCTGATTTGCTTGCAAATATTGACATACATTTCAGAATTTACGTATATATATTTTTTTATTTTCTTTAATCTAAGCATTCCTTTCCTGTAACTACCACTGATTTCTAATTAACATTTCTCAAAATCTCTCCTCATGCCTTATCATTTATCTGACTGAGATGAAAATGATCTTTAGAGGGAGAAATCCTACTGACTGACTTTCACATCTTCTACACAAATACTCTGGCGCAGACTACAGTGTAGAAATCTTCAAACCTACAGACTTGTTTCATGTGGATAGAATTTCTGATGATAGCAGAGGCCAAGTGAGATTTAGAGGACTTATTTATTATGCCCAAATGTTTTGACTCAGCCCTTTGATGAGTTCTTAAGGCTCCGGCAAGATTCATAATCCGTGAAGTGTGTTCAGAAGTGAAGTGAAGTGTATTAAGTGTATTTGTGCTCTTTGTATTTCAATGATGGTCGAAGTTGAAATTGATGGTTGAAATTTGAACTGTAAAACCTCTCCACTTTCTATCTTACTATGTTAAACACTTCTTAGGTGTCTCTTAGGTGTTCTATAATACATAAATACATATATATATATACACACTACCGGTCAAAAGTTTGGGGTCACCTACTCTTTTTCATAGGTTTTTCTTTATTTTTTTTGCTTTCTACATT
>JAQQZU010000035.1:6010432-6033463 GCA_030068025.1 Parauchenoglanis punctatus | reverse complement strand
TATGTTTGGCCAGACATCCCTACATCCCTATGAGCATAAGAGGTTTTGTCCCAGCCTAGCCCATCTACAAAAGTCATGTAATCCTTGCTGCCTCTCCATCACCAGATGACACTGGAGATGCTGGTTTCGCGGGGCAGCAACGGCAGCATGGCATTGTTGTTGGCGTGCGGCTCATCCAGGCTGTGCTGGCGCTTGGCGGTAGGCCACTGGCCGTTAAGCAGCGTAAGCGGCAGGTTGCAGTAGGTGGGTTGTGCTGGCAGGGTGGCTCCTGCTGCCAGCGGCAGCTCGTAATCATAGCTGCGGAAGTGCGCGTGTTTCTGCCTTGCCAGTGAGTGCGCCCGGTACGAGCTGCGCAAGGCGGCCCGAAGCTCTGGACGGGCTGGAGCTGCTGCTGTAGATGCTGCTGTGGCCACTGAGATCGCTGAAACGGTGTGGAGGTGAGCGAAGGGGTTCGGCTCTCCTGCGTCCACTGCGGGGGTCCTGAGACTGGGCTGTGGCCGGCGGCATGGCATAGCATAACGCAGCTGCTTCCAGAATTGTGAGCCGGGCTTGTTGCTCCGTGGGCCACTCCAGCGCACCACGGTCAGAGACTTGATAGACTGCTTCAGCTCCTCTACCTCTTGGTAGTTGATGACACCGCGCAGCTCGGCGCATTCGATCAGAATCACCTTGATCTCGCCGGACACTAGAGAGCTGCGAAGGCGTGACTCCATCTCGAATATGCTCCAGCCACGACGTAGCACGTAGCCGGGGGTCAGCACAATGATCAGACGCTTGCTCATCTCCACACAGCGTGCCACATCCTCAATATATGCTACAAAACACAGAGAAAGAAACATATATATATACATATGTTACTGAAAGAGAACATTCATGTTTGCTGCTTTTTCGACTCTTTCCAGCTCCCGTTCTTAGTTATGATTCAGACGTGTCTTCTTGTTATGTAATCCCATATTTACCCCTTGGTTTATGTTTGAGGAATCCTTTATGTCTTACCACAGCAGCTCTAAGCAGTGTTTATGCTTTTCTTCCCAGCAGGTTTGACTCACCATGAAAAGGCAAGACTACTAAAGTGCTTACTAAAGCCTATTGATCCGTAGCCTACAATCTCAGCTTCTCCGGTCCCTGAGGTCTCACCTGGTCCAGTGTTGTAGTCGATGCCATGTTTTCTGAGTCAAAGGCAAGTCTAGTCAAGCTTGTGTCAGACTGAGTATAAAGCGTGGTCAAGACCACGCCAAAACAAGTCAAACCTGAGAGGAGTCAAAACTGAGAAATAAAAGCAGTCCTCTTAGACACATGACTTGTATTTAAGTAGTTTCTCTAGTGGAGTTCTTTGAGACAATTAATTTTGGAGAACACATTTTGGCATCTACTGTAAAAGGATTCCACCCGAGCTCCTATTGAAGGAACAGTACAAATAAGGTACGTTTCACACATAAGACCTTTTCTTTTATAACGTGATGAGGTTTAATAAATGTGTCAAGATGTTTTATTTGTACTGATCAAAATGTGAGAGTCAAATGAGTCCACACTACTTATTTAAAGACAAGAGATAATGTTTAATCTTAAAAAAACCTCTCCCCTGAATAAGCAAACAGATTGACAAAATTATTCAGTAAACAAGTTCTGTAAGCATTTACAGGTTTAATTTAATTTGTCTGTTTATTCTGATCTGTCAGCTACGCAAACATCGTATGAAGGGTTTCTTGTTGGTGTGTAACATGCACAAGAGCCAAACTGCAGTGGTAGTCTTTGCTATTGCGAGGGGCAATGTGTAGAAATACTACTAGTCAGGGTTTTTTTAATAAAATAACAATTGTGAAAACAAAATACACCACAAGAGTCACACCAATGGGCAATTAAATGTCGACAGTTAACCTAATCTGCATGTCTTTGGGAGGAAACCCGCACAGGTGGAACATGCAAACTCCACACAGAAAGGGCCAAGTTTAACCTCAAGGTTCAAACCTAGAACCTTCGTGCTGTGAGGCAACAGTGCTAACCACTGCACCACCATGCTAAGATATTTGAGAAAAACACGAGACCAGACTTAGGATGCACTCACACTGGGTTTGATTACCAGTAAATCGCACTGCATGCGTGTGAGGATTTTTACAGACGCAGCTGATATTGCAGGGGGAATTTGCAGCTTTACTCACCAACTACAATCCACGTTCATCAATAAGGTCCAGACCCGGTCTTAACCCTAATATTCTCCACTGAACTGCAAAGTGCACTTGGTGGCGGTTGAGTTCTGAACTTGGGCGTGGTCATCAATCACACTGATCTGTCAAAATCATTTTTGGGGGTCAAACGCTCCTGGGAGTATAGTATAGTTCTACAGCTATATTATGTTACATGCCGTGTGGTATTCCTTCTGTCGTCCAACGATAGGTCCAGACCCAGTTTAGATTTAGGCTCCGTCTCTGTTCCTGGACCTGCATAAGCCCTGAATTCAGTCTACATGTCCCTGTGGCAGTTTCTATCTCTGATTGGGGTCTGTAGGAGTACATAGCAAGTCATGCTCAGCCTCTGAGCTGTGTCACTCCTAAACCCTGTTCCTGGCTCAGACCCAGGCTCTGCTATATCCCCTCATTCAGTCCAAGTTCCTGACCTCCTCTTTAGAACTGAACATTTGCTTTTTCTCAAGTCTCATCCATTATTCAGTTCTAACCACTTTCTCCATTGCTGTTCCAGTCCCTGTCCTAAGCTCTGACCTGTCTCTGGTCTCTTCTGATTCATTTTCGCAGAAACCATGGCTCATCTGACCATTGTTTTGTAGAATCGTGCATGTATTTTAAACCCATTCTGCTGTTTGGATCATTAAAAATACAGAGATTGTGCTTGTATGTCCCATGTCTTACAAAAAATATAATGCTTAAAAAAATAAAACATAAAATGACAAATGACAAACAACACAAAAGACAATCACATTTAAGACACAGGAATAGTGCATGAGCAAAGAGCGTGTGCGCGCGTGTGTGTGTGTGTATGTGTGTGTGTGTTGGGATTACACTCTACCTCTAACAAGCTGTGTCTCATCCTGGTAATGTTCACTGCTGAGACCTAAACATAAACATTCAGCTTTTCATACAACATGAACAAACACATACACACAATGCAATTATCGGGACAGTAAACGATACACACAAAGACTACACATACAACATGAACTGATGAAGCTGACACATTCAAGCACATATCATATTTTGCAAGTATGAAATGTTAAATGAGTGCTTAGTTAGCTCCAAAAGAATGTAAGGAGCAAAAACAATGCTACGAAGTCAATCACGTGGTCGTTCTCAAATCAAGGGAACTTGGCTTTGCTTCTCCAATCTGTCACACACAGTAAGGTTCACAGGCTTTCATGACTACTATAAAAGATTGCATTCCATTCTACTGAAAATGGGGTAATATAATATATTCTGCCTGCAAATACTATGTCATACACTCTCAATCGTTGTTAATACTACGCTAACGCCTCTGCCAAGTGTGTACAGGTTTAGAGAAGTGTGAAAGAAAGTATTTTTTCAAGTAGTCACATTGAATTACTGCTTTATCATGGGAAGGGTCATGATGGATCCGGAGCTATCCGGGGGAACACTGGGTGCAAGTCAGAGAACGGCAGCACGAGAGATAAAGCACCTCTACAGTGGCTACAGTAGCTTCCTAGGGAGGCATTCTTCATTCTTTCACTCCAGGCTTGGTTAAGTGTCTCAACCAAACAAATCAGCACTCAGTGACTGCCCTGTTATTCTGTGTCAGGTCTCCATAGAGCACTTTCGGAGACTTCATAATTTGAAAGCCTTTATTTGTTGTTGTCTGTACAAAACTAGCTTTGGTATTTGTTTTTTTCTTTTTTTTTTTTTAAATCTACTGCCTCTGATGTATTACAATTTCAGCCCTATTATAGTTCCATGCAATTGGATGTCACAACACTAATGCATACAGATTCACAAATACAGACAGGAAGGCTGACAGAAAGACATGCCCCCACATACACACACACACACACACACACACACACACACACGCATGCAAAGGCTGCACATACTGCTGGTGGGGATGAGATCTCTGTCTGGGATGAAGAGTTTGTAGCCATAGTGTTTCTCCAGAACATCAGGAAGGATCTCTAGAGCAAAGCGTTCCTCGTCCTGAAGCTCCTGTCCCCACTGATCCATCTCCACTTTACTGTAGGACAGGTACGCATCATACTCCTTATGACCTGAGGTAAATAGATATCATATCTCATATCAATAAAAAGCTTCATCATGACAAACTACAATGCAAATGTGAAACACACTCTGTTATTAAACTTACCGTTCTGCAAAGATACGTCTTTACATGCTCGTATATGTTATGGTGCCAGTCCAAACAATAGTCGCTCAATTTTTTTATTTCTTTCGACCTCATGACAACCAGATGTATAATTTTCATCAGAGCGCTTCTTAAATCCAAAAATCAAAATCATGCTTACAAGTAGGTCTCACAATTAGTAAAAAAAAAAAAAAAAAAAAAAATGACACATCAACAATGTTAACCATTTAAACTCTGCTTATTATTCAGTTTATCAGAACAGACTGCAAATGAGCCTTCATTGCCTTCACTGGGGAGTTTAATCATTAATAATAACAATTGTCATGGGGCACATGGGCACTAAGGGACTCTTGACAAGCTCAGGCTAAAGGAAAAGATATATTGTAATTAAAAAAAAACACCCTAGACAAATAATATAAGCAAATGGATGCAAAAAAATGCTTGAATAAACAAGCATGAACGGGATGAAAGTGAGTGTTAATTTAACAATATTCCTCCTGGACAAGATAATGCAATCAGGAATGTTATAAAAGGATGACGTATTTAAGATGTATCACACGAGCAAGAGTGCAGTTATACTGAATATCAGCACAGCAGTGATTCGGGCATAACTAACCACAGCTGGGCCGATATTCAGCGTAACGGCATGATTACGGGTGCAATATTGCTTTTATACAACGGTTCTATAAACAAGAAATAAATATAGACAGATCCTGAAGAAGCTGCACACACTGATAGCCCATCAGCTCGCTGGCTAGCTAACTGCTCACCGGGCCCACAGTGATCTGTACCTTCCCATTAAAGGTGTATCTGAAATGAAATTCCTTTCCTTCTTCATCTGACGAGCTTTCATGCTTTAAGCGAAAAATTACATGTCTGAAAACTGTAACGTTTGCCATATCCACTCAATGACGTCGCTAACTCTACTGTTGTAACAGTTTCGGTTAGCTGATAGACAAGAGGAGTGATACACACAGTGAAACGTCCCAGTGTGGTTAGCGGCTTTTGGAACGCCGCTCATCCTATTAGATTAGTGAGGTGGAACTTTACACGCTGTTACAGTTATACACTGTTCACCGTTATTAACTAATTGTTAGTGAGGCAGTGATTTTACTTAACCCACTTTGATATGTACAGTATGTAACTGTAAAAGGATTCCACCCAAGCTCATATTGAAGGAACAGTCTAAATAAGGCATGTTTTACACGTAAGACCTTTTCTTTTATAAAGGGATGGTAGAGGTTTAATAAATGTATCAACATGTTTTATTTTATTTCAAAAAGTCAAATGAGTCCATGCTATTTATTTAAAGACAAGAGATAATGTTTACTCTTAAAAAAAACCCGTCTCCCCTGAATAAGCAAACAGATTGACAAAATTATTCTGTAAACAAGTTCTGTTCTGTCGAATTGTTAGCGAGGCAATAATTTTACCTAACCCACTTTTATATATACAGTATGCAACTGGAGACATCTCTTGCTAATAGCACTTCGAAATTGATTTAAAAAGTTGGCTAACTCCTGGAACAAAGCTAACAAAGGTCTTATTAGGACAACTTGGCAAGCTGAGGCGTGTTACGCCAGAAGCAATGCATTAAAGACGACAAGGTGCAACTTCTTCGTTGAGCTTTTCGGTTGAACGCAGAGCATTTTATTTCTGTGCTTCCGCACTATGAGTAAATGTGTCTGGAATCTGCCTGGAGTGTAAGTGAGAAAGACCCCGGCTATACAGGCTGACTATGTGTTCAGCCAATGCAGAAGAATAGCTATACATAAATGTCTAGTTTTATAGCTAAAGAGTTGAAAATCTGTGTGCTTGGTGTTAATTGAGGTTTTTTGCTTTGTTCTGCATGTTTCCAGTCCTAGAGCACCCCCTTCTTGGTTTTATTTATTAAACATCTGTGTAAGTGTTAACCTTGATGCCTGAAATTAAACTCCCATCTCCAGTACAAAACAGTTTAAAGGCAATTTTCTTCCTTTTCCTCGCTAAGATGTTATGGACTGGTCTGTCCATTGGGGGGCACTATTGAACCATTGTACCTAAAATTCAGACTATGTTTACCTCCATCTGAGTCCTCCCCTCCGAAGTGATGTCTGTAGCAGAGGAGCAACTCGATCCTGTAGCATTTATACACAGAGAGCAGCAGAACAAGCACCAGCAAAATGGCTCCTAATCCTCCAGCCAGCTCCATCGTATACATCAGCTCGACTGCGAGAGAAACAGGATACAAGCCCTTAGCTATAATAGAGCAGATGCTTTAACTCGTGTTGTTTTTAAGCTCTTGTTTCGTTCACTACCCCGTTAAGGTTTTACGTGGGTAGTATTTATCCATGCACTATTATACATTCAAATGCAGATAAAGAAATTTTGTAGAAAAGGATTACACTGATGAACATGTATTAGGATTTAACATGACACATATTGAGCAAGGGATCTTAAAAACAAAACAAACAAAAAAAAAAAAACGTGTCAAGAGCTCAGCTTATGGGTCAGGAGTTCATAAAAGGAGCTACAGGTTTCAGTCCCTTTAGACTTGGGGAAAGCGTTGTGATGCTCATCAGTGAGCTGTATGTGTGTGCACAAGTCGACCGTGGAATATTTCAGATCTCATGACACCGTCTCTCCTTCTGAACTGCCATGTGAAACGGAGATGAGACGCCTTCAGAGCTGCTCGTCTTAGATGGGAACGCTAAATGCTAACGCTCGCCTGGAGGAGACCCGCAGGAAGGTGATAAGAAATTAGAAATATATATAAATAATACCTCGTTTGCTGATCTGTATGCTGGCTTGTCGTCTTCCGTTCCCGTTCTCAGCGTAACAAGAATAATTGCCCAGATCTCCTTCTTCCAAAGAATCTATTGTCAACGTGATGGACATTTCCTGTTCTCCTAGGTGCTCTCTGATGGTCCTGTCAACAGAAAAACCCAAGACATCAGTGACACTCAGAAACTCGGAGAAGATCTTCCTTAAGATAAATTTGGATGAATGAAGTTTTAGACTGGCGTGTTGTAGTGATCAGAGTTCTAGTTTAAGGCCGTTTCTCTTACACTTTACTGAACACCATTGTTTGTCTCAGAGTAACAATAAAGCATTCAGTTAAATCTTCACACGGCTGAATAATTTGCTCACGGAACCTTAGAAAATGCTGATTTTGCCGGTCTATAATTAATGACAAATACATTTATTTGCGTTATTAATCTAATTTTACACTCACACTTCCCTGCATTAACCAAAGACAATCAATGGCGAATTGATTCTGTTCCTGCTGAGGAAAACCACTTTGCAAGTCATTAATTACTGTTTGTTATGGTTGTTGCCACCCAGGTTGATTGTATAAGCTTTCGCATATTGCACACTGGTTTTCTAAATTGGGTACAACTGATAATTTACAGTTCATGTCTGATGACTGATGAGCTCCTGAAACGTAATGGTCACCAAGGGACAAGATGTGGTTGTCCTTGTTCAACACTGTTTATTCAAACAATAGAAGTCAATACTGGGAGTCCAGCATAAAAAAACCCCCAAAACAAACCAAAACAAAATGTCGGAAAGATACCGGATGAAGTTTTCAAGATAAAAATCTGAGAGACAGATTTTAGGTGTCTCCTAACTGTTCAGGGCAATCAAAGTAAACATGAAATTGAATATTTAATCCTCCTTAATATCTTTAATTAATCCATAATTTTTTAGGAATATGCATGACTGTTTGTCTGCCAGGTAAAGCGGAAACACTGCTAGGTCAGGCGGAAAAAATAATCCAGTGCTCAGACGCGCCAGAATGGTTGAAGAAGACTAAATAGTAAGACAGTCGCTTATTTAAATCAAACTCTCGCTGAGATTGCATGACTTTACATGTAATGAGCAACTCATGCTCAAGAACCCACAAATGTCACAGAAATATTACCTTTTTTCCGCATAGGGGAACTCACAAATGTCACGGACAATTACATTACACATGGGGGCATTCGATTTGCATAATTTGTCATACTAAATAAACACAAACGAACATTCATATTTCCCAGTTTTATTAAAACCAGATTTTGGTTAACATTTAAAAAGATTCAGAATCCAAAGTATGGTGAAATAAAATCATTGGGCATGTTTCATTTTATGGCAAGTAGCTAAAAACTTCTTCATAGCAAACTTATAATGAGAGCCCATTGCCTCATCAGTGCTTGACAGCAGTATTGTACTTTTTACCACGTCAATTCGACACCCTTCACATAATCTTAAAATGGAAAACGGTTCTGTTTATTAGAAGCCTTTGGCAATGTAAGAAACATTCTGTCAAAAGATATCAAGAAAACCACATCGGGGAGAGCAGGGTAAGATGAGCTGAGGTCCAGTGTTATGATGATTTCAGAAATTGAGAAGCAGGAGCACTTACAGATAAATTACACTTTTATTGGTGCACTCATAAGCTACCATGTGGGAACTGAAGAAAACCATAGAAGCTTTCTTTATTTGTTGTGCTTTTTTTAAACAGTGCTGCTGAGATAAGATGAGTCACCTGGCTCAGTGCAAACTGACTCACTGACATAACTATGGTCTATACAGCACATCACTTTCATGTTCAGAATTAACTAAACGCCTGCCCTACAACTCTCCTTTTTGAAGTACTGAAGTTGGGTTTATTATTTTTTTTTTTGGATAAAAGAAGAGAAAATATTCTTTGGAAATATATAACAAGTAAATAAAGCAGTTAGACTTTGCATGTGGAAGTTGTATAATACTAGTCTCTTTTGGATTAAAGTTTTTTTTTTTTTGGCCAAACTTTTCCTCACTATTTCACTGATTAGTTTTTTTTGAAAGGTGAAGTTAAGATGACATGGTCTGCTAAAATCTAATATGGATCTAAAAAATAAAACGGGAATGCTATACAAATGGATTTGCAACTATTCAACACAGGTGTAATTGACTCCATCACCACTGACCCATAAAACTGCCAAAACATATATTTTCTCTAAGATGTTAATGGCCAAAAAGTCTCTTCGCTTCACTGTATTTAAATGAAGAATCGCTGTAAACCAGATGAGTATTAATAAGGCAAACAGTAATAAGGCTCATTTTAACTTTCCAAGTTGGCTATATGACTGGAGTGAATGGCTATAAGGGACACTTAAAAATACCTTCACTGCCACTAGTTCCACTTGGGTGGAAAAATCTGTATATAGCCAGCATTATTGGGCAGAAACTGTGTGCTTCTGAGATAAAGGCTGTCCCAGACTGAAGGCAGCATGAGTCAGCTGTCTTCTAAAATACCTTATTTTAGCCACATTTTAAGCTAGCCTCACAATGTATCCTCGACAGAGATGCTGCCGTTTTTATTGAGAAATACATGTATAAATGTAGGTTAACTTCCTGTCTCATAAATACTGTTTTCTTTGCTGTTTTCATTAATCATAATTATGTGCTTGTCAGTTAGTCATTAGTCATTCTTTTAATTAAATTAAACCAGGGAGCATAATGCAACCTGGGTAGCAGCGTATGTACAGTATCTTTCTATCAAGAGTTATATTAACCCTGTAAAACCCAAATAGATTGCAGGTAGAATGAGTTCATGGCCAGATGTATATACACATCGACTATCCAGCAGCACTGCAGAGCTAAACAACAGGCCCCGCTGACAATGTAAATTACAAAAAGGACATTTTTTTAGGCGAGCTAAAGGTAATGTTGTTATACTGTAATCAGCTCACTATTTAAGGTCACGGATTATATTTAAAGAGCCAGGTTCTGCTATATTATCTAAGCTGAATGCAATACTACGTAAAGCTCCTTTTTGTTTAATGATGTCCGGTGAGATATTGTTCGGCTAAACTGCTGGGCTGTGTATGCCGTATAGGACTAAATAAACAAAAACAAAAAAGTTGCATCGTAATATCGTGAATGTGAAAATGTAATAAGCTTTGTCACATATCAGCGACAGACCACTTGTCCTCTTTTCCTGCTGCTCAAGGCTGTCAGGGAGATGGCATACGCTGCTGAAGGGAAGGTCATGGCCGACACTGCCAAAGCTGAGAACTCACCCACTTTCCCTTCTGCTAACTGCCCTGAGCATGTTAGCACACAGCAGGCCAGTGACCCGGTGAGGCTGCCTGCCCATTGTGGGGAAAAGAAAAGTCAGGCATGGCCTGACAGATAGACTGTACGTTAAAGGAAATTTTGTCATTATGAAATTGACTATATTCTAAAGCATCTCCCAGCATGGAGCATAATCTCCCACGCAGAAGCAGTACTCTGTCTGGAGTCCTAGATAATGGCAAAACTACCGCTACTTGTAAACGAAAACAATGAATTCAATAAACGGTTTCTGATTGGACAGGAACAACTAATAACCATAAGCAAGACACTTCTGACGACCACACGAGGTGGATTGTGGTGTTTCTTCATGGTTGTGTGGTCTGCAGTGTGCGTGCATAGCTGATTATTTCTATGTATTGTGTGAGACATTACAGAGAATTACATGACAAGTTTTTCATTTTCAGATCAGTTGATAAGAAATTTAGATAAACTGATTTGCTCTAGTTTGAGCAGTCTGATAACAGTCTAACAATCTGTAGTCAAGTGTGTGCTGCTGTAGAAATGGTATAAGGTCTGATGTGTGTCTCTGCGTCAGCTGATTTGTGCTCCCACCTGATATCGCTTTCTCGGATGCGGCTCTGGTCCATGTCCTCTATGAACTTCTCTCCCTTCATCCAGTACACGAGTGGGCTGACATCGCCGCTGTAGCCGAAGAATGCGCGGCACGTCAAATTGACCGAAGCTCCTGCCGAGGGCATGCAAAGACACATTTAGCATTCACTCACATGCACTCGAGAGTCACATCAGACCTGTGCGGAGAGGAGTCAACATCAAAGACATCCACTGACATGGATGATAGAGGTGGCGCTTGTCAGTCTCACTAAGGTGCTTAAAAATGACTAAAATTTCCAATGACTTTTATGCCTCATTGTTCTCGCTGATATCTCCAATTTTGTTCTTAATGCACTGAGATTAGGCTCTGTTGTAATGCACTGGGTTGGAGATGTCTACTCTTCAGAACTGAAGCACTCAGGTGTTACACACTCGTCTAATGAGGTCATGCTCCGCAGCTCATTAGAGACGCTGTGTAGAAAGCTTCTTTTAGACTGGCAAATTAGATTCCTTTCCCACATGTCTTATATGCATCTGACGTTTCCCTTCAATTCTAATCTGCAAAAACCTGCATCTAAGCTGAACTTTCAAGTCTGGATTTCAATTTTCCTATTCCTTTAGGATCTCTGAACACATGCATCCATAGGATCAGCCACTGAACTAAACTCAGTGTATATATTCAGTGCACACTATTCATTTGCACATTCCCAGTATCTACAATTGACATTTTCTTTTATGTGCATCTATTGTCGAATATATAATCCCCCCAAACGTAGATAACACACGAATGTCTGATCTTCATACCAACTATTTCAAGCTTCACTTAATAAAAATGAACCCCGTTTGGGTGATACAGAATACTCATCCAGCACACACCGAGCTTATCGATGGGTCTGACTAACACGCATGCCTTTTCAATCTGCCAGCTCACGCCTCCGCTCCCCTCTCCCTTGGGATATGATATTGTGTGTCAGCAGTGATGTCAGGAGCGTCGGTATGAACAGTATAGGAGCGGTGTTCAGATCTCACTGGGCCAATCAGGGGCCCAACCTGCCACCATCACTTACACCTCTAGTCAGCTCTGTGACAAGCAGGCACTCATTAAAACTATTCTCTCCTGCTATATGGTCAGAAAAGCTTGACTTGAATGCTTCAGGGAGAGCAGGCCTCCATATACGGGATGCATTTTGTATTTAAATGTATTTTAATGGGCACGTTAAATTGGCAGTGAAGAGCGTTTTGCTCTCAGGACAGTTTTATTTCTATTGCTTTAAAACCAGTTTTATTTCTATTGCGTTAAGAACACTTTAATTCCTTTTGCAAAGGCACTTTCTTTTAATGCTGCATTTGAAAGAGACATTCGAGTAAATCATGCTGTTGCCTTTTAATGTATTCAATCACACTTTTACTCCGAGTCAATTCTGAAGTGTTCCTGCTTTCTTTGTTGTACTGCCATTGGTCAAATAAACACACTACAATATAAGCAGTATAATTGACTTGTAGGCTAATCCTCTTAATGTCCTTGCGCATTAGTCAGTTATTCATCTTAAGGCCTATTATTCAGCAATTACTGTGAAACTAATAGAAAAAGGTGTGCAGTTCAGCAAATCAGAAATGTAAGTCAGGGCCTGCCGATGGATCCTGAGAGTTTATGTGGCTCTCCAAGGTCAGGTTTAAGTTAGCTGGGCTGTAGAAATAATCGCTGCTGGACCACTAGCAGGTGATGCTTGGCTCGGCTTGCTTTGTGCACTGAATAACAACGATTACAGGCTAAACAAGTCGTGTTTTGTGATTTGAAGGTTGAGTGTTCAATGTAGACTCAGGATTGTTGAAATCTTGAATATGATTGCTCAGTTATTGCTCACTCATAAGCTGCAAATCAAATCACAGATCTACATTAAAGCACTCATTAAAGCACTGATTCAGTTTTGTTTCTAAATAGGGACAAACGTGTTGTTATTTAACCAAGAAAGACGGTAAAATATCTGTAAAGAGACATTTATTTATGGAAGCAGTCTGTGTAAGTCTTCAGGAAGGAGGGCTTTGCGGTTTATCAGTAAAATGACTTGCTGTGTTTCCTGTCTTGTTATCTTCAAGAGAGAGAAAAAAGAGAAGTGAGGGAATGAATGTTTACAGCTGCTATAACATAAGTGATAACAGGAACTAATTCGTCTCGCAGACGTTCTACTACATTAAAGGCAGAGAAGGTGATTTTTTTCAGAAATATTTGTTGTTCTGTTTCTTGAAGCTCTCTTTAGCTCCTGATAGAAATGAATAAATCAAACGCTCTCTCAATAAAAAGAAAAAATCTCTCATCTGTGGCAACCGCCGGCCTGTAAAAAGCCCGTCCGATCATTTCGTTCGGTCCGACCGACCTACCTACAGTCTGAACTGCTAAACAAAGCAAGGAAAGAAAGACTGAAGTAGAAAAGGCTACTATGAAAAAAGAAGTTGGATAAATGCTGCCATCGTTATTATGATAAATGCAAGTCTCCGACTTGGAAGTTGCACAAGGATGCTCAGTTAACTCATCATTTCAAGTGGGAACTTCGGAAATACTTCTGATACTTAAGTTCCCGAGTTGGGATGAATTTTTCAACATGGCAGAGAAGAGGACAGTTTCAGTAGTGGATGGCATGTAATAGTTTATTTTTTAGCAATTCTACTATCGGTATCTGTTCCTTTTATACAGAATCTAGTCTGTAATCTGTGTACACTTTACTTGATATAGAACAATGCTATTTAACGCATGGGGCATGGAATCAAACTAGAATTTCCCCAGGAAACAAGTAAGAAGGAATCTTGGGTCCGCTATTTTTTCATTTTGCTCCAGCAACAAAGCACTTGAAAATGACATAATCATAATTCTGACTCATAATTCTGACATAATTCTGACTTCTGTTAATTAGCACCTTCTGACTGGCACATGAAGGCAGCAAAAGCTAGAGGTTAAACCAGAGAGTACTTCAGTATGGCTCTTCAACGAGGGTTATAACTGAGGGAGATATCTGGTTTGTTTTTGAAGGGAATTCTGTTAGTTAGATATGACAATGATGTATTACGCTTCTCTGCTTCATGCTCCCTCTACTGGACTAATCTTTCAGCAGCAATCAGGCAGTGCGTGTTCATGCGATTTGGAGGAGTGGTTTTGGAGAGAGGCGTGAAGGGTTGGACACTTTCAAAATAACTTACTCTCTGGTTTCTCCAAAATCACCTCTGCAAGTACACATTGTTCCTAATAAATTAAAAATGTGTAATCATTGGCAAATGTTATAGGAGGAATAAAACAGTTTGGCACGTGTTGCTGTTGGAAAATTACCAACTTTCAGCCCACATCACACCATCCTGCCATCACTTACTGTCCTATAACACCCTGACCTGAAGCGTTTTATTCCTTACGCTGACGACACTGATGTGTTACAACGTGAAATCTCGCTTTATTCTTCAGCTGCCATTTCGGAACGTTCCATGTTTCCCTCACCAAACACACTGTTTACTGGTTTACATGTGTGTGTATGTAACTACAGTATGAGACACAACAAGCAGCATATGCACCAGTCTTGGCAAGACTTTGGTAACCAGAGAACACAGTAATTAAATGTGTGAAACTAGCATCCACTTTCTTTCCAGCACTGCTGTTAGACCAGCGCAGCTTCCACATGTATTTTATGAAGGACACATTTTAATTAACTCTTAGTTAATTAAACCCAACATTCAAACCAAATCTATAAGCTTGGGGTGCTTGTGGAGAGGAACACTGGTGCAGCAGCTGCTGCGGAATAATGGGGAATAAGATTACTGTTTCTACACTGTGTTACATTTTTATGTTCAAATCAAGCTGGCAGCAAATGCATTGTTACATCAAAAAAAGCATTATTATTATTATTATTAGTCATGTATTCTAGCATATTATTATCACTAAACATAAGTAGGAATGTGGTCCTTATTTCTTCATTTACTCGTTATTTATTTAAAGTTCCACTATGTAGGATTGAACCACCTGAACGCCCCTTCCTTACCCCTCCCTTTCCAAACACGTGTTAGAACGTATGGTGGCTGTCAGGTGCCCACAGCGTTCTTCCGATTACTTACATTCACATTTCCTTGCTTTTTCCGTGCTAAATAATAAGTATGATAATCCATTATTTAAAATTTGGGTTCTCAAACAGCACCAGCAAACGCTGATTTTTCTTCTCTGTCTTCCTTCTGGTGCTTCCTTCCAGATCCACACTGCCACTTATAAAACCATGAAACGTGGAGGTGCTCTCTAGAGGTTTGTCTGTTCTGGGTGACTGTAGCACCACAACATGGCAGCTCTGTAGGAGTGGACCCACGCTCTATATAGATATATAAGGGCTCATTCTAAGCTTACGAAAACAAAACGGGTTGTAGTTACAGGTAATTATACCCTAATGAAAACATACTTATGAATCCCACAAGTATATTACGGAACATGTATTTCATTTCTGCTAATAGATCATTTCAAAATCCTACCTTTAAAACAGACAAGACAAATACGAAATGTTGTGGATTACGGAAAAGCTCCCTTCTTTATCTTCTTTCCACAACTATTTCTCATGTCTTTATACACTCACATGAATCCAGACTCAAAAAGCAAGCACTTGTACAATCACACAGCAACAATGCCACATTCATCTCATGTCAGGATTGCTGTATTTAAAGTTCCTGCGTGGTAAAAAGCCATTTACATCAACCTCCAAGTGTTAATTCCGACAATTCAGCGAATGGTTTTCTTTTTCTCCTAGGTCTCACTAAACATTTTAGCTCACCTCTTAATGAGAAAGCGCAATAATAATGAGGCTAATGACAGCCATCTTGAATTTCTATCATGTAGCCTACAGCACATGAACTCATTCAGTCAGAGCAATGGGAAGACTTCCATTTCTCCCATATGACATGTCTTTAAAATGTCTTTTAACCCTTTCGTGCATAGTGTGCACACTCATGGACAGTCAAATTAAAGGTATTTATAGGAAATAATATGTTAATCACCTCCAAAGCGCTTGAGCCCATTACTTTAACTGAAAACAAACCATTATCCTGATTTCTCTTGCTCGCTAGACAACATGGTCTTCGAATGCAGATTGCATCTGGTTTAGCTCTAAATATTTTCTACACCAAATCTCAAATAAACTAAAACAAGTTTTGTCCCGGACTTCAATGAACTCTTTAGCTGCATGGAAACTCATTTTTATTATTGAAGATTGATTTTTTTTACCAATAAAATCAGCCGCATCGTTCAACAATCCTAAACCAGGTACTTTTCTACTCATGGTGTTACTACACATGGACGATTCATTCATTTAAAAGTCCAATTTTATTTAACATCATGCTTTTTTTAATAATAATAATTAATTCATAATTAACGTCTTTTGGGCTCAAACAAATCACCGAGGTAACGGAGTAAAAAGAAAGTGTTTTTACATCGATCAACTCATTGAAACCTCATGTGGCATCGTTTGCCACATTGGAAAGGGAAAATGACTAGAACATGGGTGGAATTTAGGAGAATTATAACCACAAAAGAGCTGAAGAGTGTGCTTAGAGATCCCTGTTATAACACAGACCCATGACAATGCCTTAAATACATAATGCAGCCATGAGGGGGAGCTTGTACTCCTCACTGGGGCTTGTTAACTGTGGCTATGGTGTATGTGTATGTGTATGTGTGTATGTGTATGTGTGTGTGACATGCCAGTAATTCTCTGTGTGCTAAAGACTTTGCTGTCTGTTCTTCGCTCCATTTACCCACACAGCACAGTCACTGCACTGACTGAGCAAACTCAAGTGAAAAGCTCCGGATTTTCACCTAACCGTATAACACACACCACAGACACCCACAAGTGCTCTTATGCGCAAAACAATTATGCACTCATTACATTAGACAAGGAAGGAGGAGAGAAACGAGAAAAAAAAAAGAAAGAAACAAGAGAAACAAAGAGCAAGGAGTAGGGGGGTGTAGAACACCATCCCTTTTGCTCCACCGACTGCAGTCTGGTTCAAAAGGCTGTGATATTTTGCTTCTCTCGCTCTCTCTCTCACTCTCTGTTTCGCTCTCTCTATTCTTTTCTCCCTTTGTTCCACAGCCCTGCCCCTCAATGGGAAGCTTTAATTAGCTGTAAAGAATTGCACTCTTGCGAGCAGGTACTCTTCCACTCCTCCTTTCATGCTCTGTCCTCTGCTGATCCCTTCTTTCTGACGACATAATAGAATCCCTGTCGCAGCCTGCTTTACGCAGCCTCAACATATCGAGTAATAACCTCGATATTGGCCAGGTGAATGGGGAACATAGGCCCACTTTAGCTCCCATTCTAAAACATACACCCACTGCTCTTTTCTCACTAAGTACCCCACAGCTCTTCTCCATAGCTGGAATGGAAAGACGAGATGCCCCACGCACAGGCAGACATCATTTCCCTTGGGAATCGGCTTCAATCTCCAAGATGAATCTAAAGTCAGTGTAATATAAGCACATCGGCGGGCCATTTCCCGTAGGCATTCAACCCACAGCCTCTTTAGCTCCCTCTCTCACTCTCTCATTCTCCTATTTTCTCCCCCCCCCACTCGTTCTCTCTCTCATTCGTCTCTCAGTGGGCCTGTCATCAAACCCCGGCTTCATGCGGGGAATTGAGCAGCGGGAGATCAGTCTCATACCACTCCATCCTAGTGCTCTAGATATGTTACATGGATTGTGTTGGTTTTAACAGAACTGGCGTTCATTGTTTGCAGCCTCTCTTTGTGCACCACTTTATTTACTTTTGCTTAAGAACAGGGGCCCAGCTGAGGTCCCATCTGCACTGCGGCTTTGCACACAGTACAACAAGGACACATTAATTACTATGGGCTGTGCTTAATTGTAAGTTCTACCTGCCAGGTTGAACGCAGGCAGTCACTATATCTTGAAGTCAGTTTAGTAAAATTTTTTCCATTTGTAATTAGAAACATATGGCTTTTCTTTTTTCTTTTTTTTCTTTTTTTTTGGCGCAGTATCTACAGCTGCTCTAATCTGTTTACGGTTTATAAATGCTGTCATCTAAAAACATTGCTCTGGATTTGAAGCCCGTGCTCCTATTTTCTTTATGGCACTTTATGGCACTTTTTCCCCCTTTTATGATACAGCCTTATTCCAAACTCTCTATAAAAATGAAAGCTCATAGCTGAGCTACATGTAAGGGTTTGATGGCCCAATTCTGACCTGATACGATTGGATTACTCTTTGAGACTGAGTCAGGGTACAAAAATAAGAAATGGCAGTTTGCTCGAGCATGTGTAACACTCACCATTTTCTGGATGATTGGCCCGAGCAGCGCTCTGTGTCTCACTTGAACTTTGGGTGAGCCTGTGTGTATGTGAGTGTGTAATACGAGTGTGCATATGTGTGCCTGTGATTGTCAAACTTATACGAGAAACAGAATATGGTATTAACAGTGCACAGCCTGCACATTATAAACAACAATTAATGCCGTTATCTAACTTAAGGCCCTGCGGTGCTAAAAAATGAGCAAACAAAATGCATAGAAACATAGAAGCCAATATAAAAAGACAATACTGGATTAGAATTAGAAACCATAGAAGGATCAAGCTTTGGAAAAAGCTGCACATTATTAAAAAGGAACAGTTTAGTAGAAAAGTGTGCTGTAGGGGAACAAGAGGGGGAAACATGGGATATCAGAGAGTGTAAGAAAGAGAAAGACAGATGCCCAGAGAAACAGAAGACAGTTTGTAGCCCTAGAACAGCAGTGTGTGATTGTGGTGCTGAGAGAAGCAATGGATAAGTGGAACTTTCACATGTAGAGAATGCGCAGCCCTGAGCAGCGGTTCACATTATCCTCCATTACAGTGCACATTAGTCTCAGCTTCCCGCTCAGCTATTCACTCTTAAAGGTCACGCCAGAAAGTGCCAGCACCTGAAAGGTCATGTTGGCTCTGATAGGAGCATGTGCTTGATTAGAGCTACGGTCTCATGGGGCCTGAACAGAGAGACAGCCGAGGGTGAGACAGGGAACTGGGGTTGAGGAGGAGAGCTGAGGATAAGAAAGAAATTTGAGGATGAAACGGGGAAACCGTTGAGATTGAAGGCTGCTCCAGGTGAGACAGGGAACCAAAGGTGAGACGTAAAGCTGAAACAGGGTGTTCGGGTGAGAGACAGAGACGAGGGCGAGACATGAAGCTGAGATTGAGAAAGGAAGCAGAGGAAAAGATGTGACAAGGAGCCTTGAGTGAGACAGGGAGCGATAGAGATAGAGACCCAAGTGTAAGATATAGCTGAAAAAGAAACCTGAGCATGAGATATAAATTTAGTGGGTGATAGGGAGCTGAGATGAGACAGGGATTTGAGCATTAGGCAGCTATAGAGCTACGAGTGAGACAGGGAGTTAAAGGTGAGGCAGGGGCTGATGATTAGATATGGAACTGAGGATAAGGCAGGGAACTGTGGGGTATGCCAGAGAAATAAGGCTAAGTCAGGGGGTTGAGCATGAGACAGGAATCTAATGCTGAGAGTGAGACAGGGAACCTAAGGTGAGACACGAATGTGAAAGGAGTCTAGGAACAAGGAGCAGACAGTGAGACAGGGAAGTGAGAGTGGAGAGTGAGACTGGCAACAAGACAAGGAGCCGAGGGCGAGACTGAAAGCTGAGAATGAGACAGGGACCTGAGGATGACAGAAGAAGGAAAGGGAGGATGTCCCACTGGATCCAAATCCTGATGCACAATTCTAGTGTCAACCAGATGTCTGGTAAGCTTGCTTTACAAAAACAATAGTATGCCTGCATTTATTTATCTGTTCATACTGAATGATGCATTTGTATTCAGTTATATCCCAGTTTCCTTGGTTGGGCAAATGTAAGGTGGAGGTTTTTCTAGATAAGGAGAAGCATCTCTGCTGTTTAAGCTACACGACACAGTAATTCACATCAACACAGCTCCATTGTGTGGAGAGAATCATCCGAGGCCAAGGAAGGGAACTGTGCAGCATTCCTTCGTAACGCCTGTGTTCCACATATCACATTTAGCAGTTATGTTTTCTTTGTGTTTCTTTGGGTTGATGATTCACCACAATGTCTGTATACTTTCAATGACGATCCCTAGAAAATCCCTAGTAATTATTATACATTAATTTCCTGATACAAGTCCTACTGAGCAGCATTGCTGTATCTCTATCCAACACCAAAGTCAATTCTGGACAGCAGCAGTTTTATGGTAGTCCCTGTTTATGGATGGATGGCTAAAAAAACTATGTTTACAATGTGCTCTAGTACGGTAGGTTTAGCTGATAAAGGGGCAAATGTGTGTAGTTACAAGACCCAAAATGGCACCTCAGCACATACTGTAAATGTGAGCTATTATTAAAGGGCCCGCGTGTACTGCAAAACAAATAGTCTGAGTGCCTTTATTACCATCATAATATTTACCTTTATTATAAACATATTACGAAAAGGTAAAGATAGTTCTAATAATTTCCTCCTGTTCTATGTTTCCTGCTCACAGTTTCTACTGAAATGCAATCTTCACTGTCAATCACACCTAAGACATGCTTCTGCATTATCTAGTGGCATGTGTGTGGTGCTTTCTGTAATGTTGCGGCCAATATTGTGCAGGATCACTATTTATTTAGAGAAATTCCTTCATCGCCTGAGGAGGCCTGGCTGTTGCTTAGCAACAACAGTATTATTTTTGGAGAGTGTGATTAATATTAAGTGTCCTTTGAATAGCACCACAAACACACTCTTTGCTTTCTGTATGTGTGTGTATGTGTGTGTGTGTGTGTGTGTGTGCGTGTGTGTGCATGTGTGCGTGTGTGTGTGTGTGTGTGTGTGTGTGTTTATGCGTATGCTTGTGCATGTGCCTGTATGTTGTCATCTCTCAACTTCCTTCGAGAGGTAATAGAGAAGAGACTCGTTTAGTTTAATTGAATTTTAATTTGATTTAAATCAAACAAACACGGCGCATGCGGGCGAGCGAGAGTTTCCTGTGACCTCCCTCCTCCGCTCCCCTGTTTTCATTTCGTCTACTTTGTGCTCTCTCGCCTTCACCATGACTCACATTTCACTGCCAGCAAATGGCTCCTACTTGAGTTCCTTTTCTATTTTCTCTATTTTGGACCTCAAGCATGTCTCCTCTCTTCTTTCTGTCTTTCCTTCCTCCCCTTTTTGGTGCTATTTCTTTCCTGCCGTCGATTTTGTGTGGTTTTGAATTTGCGTGATGGTTCTCTCAGCAGAATACTGCTGCAGGCATGTTGCAGTACGTGATACACTTTGTTGGTTCTGCATGTATAAAATCCTCTTCCACTCTTCTACTGAGAGCCTGTGCAAGCTTCTAAAAACCAGTTATAACAGTTATATGTTTTACAGTGGAATAGATCTGGGCATGTGAAAGAAGCCACTGGGGAGATAGCCACAGAACTGCTGAAATGGAGCTCAGAAATGTTCATATTTCCATTTATTCATATGGCAGATGTGTTTATCCGGAGTACCACACAAATAAGGCAGAAAGCATATAGCTGAGGGTTAAGGGTCTTGCTCAAGTGCCCAGAAGTGACTGTCTGGCTGTACTGGGATTTGGACTTACATCGAGCAGAGACCCTTAACCACAGAGGTACCACTTTATTCCAATTTAGCTTTCAGCTTTTTCTTTCACTATGCATTGTTAAATTGTTCCACTTCATTGGTTTTCCATGGTGTTGCTAAAACACGTCCCTTAAGAGTTAGTTGACATTTATATTGTGTACTTTAATCTTCCCGCTATCTGTAGACAAAGAAGATAACGGCAACATTAACAGAAAAATGGGGTTTCCTGTTTACCCATTCCCAGCTCATGCTGAATTTAGCTGATTAACAGCACTAACTAGTAAATTACAGAAATTCCCTGGCATTAAAATATATTTCACATTGAGATTTGATGCTAGCTATAATGCACGCAGGTCGGCTCACTCAAATTTATTAAATAATATCTGATGAAGTTCTCACAGCTGAAAACTCCAGTCTCTCTGGTACCCCAGGCTCCATTACACGGAGAAAAAAAAAAAGATGTAGACCAGGAACATTCAGCCAATTAGGACAAGCTGATGTCTCTACTTGCCTGTCAATCATCTTGAATTGAGAACGCTCTAGTATTGCAGTAACCTTCATGAGGTCTCGCCTTAATAGAGACATGCGTGTGTTTTGGGGGTGTGACAATAGAGGCAACACTGCCTTTATTTGAAGCTGACCTCTGACCAATTCACTGACTATACATTTATGTTTACATTTGTGAACGTATCCTTTAGTCCTTTTGAATGCGATGCAGCTGTAGTGAAGATCCGTTATATCCTTGTCATGCATATTGTATATCATAATATTTCATAGCCCAAATTACTGGCACATGCCTACTGGATCATTTTAACACATAAATATTTTTGACTCTTGCTTAATTAGATTCTCACTCAAGTAAGTAGCGTAGAGCTTTACAGTGTTATCCATCACCACTAATCACTAACATAGGCAGCTTTTCCACTTTGTAATACCAAATGTAAAAAGGTTTATCTTGATAAAGTATCTCTGCTCCTTAGTAAGCAAATCTGTTTCTTTTTGTAAAAATAGCTTGACTATCAACACAGATATATGGTGCAGAGAAACTTTCAGGCTGGAGGCTAAAGAAGGCAACCAAACTGCATTTCTGTGTGGGTTATTTTGGTCTCTTCTTGAAACGGCCGGATACTAAATTACCATGCAGTATCAGCATAATACTATTTCACCACACTATAGAATTAGTGCCTCTTCATCCACCATCCAAGTAATATCTGGTCAGCTGTAGTCCTGTGCTGGCTGCTGTTCACTGATGGATGGGGTAAGGGGAAAATTGTGTATAATAATTGTGTACCTATAAAGTGTACCTGTATGGTACCTGATAAGAGAGCAATTAAGTTTAGGGATGAGGTGGATGCACCTAATAAACCAGCAATGCACTGAATAATGTATACATATCCAAGTATTACAACAGCTACATGCCCCTTTATTACTTGTAATATATATATATATATATATATATATATATATATATATATATATATATGTAGTT
>JAQQZU010000035.1:5978657-6004415 GCA_030068025.1 Parauchenoglanis punctatus | reverse complement strand
GATTTTTACAACATTATTGTTGAAATACACAGTCCTGAAAAAGGGACGTTTCTTTTTTTGCTGAGTATATATATATAGTATATATATATCAAAAAGTAAAGTCAAAATACATTTAACAATTGAGGTGAGGCGTGAGCAATTGAACATTTCACTTTTACACAAAGTCCCCATGCAAGATGATGCCTTCTGTGTTCCTGCAGAGAAGACGTTTTTCAGCTGCCCCAAACGCCAGGCGAGCACCGTTTCCCGATCCGGCCTGTAAGGAGGATGTGGAAACCAATCGAACCCAAGCTGTTGCCCTGCCTCTACTGTCGCTGCTGCTGTATGAGCATGTGCATTGTCATGGTGCAGAAGACTGTTTTGGACAGCATTCCTCTTCTTTTGCAGCGAATTGCAGGTTTAAGATCATTTTGCAGCAATGCACTGTTCACTGCTTGCCCATACACTAGGAAATGTGCCAGAACAGGTCCCTTCATGTCTCAAAAGAACTTCAGGGTTAGTGTTAACTCTACTACACTAGGGCATGTTGTTCTTTGATGGAGCAATCTAGCAACAGAGTATCCATGTTTCTGGTGGCTGCCACTAAAGGCTGAGCGCTGCACTCTGCATGGTCGAACGATCCAGCAGGCAGTGTAGGAGTAAAATATGTTTCACTACCTTCTCTTTGTTCCAGTTATCGCATAATTTAAAAATTGCCTTTGGTTTTTCATTGTCCCTCATATATATCAATTTTTTTCTTTTAGTTTCATGAGAGGGGCTCCGTGAGTAAGAAGTGCGGGTGAGGCTGCAAAGCTGTTTGCACATTTCAGCTTGTCTCCTGCTTCATCTTAATTGATATTTCTGTTTTATGGAACTATATATTTACCATTTTTGTGCACAATGGTGTGATGTAGAACTTTTGTTTTTCTGTTTAACAATGTAATATTTGGTTATAGAAATATAAGAAACTTTAGGATTTTATTAACTTTATTTGTACATGTATAATAATATTAAAATTAGGCTGGCCACCGACTTAAAAGGCAATATACTGTTTCGCCATGTAGTGGAGCTTGATTGACTACAGCCTTCGGCAGCGCGCAGCTGAAAAGCGCTTACGTCAAGGGTAGAATGCGTGTAAAGGGGTATTTACATAAGAAATGCCGCGATTTTGGGCTTGCGCCGCCCAAAGCGCGTAACTGCCTTCAGGGTGCGTAAGTCACAGACTTTAGTCAAGATGCATGAACCTCAAAAAACCCTCAGAGATATGCACGCTTTTTTGGCTTAAGTGCACAGGGATATCGGGCCCATATTTATTGAGGAAAATGATCCAATATTGCATATCTCTGAGTGGCAAAAGTAGGTGAAACTTTGTTTTCAGACTTGCTCTTGTGCAGAAATTACTGCAACTAAACTTTTCCGGTAACTGTTGATCAGTCCTGCACGTCGGCTTGGATGAATTGTAGCCCATTCCTCCATACAGAACAGCTTCAACTCCAGAATGTTGGTGGGTTTCCAAAACATTCATTTTATTTTCATTGAACCATTCTTTGGTGGAATGACTTGAGCTTAGGGTCATTTTCTTGCTGCATGACGCACTTTCTCTTGAGATTCAGTTCAGGGACAGATGTCCTCATATTTTTCTTTAGAATTCACTGATATAATTCAGAATTCATTGTTCCATCACTGATAGCAAGCTGTCCTGGCCCAGGTGCAGCAAAACAGGCCCAAACCATGATACTACCACCTCCATGTTTCACAGATGGGATAAGGTTCTTGTTCTGGAGCACAGTGTATTCTTTTCTTCGAACATAACGCTTCTCATTATGTACAAAAAGGTCTATTTTGCTCTCATCCACCCATAACATTTTCCAATGGCCTTCTGGTTTGATGTGATCTTTACCATACTGTACACTGGCGTCAGTGTTCTTTGGAGAGCAGTGGCTTTCTCTTTGCATCCCTGCCACGTAAACACCTTTGTTGCTCAGTGTTCTCCTGATGGTGGACTCATGAACATTAACATTAGCCAAAGTGAGAGTGGCCTTTAGTTGCTTAGAATTTACCCTGGCTTCCTTTGAGACCTTTAGAGATCATTAGAGATTGCTTTGTAACCTTTTCCAGCCTGATGACTATCAACAACTCTTTTTTTTCGGAGGTCCTCGGAAATCTCGTTTGTTCATGCCATGATACACTTCCACAAACATGTGTTGTGAAGATCAGACTTTGACAGATCCCTGTTCTTTAAATAAAACAGGACGCCCACTCAACACCTGATTGTCATCTCAATGACTGAAAAAAAAACTGACTCTAATTTCACCTTCAAATTATTCAAATTCAAATTCACATACTTTTGCACTGACAGCTATGTAAAATTGAATCATTTTCCTCAATAAATAAATGATCAAGTATAATATTTTTGTCTCATTTGTTTAATTGGGTTCTCTTTATTTACTTTTAGGACTTTTGTGTAGATTTTTCATTTGTGCAGAAATATAGAACGTTCTGAAGGGTTCACAAACCTTCAAGCACCACTCTATATATACACGTATATGAATCTGGAATAATTTGGATGTGTTTTGAACGCTCTGATATTAACTGATGCTGCTTGGAAGCCCCACTCGCATAGAACGACCTTGAGCAGGGACGCTTTGCTTTTGGTCAAGGTAAATGTTTGGAGTTCATTAAAATGAAATGAAATCTGTCAGAGTATCCCAGTAAAAAGTTAGCAATGGAATGAGGTGGCCTCACTGCACATGTATTTGTAGGAATTTCCCTTTCAGACTATAACATTTGGAGGAGGAGGGTATTTAAATGAATCATGCAACGTGAAGGTTCGCAGTAGTCAGTTTAATTGCACCATTATATAACGCTGAAAAATGCATGTCTTAACCCATTTTGCCCTTTACACGGCTGTGACAGTTGCCGTTGGAAGATGCACTGCTGAGAAATAGGGCACGTGGTAGAAGAGCGGGAATTGTTTTTGGAATGCCAAAAGACATTATCAGAACATATCGATTGCCAAGGCACCTTATCCTTAATTTGCTGGAGGAAATCAAACAAGACCTGGAACCTCCTAGACAAAGTCACGCACCTGTTTGTTTGTGACCTTCATGCTCGTTTGCGCTGCTCTAGGTAGATTGTGTTGGTCATTATGAAAATGAACTGGCTGCATCTGTGTTCATTCATTAATTTGCTCGTTGTTAGTGGATCACCGCATGACTGGCCACTCCCACCGGTGTTTCTCTTTATTGCTGCCTCACACTTATTTGCACTGCTTATTAAATCTGGCCCTTACCGTTATGTTTTTTTTTTGTTTTGTTTTGTTTTTTTTACAGCACATTACAGCATAATCACCTAAAAATCCACCATCCAGCAGAGACTTCACAATTGCCACTGACACAAGCAGTTCCCGACTAGTATTATAACAGCTCCTTAAACCTGAAATGGTGGAGATGTTGGTTTTCCTATCTTTTACCCTGGACCATCAAAATAATCATGATTTTTTTTTTTAAATGGTAAGTTTTGAGTATGGAAAAGCACAAGCCTAGTGTTGCAGAAAGTTGCAGCAAGTAGCAATACCGGAGGAAAAGTGTAATGTATAGGCAACAGAAATCAAGATACATTAAGACACATAAAGAATCTATTTATAATGACACTGTGGCATTCTGAATCAAAATCGCATCAGATTGTGAGGTCACTAGAGATTCCCACTCCTACACACGAACACACAATGCTGCTGTGAAGGCAAACAGAAATCTCACTCCACACTATGCTATTAATACAGCTGTCTAACCTTTGGTTATCTCATCATACACTCTCTCTCACTCTCTCTCTCGCACTCGCGCTCTCTCTCTCTCTCACTACATAATGTAATACCTACAAAAAATAAATATATATAACCTTAACCTCAGTACCTAAAAGCAAACAACTTAAATAAAATCAATATTTTTGTAATAGATTAATACAGTGAATTGATAGATAGATAGATAGATAGATAGATAGATAGATAGATAGATAGATAGATAGTTAGATAGTTAGATAGATAGATATTCTAAACTCTTACCTATCTGCATGTCTAAGGTGAGGAGTTTGTTTTCAGAAGGGAACAGGATCTTTGGAGGATCTTCAGTCAGAGGAGCTGTAAAACACACACACACACAGACACACACACACACACACACACACACACACACACACACACAATGTTACTGACCATCAGTATCCCACTGTACTGTCTCTTTTATATAACCAGTTTCAGTAAAGTGCTGCTAAATCACAGAAATATGCCACAGATATTTATGCTTTGCTTCTCTCTGTCCGTTTCTAACACGCCGTCACACACTCAGTCGCTATCATCGCTTTAGAATCTCGCTGCGTAGGCAGTCTGCAAATTACAGGTCATTCCCCCCAGCCCAGCTCAGCGCTCTCTCTCCCTCTCTCCCTCGCCGTGTGTCCTGCTCTCTCGAGACTGCTCCAGTCTTATTTGTTCAGTTACAGTCATACGAGCACACGCAAACACAACAAACTGCTTCACTCTTTGTGCGTGTACTTGTATGCATGTAATCTGGGGAAGTTGTGGGATGTGTGAGTGTGAAGGTTTGCATGTGTGTGTGTGTGTGTGTGTAAATGAATCAACGTGACGGGGAAGAGAGAGGAAATTAGAGCAGGTGTATTATAGGCACTGGTGTATGGGTCCTGTTCGTAACTCCAGACTGCCTTTGAGCTGCGAGTGTGTGTGATGTGGTGTGTGGTTAACAGACGGGGGCACTGGTGGAGCTTTAAGCCGTGTGATCGCTCATCCAAAATCCAATTTTCCTTCGCCGGCAGAAAGCGCACTGGCCCTTCCCGCCAGATTAGTCCGGGCCAGTGGCGGCTGGCAAGCAGCAAATTAATGAATTACTCTGGTGGAATATATTCTCATCACAACCCTGACCCACAGCACATACTTTCCAGGCAGCGCTTCTGAGCTAGAGGAATGCACTCAAACACGCAGACTTCATGTTTTTGCTAAAGTTATGTCATATGCCTGCTTTTACTTACAAGGCTATCAGGAGCTGCTTAAGAAGCTTGTCAGTGATGCTACAAACTCAATCAGACCTTCAAGAAACAACCTGAGGCAAAGTTAGTTAAATTATCAACACTCAAGCAACAATATTCAAGTTTTAAAGGTCAAGCGTGTGCCAATTCTCTCAGGATACTCTAAATTAAAAAGCTCAATCTCATCCTCTTGCTGTGGATGGCTGGAAAATACAGAATTGTTATTATGCACAGCGGCTCACCCATGGGATGTAACCGTAATTGGGCACAATTCGGGTAAAGTAGTGCAGTCAAATAGAAAATATTACATTTAAATTGGGATCAAGTAAAATGAGTATTCTAAAGCACTCCCGATTTAAACGACGCTATGTAATTAGAGCCTTTATTCCTGCTCCTGCTATTACACTTTAAAGAGAATATTTTACTGTGACTAGCCAAAGAAAGTAATACAGAGAATCAGCGAACGAAATGGAAGCTGCATCTGACTGAAGAGTAATACATTAGCACAGCAAACACATCCATATTTCCTTAATAAGGGCTCCCTAAAAGCGCTGTAGCCCATATGCTAAATGTTCTCATCAACATAATGCATTAATAATGAATGCAGAACCCCATCCCCCAAGGGAGCAGGACAGAGAGACGATTTTCATGTGTCCGCTCCCTCGTTCCTGGTGAGAGAGCTGGAAAAGCGGTGTGGGCTGGCTCAGGAACAAGGGAGGGGTGTGATGGGGGGATGGCGTGCAGAAGGAGAGGAGAGGAAGATAGAGGAGTGCGAGCCAGCACTGTGGGGGAGCGGTTAGACGCGGCAGGATGGAATCTACCGAGAAAAAAGGAGGGGGGGAGCGAAGTGGTCCTCTATTTAACCTCTACTTTCCAGTGTGTGTGTGTGCGTGTGTGTGTGTGTGTGTGTGAGTGAGTGAGTGCTGTCGTTATAGCATGCACACACATACATACCCACTCTCAGACTGTTCATACGGTTTGTGACTGACAGACTGAGAGTAGGAGAAGTGTTATAGTACAGACTCCTTCTGAGATTCACAGCTCTTTTTCCCATACACACATACACCGGGCGAAATAAACTGTCTCCTAGTCATAGTCTCCGCTGTGTATTACGTGAGTTTCCCTGTAGTGTGTGTGCCGTGCAGCGTGAATAATAGATCTGAACTCTGAGTCGCCTCAAACCCTTGAAGCTATTACAATGCTTTTCCATCAGCGGATCAGAACACGGCCGTCCAGATACACACACCATGGTCACACACACGGTTCGATACATCCCTTAAACATAACCACGCACTTGGGTCCTCGGCGTAGTGTGAACTGGCCGTACGCTTAACTGAGGTGTGCCGAGATGCCAAGCAGAACACTACAAGCTGTGTCCTTCCTTTAACTGTCTTCCATACTAGAGAAAATAGGGCACATTTGATGCTTCAAAAGACATGAGGAGCTATTTGGGGAGTACGCTGTGGACGACAGAAGTGCATATGTTCCACTTTTGAGAACCATCCTGATCCCGTGGAGCTGTTTTACTGTCACAGCAAGATCTTTGTGTGGAGAGTTACTCATGTGCATGTGTTCTCGACAAACACACCGATAGGAAATAAAGGCTAGAACATCAGAAGATGAAGGCGAGATACACAAGTGAGATACATTAAAAATTAATGGATGTTTCAAGCATCACTGCATATTTGTGTGTGTGTGTGTGTGTGTGTGTGTGTGTGTGTGTGTGTGTGTGTGTGTGTGTGTGTGCTCAAGAGCCTAGACACTTAGCAAGAATTTAGCAGCTTCTGTAATTAAGCCTTAATTAATTATGATTACATAACACTCCACCCTGATTAAGGACACAGGCTCACACACACACAGGTATACACACACACACACACACACACACACACACACACACATTGCCCTGATTAGACTTAACAGATGCATAGTGTTGTGAGCATGTGTAAAGTATGTGTGATCACAACCCCAATGCACCATGGGAAGCCTGCATGAGCTCAAAACCACATCAGGAAAAGTGCACTGAATCATCAGCACACATGCACACAGCAAACACCACACCAAATGTAACAGACATGATGCTATTCATGGAGGAAGTACGGCTCTAGGTTCAGAGCTCCAATAGCTCCAGAGCAGGAGTACTTCTTTCTGGTGTTACTCCATTTTCACAGAAGGGGTATTTATTTCTAGTGTTACTCTGTCCTCAGAGGAGAGGTATTTATTTCTAATACAATTCTATCTTCAGAGATGGAGTATTAATTTCTAGTGTTGACATATCTCCAGAGCAGGAGTATTTATTTATAGTGTTGCTATATCTCTAAAGCAGGAGCATTTACTTCTGGTGTTACTGTATCTTCAGAGGAGGGGTGTTAATTTTTAATCATACTCTAATAAACATAATCATCTCCAGAGCAGGAGTATTTGTTTTTAGTGTTACTCTAAATTCAGAGCAGGAGTATTTATTTCTAGCATTACTCTATCTTCAGATGAAGAGTATTTATTTCTAGAATTACTTTATCTTCAGATGAAGAGTATTTATTTCTTGTGTTCCTCAATCTTCAGATGAAGAGTATTTATTTCTAGCATTGCTCTATCTTCAGATGAAAAGTATTTATTTCTAGCATTCCTCAATCTTCAGAAGAAGAGTATTTATTTCTAGCATTGCTCAATCTTCAGAAGAAGAGTATTTATTTCTCATGTTCCTCAATCTTCAGATGAAGAGTATTAATTTCTAGCATTATTCTATCTTTAGATGAAGAGTATTAATTTCTAGCATTATTCTATCTTCAGATGAAGAGTATTAATTTCGAGCATTATTCTATCTTCAGATGAAGATTATTTATTTCGAGCATTACTCTGTCTTCAGATGAAGAGTATTAATTTCTCGTGTTGCTCTATCTTCAGATGAAGAGTATTAATTTCTCATGTTGCTCTATCTTCAGATGAAGAGTATTAATTTCTCATGTTGCTCTGTCCCTAGTGGAGGAGTATTTATTTCTAATGCCACACTATGTATTTATTATGTTACTCTATCTCTAAAGCAGGAGCATTTCTTTCTGGTGTTGCTCTACCTCCAGCCTTCTGTCTCCATAGCTGCTTGTCCAAAGCTATTTCTACAACTCTAACTTGAGTGAAAGTGTCTTCAGTTCGCTTCCTGTTTCTATGGTGATTCAGTAGCGTGGGCACCGTTGGGCTAAGGTGTGCGGATCAGAGAAAGGATTGGCATCGCCCTTGGCACACCTCCACAGGCCCCTCTTGCGCACACACATCCATACACATGCACAGCATCCAGTCCCAATCTGCTGTTGGCATGGTCACCACACAGGTGGCCATGGAAACTGTGTAATCTGAAATAGCTTTCACACAGAAAAATGTGTAAGTACATCAGCGCACGTCTATGCAAGTGCTGTTTCCATGAATCTTCACCCATGTAAAGCTTAGAGACAAGCAATTAGACTCTTAACACTCTTAGTGTGGCAGAGACTAAAGCAGTGTTAGTGTTGATAAGTGGGGCTACAGTTCCCTTAATTAGTAACAAATCAATGTTCTCGTGTTCCTTACTGAAGTCGTCTTAGTTTAGTCCACTTAGTCCAGTTAATTTGTTTGTTTATATTGTGCAAGGTTTTTTTTTTTTAGAATTTTTTTTATACCGGAAAAAAAATCTTACCTATTCTCTAAAACATAGTCTTTACTGGACCATATGCAAAATACACAAACCAGTGATTCACAGAAGTGTCAGATGTAATGGAAGATGATTTGCTGTAATCTCCTCAGTGTATTATGGATCATTCGTTGTTTGTGTGAGTGAAGGAGTGTGTGAGAAGACTGTGCGTGTCTATAATTTGATAGGAAATGATAGTCAATCATACTCAGTCATCTCTATTCACATTTATCTCCCCTAATAATATCAGTGCCCTCTACACACACACACACACACACACACACACACACACTCGAGCAGTCATGATATCTTTGTCTTCATTGTGACATTTTAATCCAGTTTTCTCCCTGATTGACTTTCTTTCAGAACAGTCTCCATCAGTGTGTGGTGTGTGTGTGTGTGTGTGTGTGTGTGTGTGTGTGTGTGTGTGTGTGTGTGTGTGTGCGTGGCCAAATGGAGTATTAAAGCTAATATACTTTGTCCTGACTGAGATTTCTTCTTGTCATTTAGATTAAGAGTGTACATGTTGAATTTGAGTTGTTTTGAAAATGCCTTGCAATGCATTCCCACCCACATCTGCACACACACCCACACATACCTGCCCACACACACACACACACCCACACACACACACACACACACACTCGAGCAGTCATGATATCTTTGTCTTCATTGTGACATTTTAATCCAGTTTTCTCCCTGATTGACTTTCTTTCAGAACAGTCTCCATCAGTGTGTGGTGTGTGTGTGTGTGTGTGTGTGTGTGTGTGTGTGTGTGTGTGTGTGTGTGTGTGTGCGTGGCCAAATGGAGTATTAAAGCTAATATACTTTGTCCTGACTGAGATTTCTTCTTGTCATTTAGATTAAGAGTGTACATGTTGAATTTGAGGTGTTTTGAGAATACCTTGCAATGAATTCCCACCCACATCTGTGCACACACCCACACACACCTGCCCACACACACACACACACACACACACACACACACACACACACACACACACACACACACACAGAAGCCTGAAGGTCTAAAATTATGTTTGCAGTAATAGATTGTCAGCATGTACTCAAAAACTAGAAAGCCTTTTTGTGTCTCTGAGCTGTTACTTTTCTCAGGCTGAAGGCCATCAGACTTTACAAGAAAAAAAAATCCAAGAGAACTGATGTAGCACAAGGAGCAGACACTGGAGCAATTACTGCAAGCATGCCGATGTTGAAAACGGCCAGTGTCTGGAAGTGTGCCACAATCCAGCAGACGCATGTACACAACTCAACTGTCAACATTTGGAAGAGTTGAATTTTTTAGTCATTTGGAACTTAGACAATACCCAGCTAATCTCAGCCATATGCTAACTTTATTTTTCTTGTCGGAACGCTGCAGTGATCCAAATCTTACCACAAAATCTGCTTCGCTGCACAAACGACACAATACTTGCACAGGCAGCATGTACGTCTGGGCTACTATTACTGATCACATGACCACCGGACCTGTTGATTATTGCTGTTAATCACAGACCATCTGTTTGATTACAAGCAGCGAAACCATTGGAGCATGAACTTACACAGTTTCTGGTTGTGGAGAGCTTAATTCCCTTGTGTGTTCATCAGTGTGTTCAGAATTCATCAGTATGGTAAATGGCCCACAGAAAAGGCAGATGACTTTAGTTCATTAGTTGAATTCGTATGTTAATACATTTACGGCACAGTGTCTAGCGAAGCACTGCAGTCGCATTGCAAGTGTATGGTAGATATTTAACATCTTTATTTACATCATTAATTAGAATATCAATCGTATTCTTTAAGGATTCTGGTCAAAAGCCTGATTAACCTCAGGACCTGTAGCTAATAGCTGCAAACATTTCCTGTTAGGTTCTTCATAGTTTCACAGACGTATTCAGACACTTTCGTTTTTATGTAATATACTTCCAGTTTATTTATATGGGCGCAACGCAAGCGTCTTTGCTAGTTTGAGACCGATGCAGTTGTCAGTTTCCCGTCCAGTGCAGATGTTGTTTAAATAGCAATGCACTTGTGTCCATCTGAGCGCCCATGAGTGTGTAGATCATAAAATGAGGTGTACTCAGGTGCAAATGATTGACCAACAAAACCCAGTCTGAAGTCAATGAAGTCAAGAATGCCTATCTTCCTGCATCAACCTGCATAGGAGGGTACACAATGTGTGTGCACTCTGCTTTTTCCTCTGCGGAGAAGCATTCTTCCCTGCTACCTGGGAAATCCACCATTACAATATAAATCCACCAAGGTGTAAGCGGGCCTGGCTCTTAAAGGGAACAGGAAATGACACTCTGATTGGTTTATTGCATGTTACACCCAAAACACACCCATGATTAATTTAGAGACTAAGTACAAGCCTTTTGAATCATGCTCCTGGTGCTGAGACCACTTTTTCACCATTAAACTTGTAAAAGTGGATTTGGCCACTAGGGCCGTGCACTTCAGACTGCACGCTTAGATCATTAAATTAGAGCTAATAATGTCTTTTGACTGTGTACTTAGGAATAAAAAAATATGTAATCATGAGTAAAACAGGACATGTTTAAAGAATGAAACTGATAAGGGGAAAAAACGTATTCAGACACCATCATTAGTACTGTTACAAAGCCATCGTTGGCGATTACAGCTTCGAGACGTGTGTGTTAAGATGTAATTCGGTTTTTCCTCCATTGTGGTTAAAATCTTTGCTTCATTCTTCTTGGAAAATTGTCTTCCAGTCCCCAAGGTTACAAGGGTCCCGCTAAAGGATTTGCAACTTCAAAATCCTCCATGAATAAAGTCAGGAGATTGGCTTCACCTTCATTTTCTCAGTCTTAAATGATTTCGGCTCTATGTTCGGGGCTGTTGTATTGTTGAAATGTTCATCTTCTCCCCAGATTCAGTTTCATGGCTGATGAGAATAAAGTTTCCTGGGATATCGCTCCCTTCACGTTTCCCTCGATGACCTGTAAGGCTTCAGTACCATCTACAGAGAAGCAGCCCTGTGATCAGTGCGGTCAAGTGTGTCGTTGTTGGGATCATATGAACAACCCTTCTGTCTCCAAACCTGACAAGCTGAATTATCGATAAAGAGTTGCAACTCTTTTGTGTCGAAATTCCCATGTGCAAATTTTAGATGTGCATCTCTGTGCTGTTTTTAGCAGAGGAGTGAAGTGAAGATGATTACAGTGCAGTTATTTCTTATTGTTCTCTGCGTAACTGTTGTTCCTGCTGCTTTCACGTCGTCCTGCAACTCTTTTTGAGTGGCTGTCTGCTTCTCTCTTACTTTCGTTATCATCAGTTTGAGAGCACATTGTGAAATGTTGCATGGTGTTCTTGCCCAGGAATAATTAGTTAGTCGTTCCGTGAACTTTGAAAAGTGCCAGAAGACTTGCTTCCCCATTCTGGATATCATTTATAGTAGTTCCTAATTAATATATGGGGTTGTTAAATCTAGATCACACGATAAGGCTGTGTCAAGACAGCGATCTTTAACAGTGATATACTGTCTTGTACTTGTCAGACGGCAGAGGCGATGTCAGTTGCGGTGAACTTTACTTTAATTAAAAGTAAAGACTGGCAAACACACACACAAAAAAAAATATCCAAAGCACAATATCAGAGACAGAACCAGTCAAAGTTAAAACCACAAACAGCAAACATGAAATAAAGGCTTGATATGTCAGATGCATGAACAGAGCTGAACAAATACTTGTTCATGTTGGGAGTGTGCTTATGTAGTGCAATCACTAATCAGGTGAACTTGAGCGTGTGAACTGGAAGCTGGAGGCCGAGGTGGCCATATTTGTAGTCAGTGGTGCACTCTGGGAAATGGAGTCAGATGCCGAATTCAGAGTTGAGTTGCCAAGTTCTTTGACATGCGTATCTAATATATAACATGCTGACAATTCTGTGTAAATTAAGACATAAAACAGAAATAAGCTGAGTAATTTCTGATATAGTTGTAACCTTTATACCTGTAACTCATGTCCAATCGCACTATAAGTCAGTGATGAATAAATCCATAGCTGTGTGACCAACCAAGACCAAACTTCTATCTTTCGAAGCTTATAAATGTGTGCCTTAATGAACCAGAACATGTACAAAATTTCTTACTGATATTAATATGGTTAAAAGCTTAGTAAAATGTCAGGTACACGCCTGTAAACTGAACAGTGTTTTCAGTAATTCAGACACAAGTTCATTGAAAGATGTTTTAACCTTTACATATGCTATTACACGTCCTATTCCAGTTCAATAATAACAGCGATGATTAAGTCCATAACTGACTGCTCAGCTAAGCCCAGACTGCTAAGTGTGATTTTCTTGACTGATGCGATTGCAGTGAACAGCTTATGCACATTTGAGTACAATGCTCCGAAGAAGACTAATATGGACCATGCGAAAGCCTGTGATTTATCAGAACACTCAACAGGAACATCTGCCGCTGGTCACCGGACTCCCAGCACGCTCATCAATAGTGGCTGCGGTTTGTTCTATAGATCATTTGCTGAGTAATGCTGGCGTGATTAATTCTGATGCAGCGAACACGCTACAAATGGAATGCACCGGCCAATGCCTTTCATGATTAGCTAATTGCACCCGACCATTTAATATCCAATTAATTGTGCGGTTCTTACTGGCACGAATTTAGATTTAATGGATGACAGAGATAAAGCTAAGCATGCGCATGCGTCTGCAGAAAAGTGCGCGCGTGTGTGCGCGCGCATGAGCAGCTGGAAGGTCACAGAAATAATGGAAGTTAAGTGTGTGTGCATGCGAGTGCAGTAAAGTGGGTCTGCTCCGCTGTCACAGTTCTATAATGAAGTGCTTTATCACCACAGTTAACGTTATGAAGACACAGCACCCTGAAATCGCTTTATTAAACAGCCTCAAGAGGGGAAAAGCACAGCGTATTAAATACATACATTAATCTGTTCTGTCCCGTTCTTCCCCATTCTCAGTGTAGCCACTTCGATGAGTACTAACTGTCCTGTTATGGCATGTGTGTGAAGAACACATCAAGTCATGTGGCTCAGACACAGCTTCCGAATATGCACTGGTATGCAGGAATGCACACACATTTTAGTATTTTAGTACCTGTCACACTCAGGTAAGTTGTTCGGCGCACGAGGAAGCCTGCGAAGGGCAGCTCACAGGTGTAGTTCCCAATGTCATCCTCTGTCACCTCCTGGATGGAGAGAGTGTCTCCAGACTGCAGTATACTTGGCCTCCACTGCCACTCACTGCACTCCTGCTCACCCGAAAGACAGCGAGAGCGAGCATGTGCGTGCGCGCGCGAGAGAGAGAGAGAGAGAGAGAGAGAGAGAGAGAGAGAGGGAGGAGAAAATACAATAAACCTATCAAGCATAAAGAGAACAATGACAGCCAGAAGGCAAACACACTCAACACTCTACCTTGTACCACGTTATCTGTGGCTCCTGGCCAGGCTGGATGAAGTCCTGGATATCAGGGCAGGAAATGTCCTTGCTCTTGCCCAGCTCGCCCTTCTCTGTGTAGCGCAGTTTGGAGTTATAACAGGCTGCTGTGTCATTATCAGCCACCAGCAGAGTCATGGACACCTTCATGCAGAACGTCGAGTTCCTGTTACAGCCAGAGAGAAACACACTTCACACTCAACCACACACTGCTCCACATATGAGGGTTCCCACTGCATGAATACATGAAAAATGGTTACATCAGTGTGATAACTGGCTTAAAATGCTGTTTAAACTCTCCTCATCTATTAAATAATTGAGCATTTAAAACTAGCCTGTGAAAGACTTTTGTTCATAGCCGAGTTCAGCCGATTAAACCTGACCTCTATGAGGAAGTGGAAAATGCACACCAGTACTTAAATAAAGAAATGCTAATTGTGCTAGCACTGAGGCAAAGCTAGTAACCTCTGCTAAGAATCTTGCAAATGATCTCGCTGGTTCTGACTTTCGGTTTATTAGCTCTTATGTGACCAATCTGCTGCTTTCTTTACACATGGTTCAGGCTGAGAGGGACTTCTACATGTTACTACAGCGACCGGTCTCTCCGGTCCTTGTGCTTTCTCTTGGCTTACGTTGTTTGTGAGGACCTTCCAGTGATATACTCATTAATGCAGCTAATTCATGCTACAGTACGGCTAAACCTAAATCTAACCCTAACATTAGTAACCAGAAGTAAACTTTTATGGCTCTTTTTTTAAATAAAAGCTAAAACGACACATTATATGATTCACTCAGTTCCATGCTGTCTAGTGGAGTTTGATCTGTTTGAGGACCTCGAAATTTCTGCTGTTTCTGACATAATTTTGATAAAGATATGACCTCACACTCATTATTATGCCCACAGAGCGCTCACCCGATCCCCACATAGGACACACTGTATGCATCCCAATGTTACATCAGCCATATAATACACCCTCTGCAACAAAAACAAGACTCAGACACTGCTCTTACCTTAGTACTCTCTCTCTCTCTCTCTCTTTCTGTCTTTCTGTCTCACTCTCTCTCTGTTTGTCTCACTCTATCTCCCTCTCTCTATCTGTCTCACTCTGTGCCTCTCTCTCACTTTCTCTCCCTCTCTCTCAGTGCCTCTCTCTCACTCTCTCTCTTTTCTCTCTCTCTTTTTCTCACTCTCTCTCTCACTCACTCTATCTCTCTCTGTGCCTCTCTCTCTCTCTCTCTCTCAGTGCCTCTTTCTCACTCTCTCTCTTTTTCTCTCTCTCTCTCTCACTCACTCTATCTCTCTCTGTGCCTCTCTCTCTCTCTCTCTCTGTGCTTCTCTCTCACTCTTTCTCTTTTTCTCTCGCTCGCTGTGCCTCTCTCTCTCTCTCTCTCTCTCTCTCTCTCTCTCTCTCTGTCTGTCTTTCTCTCTCAGGTTTCACTTTGGTTCCATCCTCTTCATTTTAGAAACTACTTTTAATTACACGCTACTCGTTACTTGGAGAGACACTTTCAAAACATGTAATCAATGGATCTTTTGTTGTTTTCAAACTGTTACCAAAATGATTTTCCATCCCTTGTGCTTTTATGTCTAAAAGATGCCAACATAATATCCTGAATAATATTGAGTACAGGAGTCCCAAGTGATTGAAATTAATACCCCACAGAAACAAAGAGAGAGCTGCTTTGGTTGAACTGATGACTCTTTGTATCGTTTATATTGCTAATTCTACTGATATTACAGGGCTAATATAGAATCCACTGAAGGCAGACAGATTATAGACATGTTAAAGAAAATGGCCATCAAATATAGGCAAATATAGACGTGACAGTTGTCCAAACGTCTCATCTTTAGACTTGTACCAGAGATATATAAAAAAAAAATTAAATTAGCAATCTAAGCCTGTGTATTATCTGAATCCTATTATAAAATCAATAATTTTCCTCAAGCCAGCAGATCTAATTAGCAGTAACTACTGAAAGTATTGAAGCTGTACTTTTGTACCACATTTTCCTACAATTTCTTGATTTGCTCCTTGACCTGGACATTCTCTGAAACCCTGGGACATATTCCTGGCTGCACTGGCAAGATAAATGTATATAATTGCTATAGTTTGCCTTGGATGCAGTAGTTTGCAGTACATTATAGGCTCCAAGTTATTAACATGAAAATACACATGAAGTGAAGTTTCAAAGCACATTCCAATTTAAAAATAATTTCATTTGAATGTTAGACTATCCATGTGTACCTGCATACACACACACACACACACACACACACACACACCCCACACACACACCCATGCACACGCCTGCATGATTGAAAGTGACATTCCATGATGCTAATGTGGTCATGATGAGCAGATTATCAGATTTAAGCTAAAGCAGACGGACACCCGAGCCAACGAGAGGCCACAGAGCTCCCGAGCCGAGCCAGAGCATCAGCGTGTGATTGATGGGTGACTGAGCTTCCCTCTGTCCTCTGCTGTCTCACCTCACTCAGTCACTGCTTTACTAAATAACACCCACATACACACACACAAACACAAACGCACGCAAATCTACAGCAGTGCTGTAAGACAATAAAAATAAATCTAACTCTTTCCCTATAAAGGACAAGGAATTTTTTATTAAGTAAAAAGCATTATTCATTTAAGAGCAATAGATTAAACTATAATGTATTAAATCTAAACACTTTTTAGAACAACAAACCTTTTTTTTATTTGTACAATATGCATGAAGACACTAAATCCTCAGAAATACAATAATATATACTACATACATACAGTACATGGATTTGAACACACACACACACACACGCACACACGTACACACTCCAGCATGGTCATGTGCTCACATACACTTGACACAAACATGGAGATGCACACAAAGTCTCACAAGTATACATAATTTATTACTGTGCGCCTTCAGTCAGTCACGCTTGCAGCATCCGAGCTCTTCCACAAACGTTGCACGTGATGTTACGCACATGCCTCATAAAGGCCATGTGGGCACATACATGTGTGTTGTGTGTGAGTGTGTACTTCAGTCTCACCTCAGCACACAGGAGTAGAGGCCGGCGTCCTGCAGTTCAGCAGGTCTGAACCAGATGGCGTCCTCCTCTTTGCTCATGCGCAGGCCGTTGAATGAGATGGGCTCCTCGAAGTCTCCGTGGCCGAGCCCCGAGCTGCGGTACCACATCAGACTGAGACCTGAGCTCTGAGCCTGCGAGTAGTTCGCCCGGATGTAGCCGTAAAACAGGGCGCACTTGATCCGCACTGGTTCTCCGTGCAGCACCCGGTACTTCAGATAGTCCACTGACCAGTCCGTACAGCCATCCACTACACACACACACACACACAGAAAGACAAAGAAATCTAATTTGTATTTCTTAATAGTAATATAAATCTGCATTTAATATTGCCTTCAGTTAATTCAAGTCATATGATTTCAAAATATACTTGGAGAACATTTTCTATAATTATACTGCATATGCGCAGATACTTGCGTTTAGGCCCGAAAAACTGGACACTATCAAATGAAGACTTAGAAAAACAGATTACATTGTATGAAATTCAAGTCAATTTTATTTATATGATGCTTTTAATAATGGACATTGTCACAAAGCAGCATTACAGAAATCTGAATGTAGAGTTAGATCAGCAATGAGCAGGCCGGAGGTGACAATGACAATGAAACACTCATGAGAAACATCGAGAGGAACTAGACTCAAAAGAAAACGTACCCTCATCCGAGTTCCACCGGAAAGTGCGATTATGAGTCATTTCTCCTTAACAACTGAATACTATGAAGTCACACAGTACTGTGTTGAAAATGATCTTCAGTATGAGCATCAGAGTCGTGTTTGATTTCATTACTGTTTTTAGCTTTAACTCCAAGTAGTAGTATCCAACTGAAGCTATTCACTCAATAATGAATGAGAATTGGGGGGAAAAAAAGATAATTCACAGCAATCTGTGGGAATTATGCGTTAAACTCCTTTAAAAGTTTTTTATTTTAGTTCTTCTCTCTGGGGAAAACCTTTAATGGCCTTAGTAGAAGCATAAACAGTGGTAGAGTGGGTTCCATGTAGCTAAAGATAGCTAAAGTGCTTTCATCCAAAGAACCCTTGACAAAAACTTATAGTGTAGCATAAAACAGAAAAAAAAGCAACAAAGTTTATACTAATACAATATGATGCAAATGAGACGTAAACAAGATTCGAATAATAAAAATAATACTAACCAGATATGGAAAAATATAGTGAGACTGATAGTCATGAATAATCCTTGTGATACTGTATACAGCAGAGCCGAATAATAATAGAGACATCTCATCACTGAAGCTTATGTGTGGGGAAAAAATAAACTGTGTTTGATTTTGGGAGTATTGAAGCTAAACTTAATACTGTTTAAAGTCAGAACAAACAGATAGCAGAAACATGCTTCTCCTTTGGGCACGCTCGGCAGCAAAAACACGACTTTCTAAGCAGCAGTTCAGTTCAGAAGGAATTCAGAGGCTTCGAATCTTCAAAATTCTGGCATTAACGCCTCACTTGTACTCGCACTTCAACTCTAAATACAGCTCATAATTTGTTACATAAGGCTTGGCAACACAAATGACGCATTATTTGTCATGAAATAAGAGCCAGGGAGAGAGAGGCAGAGAGACGGAGAGAGAGAGCAGCACAGGAAGGAGACAAGCGAGACAGAAGCACAGAGAGAGATGTAGCTCTAGTGGTGCTGTACTTGATATTGCCTACTCCAGCTCAGCAAAATGATGCTGGAAAACACACGTTTTGATAGAAAGGTTATGATGTAAAAGGTGTAAGAGAGACGCACTGACGTTCGCAAGAAAAGTGCAGTTTTACTGGACTCCCACTCAGAGTGAATGAAGTAAAGGTCATGCTGTTAATAGAAAATACTAGCATGTCAACCGGCCGCTTGACAGCTGCTGATCTGATGTTGACCTTCACTTGTTGTTTCAGCAAATGATTTTGCGGGTGGCGAGAGTAAACATAATGTTTACGCGCAGTCGATTGCATGAGACGCGACACTTACTGGGTCAGAAGCGGTAACACGTCTCGTCTCAGAAGTTCAGAGAACGCTAATTAATAATTTTTGTCAAACCTCCTCTTTAAGTACGCAATGCACACAGCGTGAAATTAATCAATATGAAGGGTAATCATAATTATCGTGAGAAATTAAGGCAGCATGAATCATGGTGCATTTTGAATCCAGTAATAAAAGAGTTAACCCCTTCTGGTAATTAAACTCAAACTAATTACGCTTCGCTGTCGCAATTACGCATTGTGTTATGTTTGGAGGAGTGCTTAAATGTGTGTGTGCGTGGCATAGCGAGTGTATGTAGGCTACTCAGGGGATCTTGTGGAAGCTTAATTCTTCACTGATACCAAGATTTTGTTTACACTGACTTCTGATTATGTGAAATAGTTTCAGAGCCGCTGCATAGTTAATCCTCTCCAACTCACAGTACAGATCAGTTGGAAGTTTGAGGAGGCGGGGCTTACTGCACATTCATTTGAATAATGCTCTCGTGCTGATCTCAGAAATGAAACAACATTTATTTTGTTTAACATTTAACATTAACTTTTAGTTTACTCAGCCACTGCGCTGTTCAACCCCATAAAATCCGGGCTTATTTTATAGTTCCATGTGTTCAAACGTATCATTCGCATTCCTTATTAACTACAATTAATTATTCAAGTACTGTAGTGAAACCAGCGGTTGTAGTTATGAGTTTACCTCATATGCATATTTTATTTTACGTATAAGGTGAATGTCATGTGCATGGAATCTCTTGTTAAAAAAAAATACATATCTAAAAATGCTACTTTGTAAACATATTTCTACTAATTATGATAGTTTTTGCATTTTGTTAAAATAATTACCTTGATTATTTTATCATTTTCTGATGACAAATAAATGTCCTTGCTGCACTGCTTGACTAAAAAAAAGAGTATGGAGTTTGGGTAGTTTATTGCCGTTCACACACATGACTGGGATTCATTTTTGCTGTCTTTCACCTGTGTTGTAAAAAAAAAAAAATTATGTTCGTTAGATGACCTCCAAAGTAAATAGCAAAGGTCTGCCAAAGCGACCTACTGGCAAAACACACAAAGCCACCTGAAATCAGCGCTGATAAGAACAAGTTCTGCCAAAGGCAATTCGAAAAACACAGAGCAAACAGACAAACACACACCACCATGTGAAGCAAACAACCTCTCCACCCAGACACACACACACACACACACACACACACAGCTTTATGCTCCAGCACAGTGTGAGCAGAACGCCTTGTGGGTATGCTCTGATCAGCCTCGGTGAGAGCGCGCAGGGTGTATCGTGTATATCAGCAGCTCCTCCTCACTGCGGTTCTGCTCCAGCAGACACACGTCGCTGTTTCCAAACGCTGCTCTGAGCTCCTGCTCCGCTGCAGTGCCCTTGACCAAATTCACAAACGGCTAAATCGGGCTCTCTAATAACTTTCCAATTGAGCTCAAATTAAGCGAAACCCATTATAGCACGGCTTCTTCTGCCGCAGAAGACAAAATGTCATTCTCTCTCTCTTTCTCTTTCTCTCTCGCTCTCTTTTCTCGCGTCTGTTTTTTTTTTCTCTCGGCATGGGCTTTTCCTGGTTTATGGAGCACGTTCCTCTAATCTACACTACAGCTATGCTGTAAATCTTCCCAAAGACTGCTGCTTAGGGGGAAATACCACACTACAGGAAAGACGAAACATTATTGACAGGCTACAGTGGAAGGTTAAGCAGGACAGAAAAAACATGAAATACTGTAAGGGTTGTTGTTTCTGTCCCTTCACAAACACACACAATGGGCCCAACCTTCCACGAAGCACACTGCTCTCCAAATAAGCAACGGCACTACTGTCAAATGAGTGATGTCTAAGATGGTGGTTAATTATATGGCTCTCCTGTGTTTGTCGCTCTCTCACACACCCATATTCACACTCAGACATATCCTTCCTCCTCTGTCTTGTCTTGCGCCAGAGTTGCATCAGTGTACACAAACTACATTTTTTTGTGTGTCTAAAATGTGACACCAGTACGAGGATATGACAGAGCTCCCCGTGGTGCTGAGGCAAGACTGATTTGCTGTCCAGGATGCTCATTGGCGAGAAGATCTAAAGCAGAGCTGCACAAACGAACGACGGCAAAAAACACGTTACTCACCAGGCACTGACCCAGTAAACTGCTTCACATGACTATGCATTCTTACCTGCAGCATGCAGACACACACACACACACACATTTGCATATACAGGAAAAAAACAAATACAGATACACACACATATGCACATTTCCCCTGGGGTTCTTCAGGTTGGGCGCATAGAGCAGCCCTGTGCTCTGCTGTCAGGTATAATTTACATGGCAACCCAGATCAGCTGGGAACAATGACCTTTACAGAACAGAGGAGAGAGAGAGAGAGAGAGAGAGAGACCCTCACTCTCCTTTTCAATCAGGACCAGCTGGACACAAAGACAGGAGTCATCTAAATTATAAGACTTCGTATATGAACACAGAAATTCAAGCACTGAACAAGACACAATGCTATTGTAAATGGGCGTGAGATGGCACAAGTCTATGCCAGAACCATGCTGACAAAGTACAGACTCGGTGAACAAAATCTGCCCACAAAGACAAGCCAACATAAAGAAAACACTCTTACAGGAAGAAAGACAGTTCCAGCAGTGCAACAGCCATGTGCAGACTGCAATTTGTAACCAAGTGCAAAAAAAAACCAACCCCTTCCTGTGAACAATTCTGTGAAATACGCCATTAAAATTCTAAATCTCACATCCCCTGTTCTGTCATGTTGCCAATCCTGATAACACACCGCTCAATTAGGAGAGAGAAAAAAACAGGACATTGGTGAGGATTAATTCGCTCATTTACATACACAACCAGTTAAAAGTTTCCTCACACGATAAGATTTTCTACATTTTCGGCGTTGCTCACGTTCTTCTAGACACTCGACGGTCCACATAACACCTCCTTGAGGAAGCACAGATTTCAAACTTCGATTAATCACTCCACAGCACCTTACACCAGTCTTCTACACTCCAGTTTCTGTGCTCGTTGGCCCATGCAACACTTTTCTTCTTGTTCAGAAGCCTCAAAAGTGGCTTTCTGGCTAAAATACAGCCCTTTAGCCCTGTCCCACTCAGTCTTCTGCACACAGTTGAAGGACAGTGTAGAATTTAACTATGCCATCACTGGCAACCGGTTAACAGGACGTCAGACATGTACTCTTACATACTTTTTCCATGTTATAAAGTAGACTTGTTTTATTTGGCTTATATTGCCATCTGTAGTTGTACACTCCACGGCTTTCCAACGCTTAGCAGGAAAAACCTATGGTGTACAAACACTTTGGCTGGTAGTGTATATTTATATACAGCAATTGAGAGTGGAAGTTTCTTTAACACATTATTTTCTTCCATGTCTCAAGCTGATAAACTCGAGTCTTCAGTAATCCCTGCTTAAACACCGGAGTAGGGAGAGCAGCTATGTTTGATCACGCGCCGTCGTCCACTTCGAAGGACTGGAGAACGTGGGAACAAACCAGCAAGTCAGTTGATTGCCTGCTGCAAGCATTCAAAAGGTATTTATGTGCTTAAATGAAATTTCATTTCATCGCGTACGAAAAAAGCACGAAAGTCTTTTTTTTTTTTTTTTTTTTTTACTGTGCTAGCATAAACGCTGTCATTACCATCAAAGCTTTTCTTGACTGTGCTCTTAAACAGCTTGTCCTACTAACTTAAGCTTACTTGCAATTTTTGAGGAGCTCGGTTTCCTGATATTTTTCAAGTAATGTCTTGTAAGAAACAGAACATTTTTTTGAATGACAATGTATTTATCAAAACTTAAATGTTTTAGCTGCTTGAACCGATTTTAGCAAATAAGCCAATTTGCAATTTTGAGTTAATGTTAACCAACAACAAGTAATCTTTAGTAACAGTTCATATTTCCTCGCAATTCCTGAATAACTGATAGATTTCATGATTATAGACGTAACTGGTCAAACAGAACATGACGGTTAACACAAATGTCACTGATTTATAGTGCCCTCCAAAATTATTGGCACTCTTGATCAAACGTGATTGTACCACACACAATAATTCACAATTTCAATTCCAATAATCTTGGGAATAATATTTAACTAGAACTACTTTTTAAACAATAGTACTTCCTATATATCCATGACTGATGCGCTTAAGGAATATTTTAAATAAATTCAAACAATTGTCATTCTTAAAATGTACATTATTCTTTATTTGCTCGCAAAGCCAAACCATGTTCTATTTCTCCATGTGTATAAATCCAGACATTACCCCTAAAAAGCCACAAAAAAACCCAGTTAACACAGTTTGTTTACCTGCAAAAATCAAGTACAGGATATATATAAAAAAATTACACAATTAAAAATACCTTTAAACACAATTAAAAAAAAATTCCTGTCTGAAACTGCTGGAAATGTATCAGACACCACATACTGAGGATGACAGAGAAGGACAGAAAAAGTGTTTTAGAATAGTAAAATTTAGTTGATTCTTGTGAATTTCAAAATTTCAAAATCAACTGTTAAACACCGCTTTCACAACACCAGGCTGTATGGAAGCATTGCAAGAAAGACGGCCTCAGAAATACAGCACCTGAGCCTCACCAAGCATCATTACAGCTGCATTTGGCATCATGTGCTGTGTGGTTACATGAGACCAGAACCAAACTTTTTATTCATGCACACCATTACCATGGTTGGCAATAAAAGGAGACTGCACACAAGGAAAAGCACCTGATACTCGATGTGAAATGTGGATGACGTTTAGCAATGCTTCAGGGCTGTTTTTGGCTGGTGCTTCTTGTGAAGATTGATGACATCATGAATTCTGCTAATTGACAGGATAATTCTGCCCAAAATCTGGTTGTCTCTGCCAGGAGGTTCAAACGTGACCAAAGACAGAGCATTCAAAAAGAAAGATCATGAGTCAAACATACTTAGAAATCAATCCAGAAACACAAAGCCAATGTTTTGAAATGACCATCGCAGTCTCGTGATTTGAGCCCTACTTAAAAACAGTAGGCTTGCTGCCTCACAGCTCCAGGGTCCCTGGCTCAATCCTGGAGAGGAGTTCCTCATGTTCCTATCCATCTGCGTGGGCTTCTTCTAGCTTCTCAGGCTTTCCACCCACCTCCCAAACCCATGCAGGTAGGTGAACTAGCTATGTTAAACTGCCTCTAGGTGTGTGTGTGTGTGTGTGTGTGTGCATGTATGGTGCCCTTCAATTGACTGGCATCCCATTCAAGGTGTATTCCTGGCCTAATGCCAGTGTGATCCATTTCTGAATGAAGAATGAAAACCTGCGGTATAAATTGAAGCGAAGTCGACCTGAACAAATCTGAACATAGAGGGGACTTAAGATGTTCTGCATGGAGGAGTGGATGAACATTGCTGTGTCTCTGACCTTCTTAGACATTACAGGAAGAGACCCAGGGTTGTCATTTTCTCCATTCTTTTGGGGAAAAAATTGGTTCTATTTAAAAAAATGTTTAAGTAAAACTCTACAATGTTCCTGTAGGTTCGAGCTCAAAAATAGACTGGATTACTGCTTGTGTTTTTTAGATTAATTTTTGCTGGAGGCAACTGTAATCAAATTGCTGCACCGTCATATTTTATTCTTATGTGTGATCTACTTGTAACTGTTTTTTTTTTATGTAGCAATAAAATATAATGATGTTCTAACTCAGTGGAGTGAGGTACTAAGCATAACTAAAACCTGTTAATGCTATGGCCTGGTTTTTTTTCCATACTACATTACTTATTTATAATGTTTTTCTGATACAATACATTGTTTGAGTCAGTAGCCTGTGTATTTCTCACATATTTAAGTTATTATTTTGTGTCATGACTTCCCCTTGCCATTTGTTCTGTCTCAAAAGCAGAAAAAAAACATTTACTTACATGTTTAATGTTGCTGTCTGACTGCTTTCAATAAGGTGAATGCTTATTATTACACTACTATTACTCATCTATTGCAAATGCAGCATAAAGTCAATAGAATATCATTTATTTTGATCAACAGAAAAATGTCCGAATTGTGACAGTCCTAACAATAACTGAATACAAATTTACTCTTGTAATCAAAATCCACATGCAATAACTTTACCCAATATTCATGCTCTCAGTCCCTTCTACTATGATTATTGATTTATTGATCATGGATTTAACAGCACAATATTTAATTTGTGTAGCATGCACCTCATTGAATAATAAGTGTGAATAGACAGCTCTGGAAAAATAATCACTGGAAAATGATTAGTTTCTCTGGTTTAACTAGTTCTACTACTAGTTCATACTAATGTTTGAACTTAGGAAGAGTTCAGGAATCTGTATTTGGTGGAATAACCCTGGCATTTAATCACATCTTTCATGTGTCTTGGCATGCTCTGCACCAGTCTTTCATGTTGCTCTTGGGTGACTTTATGCCAATCCTTGTGCAAAAATTTAATCAGCTCAGCTTTGTTTAATGGCTTGTGCCCATCCATCTTCCTCTTGATCACATTCCAGAGGTTTTCAGTGGGGTTCAGGTCTGGAGATTGGGCTGGCCATGACAG
>JAQQZU010000035.1:5964226-5978557 GCA_030068025.1 Parauchenoglanis punctatus | reverse complement strand
TTTTATTATTATTTTTAGGATGTTACTTGAATAATCTTTCCTTGATTATTCAATTGGTTTTATTTTAAAAAGAATATTATATACAAAAGATCTTTATTTGAAATATTTATTTGTAGCATTTTAATCAGCACTGCTATAGAAATGTTTCTTAACTTGGCTTAATTATTTAGTAGTTCACTAATTACTACATTAGTGACATTTATCAGATAATCTGTCACAGCATGAGAATATTAGAAAGTGTTCATATTGACCAAATGAATGTTTATATTTGTTCATTATAAGCATTATATATATGAATGGTACTGAATAAACACTCAGACTAACTCAAGGTGACGGCATGTAGCCTATATCGTTTACCGCTTATTACTTTTTTTAATCACTTACCACACTTCTTGCAACTGTGTTTCTGTATTTCAAGCCATGATTTGTTCAAATTTCAGGCAGACAAATTCAAAATTAAGAAAAATAAATGTCAGCTGCCTGTTTCTCTCACTGAAACTCTCCGATGCTAAGCTCATTTTGCTTGCGAGGTGAATCATTTTCAGTGTGTGGAATCGACTCCAAAGATTTGCATTTGACTCTTAGTTTTCAATGCCCGAGATTAGTGAATCGATTCTTTTTTGGTAAAGTTGTTATATTTTCGACAAAATATAACAAAGCTGGACAACTTAAGCAGGAACATCACGCTTCTCCTCACATTCCCACAAATGAATGATAATATTACTCACACTAAAACACAATTCATGTCATGGGGCAAACAGGGTGGTGTTCTGTAAAGTGTTTCATACTGTAGAGAACGTCCTACTGATGTTTCTTCTCCACTCAAATGTGTTTTTAAGAAGTGCGCATGTGCTTCATAATACAGTTCAACTAAAAATGAAATTATTGGCAATTGTTGATTAGTTGGTGCAGCCTTTATTTCATAAAATTTGAATACTGTAAATAATCTCCGTTTTTACTAAATGTATTTTTTTTCTGTAACTATAATGGAATACAGTTAAAATTTTTTGTATCTTAATTACGTAACACTGTTCCACGTACTCCCCGAGCCTGGTCATCCTACGGTTGTTGAGTGGCATTCAAAGGAGTTGATGATCATCCTGGTCAGTGGAGAGTCATTTTCGCCCTCTGCCGGTCTGGAACTTTGCTGTCCCCAGAGTCTGTTGCTTGATCTTGTTCTTATGAACCCTGTCTTTGAAATTTTGAGGATGGAAGCAACCTGGCACTCATTGTATTCCTCTGCCTATAAAGCCAGACTTAAACCCTTTTTTTTCTCACTCAAAACTTTTCTTTTTCACTCATGATCAATAGATTTTTATATTCCAATTAAATTTATGGTACTACTATCACTGTTTTTGCCATTTAAACTGGTCCGATTGCAAGAGGACAATCATGACCACAGCATTGGATTTTATACTTTTCATCATTAACTAAGATTTGGTTCAGGTGATCACCTAAGCAGTACCTCTTTATGTGAAACGAGTTGTGCTTGTGTTGGAACGCCACCACAGACACTGGAATTAAATGGCTGCCTTACATAGATTTAAGAAAAAAATGAAGTGGATTCTCATTTTTTTCCAGAGCTGTAGCTACTTGAGATTTATTCCCCTAGATTGAAAGAAAGAAAGAAAGAAAGAAAGAAAGAAAACCTTCTGTTTTTTGTTGAGACCTGCTGGTCCAATATAATTCTAACTAGCTAGAACTAGCATGACGTCGCAACATGTCAAGAAGTCGAGTGTTTCTTTCTGCAACAGAATAAATGTGGTTTCTAAAGTAATTCTAATCCCAGTATTTGACTACATGAATTCTCAGATTTTTTTTTTGTCCCCTGATTTTCTTCCTAATTTAGTCATCGCCAATTTCCACCCAACCAGTGAGGGCGAAGACGAATAGGAAGAAGCATGTAAAGCTAGCTGACCACATCTTAACAGCAAACGCTACTCACCCCCTTCCGAATGGAAGAGCTCACAGACGCCCATGATTGGCTAGTGTAGCGGTAATTGATGGGGGAGAGAGAGTATGCTGCCCCTCCCTCCCTGACAGCACAGGCCAATTTTGCTCTCGAGCATCTGTTCATGGATGGCTATGACAACTCACATTCAAACTCACGATCTCCCAATGATCGGACGAATGTTTTTCCCACAGAGAATAATCCCTCTTTCTCATAATGGAACAGTAGCAGTGTGATGGCATGTTTCAGCCACTGCACAACTTTCATTTATATTATCAAAGAAGGAGAATGACAGTAACAGCGAGGTGTGTGTTTGTGAAGGGATATGATGTTCCATTAAAGCATGAGAAATTAATGCAAAACGCACCGGGTTAAAGAACCCACTGGGGAATAACGGACTGAAATATTTATTTTTCATTATAGAAGACTGTTCTGTTATATGTGACTAGAATTGCTAGAAAATTGCAAGAATAAAAAAACTGACAATAAAAATGACTAAATTATGCCTACTTTACACACACAGAGAGAGAGAGAGAGAGAGAGAGAGAGAGAGAGAGAGAGACTGCCTACACATTTCCTTCTTGTCATTAAATGGAAGTTCTTTGATATATCAGAATAAATCTATTGGTTAATAACGCTTCAGTAATGCGCTGGTAATACTGTTACTAAATATGGTCATGCCAATAAAGCTCACTGAGCAGCACTGAGAAGAGAGAAACCCTCTTCACTATCTGAGTGTTTATTGAGGTAAGAGGAGTGTCTAATTCCCTCATTTCTTAGGTACGCCTTCGTGAGTGGGGTGCGTCTGCAGTAGCGCTGTGAGTGCGGTCTCTCCTGGGGCTTTGTCTGCCTAATAAGTAAGAGAAACAAAATGGAATCAAGCTGTGCTGAAGTGCCTGGTGTTTTCCTCACTCGGCTCTCCCTCGCACTCTCTGCAAATGCTCAACTCGTTTTAACATCTCCCTTCTCATTTCAAATCAGCCATTCGCATACAGCATATAGAGTCAGTTTCTTTCTCTCATATGTGCTTTATCTCCTCTGCCTTCCCCGATTTCCATTCCCCATTCTCTTTCAATCCTAACATCCCCCATCTCTCTCTCGCAGTCTCTCTCTCGCTCTCGCTCTCTCTCGCCCTCTCTCTCTCTCTCTCTCTCTCTCTCTCGCCCTCTCTCTCTCTCTCTCTCTATCTCGCTTTCTCTCACTCTCTCTCTCTCTTTCTCTCTCTCACTCTCTCTCTCTCTCTCTCTCTCTCGCTCTCTCTCTCGCTCCCTGCTAAGCGAATGCTAAGGAGGTCAGCTGTCTCTGGAGAGAGGTGTTGTATATAAACATATGAAACATTCCAGCATCCCGCACAACCCGCTGGCAACATAAAGAAGACTACAGTAAATTATCATACCAATGACGATTTCCGATTTCACACGCATTTCTCAGCAGACTTGACATTCTTTCCATTTCTCTGTTGTGCTTCTCTGCCCTTCCTTACCACCACTAACAGTTCTTATCAGCTGGATAAACTCCAGATTTGCTGCTTACAGCTCTACCACGGGCACAAAGCAATCTCACAGACACGCAGGCTTATCAGCAGCAATGCACCAGATGCCATGTGTGCTACAGCAAAATGACACGAGTAACTACATCTCCTGTCCTCTCTAATTCTGACTCCTATGGCTGCCCATACTGTGTGATGGGAGGTGTGCCAGGAGAACTAAACCACCAGTAGCAATGCGTCAACTGGTGCCATGGTGCTAGAGAGCTAGCTTGCACACTGCTTTGAGGCTGGTTAATGATTTCGACATTGTGTGTCACAATGAACGCCGAAGAAAGAATGCTGCCCCCTTGATCCCCATAACAACTGTGATTACACTATTTAGGCCGTGTCCCCTTGTGCCAGTGCAGATCCATTACCTATGAATTAAACATCACATCCAGCTACTATGCTGTAAAACAAAGCAGCTGCAGATCTCACGATAAATCCACACGATAAAAAAAAAGACAAGCAGCTGCTTGAAATCACTGATTTTTTTTTATATAGGCTGAAGATATTAAAACACATTAGTGTTTCACTGAAATTTGGGTAAAAGTTCACTTAATTTTAAATCACATTTCCACCTATACGCTGATACATCACCCACCCCTGCTATAAACACAGCGTTTTGAAATTCTGTTTTCCACTTTCCTTATATGGTCATCGCTTCCTGGTCTTGTTAGAAGCTCTGTTTATGAATTGCACTTGTTCATTTTCTCTAGATTCTTAATTTTGTGAAGTAGAAGTGTGAAAGATGTTGTCAAGCCCAAAAGTGGTTAGTGGTCATATTGAAAACAACGGTCTCACAAGTAATGCAGAGTAATGCGATTGGTACAACTTGTCATCTTGTCACGTTACTTGCTGTTTCGTGATGGTGGAGAAATGGTCGTTATCGTCAACTGAGAAAAAAGAATGCCTTACTGATCAATAAAATCACACCTTGTTAGTACTGGAGCAGTCGTGTAATTAGCACATCTTTGTGGTGTGAGTGCTTATGCTCACAGCTTTGAATTAAACGCACAACTTGTGTGGGCTTACATGGTCAAAAATCATCTTATATATAAGCTATTATATTAACCATTAAACATTAAACCATTAACCATTTAACCACATGATTATGGCATACCTTGACTCAAGCAAGGTATGAATTAACCATTAATTCATATTATATATATATGTATATAAATTGGCTGATTATTTGCAGGAATTCCTGCACAATGCCACTTGAATGTTGGTACCAAAGGAAAGGAATAAAAAGAAAGCCAATGCAGGAATCTAGTACATACCTACCTAGAAATTCTTCACTTCAAGCCTGTGATTAATGAGCTCCTCCGTTAAACAAGCCCAGAATCAGTCCTGAGTGCGTACTTGAGGATTTGAACTACCTAGCTAGTTTCAGTTGGCTGTTTTTTTGTCCTTTGGTTTTTGGAGGTTACATTTGCCTGCATTCCTATGGATAGCAGCACTGATTCTTGTGTATGCTGAAATAAAACTGTAGTTGGTGGGTGTGTGCTGTACAGTCCTCGCTGTTACATTAGATTACAGGAAGATTACAGGAAGAGCCCACATTTGGCTGGGAAATATGAAGAAGCTGCATCTCATATGGAGCGAAGGCCGGCTGAGCTCAGTTGGTGCTCCACTGCGGCTTGTTGGACTAAATAACTTGCTACTAATGAAGCATTTACACGTTTTAATCCTTTTGTTTGTTTTTGTAGAAAAACTGAATAAAGAGGGATTAGCTGATTTGTTCCTCACTGCACATCTTTGTGAACGGAGGATTGTGTGTGTGTTCACCACAGAGGAGAACAGCCTGGGCCAAACCATGCCTTACAGGCTGCATATGATTGTGCGTGTGTGTGTATGTGTGTGTATTTATTACAAGTGGGAATAGCTGTACAGGCTGTGTATTTTGGGGTGTGGATGTGATGTTTGTAGCCATTTGTGAGGACCAAATAGAGCTAAATGTCCTTAAGATGATAGTGGCAGCACATTCACTTCCTTCTCACCACAATGGTTTTACAAAGACAGGTTTGTTTGGGTTTTTTTAATTCCTTTTGGTTATTGAGGTGTATGTGTATGTGTGTGTAAGTGTGTGTGTGTGTGTGTGTTTGTGTGTTTCTAGCAGCAGAGAGGTTAACATCCAGTTTCATTGCGGTATTAAAGAGCAATGGCTTTGCGTTTTGTGAGTGAGTGTGTGTGTGTGTGTGTGTGTGTGTGTGTGTGTGTGTAAGGTTTCGATTTAGAAGCTGTCTGTTCATGGCACCTCCATGAGGGAATCTCTCTGCCCAGGATTACTGCTAATCCACTCTGATCCAATACCCCTCTCCCCAAAAACACACACACACACACACACACACACACATACACACACACACACACACACACACACAGACACACACGGTGTGGCAGGTATGGTTTTGTCTAGGCTGTTCTTCATTGTGTCATTGTAAGACATGAATCCTCTGACACCATTAAAGCGCAGCTTTAACCAATATCACTTTTATGATTGCGTCTGGCCTAGCGGGTCTGGGGAGATTTGCCCAGGAGAAATTTTAATGCCCCAAAATGACTGTTCATCATGAATATTTAGATCAGCAGTGTACGTAAAACTGATTATACGTATATGGCCATGTGTTTGGTGAAGTTAATCAAAGCACACTGTTCTCTCTCTGGAAAATACTGGGGAAAAAAAGTGAATCTGTTCAGATCAAGAATAGATACGAGGCGAAGTCAAACATCTCCTCTTTTTAGTTACAGGACCTAAATATGTCATTCAAATACACTGTACTACAGAGACTATTACGTCTCATCTGATGCAATCAGAAAGAGTGAGATTTTGCTTTATTGCAAGCGCTTACATGATTAATATCCTAGGTCACATTTGCCAGTGCAAACTTTTACAAACAGGAAAGAAACTCCACTCCATCCCTAGCTAGAGGACAATACGCCTGTTTAGTTTATAGCTAGTATGAGTAATACGCATGAAATTCAGTATTGAGATCGCAAACTCCCCCTCGCTTTCTTCTGAATCACTCACCTCCTTCAGCTCTGTCAATCTGCTTCAGCGTCTTGCTTTACCTTCTTAGGTGTTTAGTAATACATTGTTATTATTAAAAATATTTAATTCAGATTTACAACAACTCAAGGTTAAATACGAGATCAACTAGGTCGTATTTTGATTGTTTCTAAAGACTGTAGAGATCCAGGAAAGTAAAGAGCTTTTGCTCTTTTACACTCATTCACACTCCTGTTTTTACTGCTTGCGGAGTTTTAAAAAAAATTTCTCACTATACTAGTTGCCTCATCAGCTAGCTATCATTACTGTCATATAGCCTATCCCCTTTTCTTTATGCAACATAAACCTAAGCTGTGTCTCAACTTGCATACTTAGCATGTAGTACAATGTACACAATGTGCTTCTTAAAAAATTTGTGGGTTTTTTTCTCACTTTTGTGCATAGATATTTCAAGCGACATGGAAGTTATGTCACTATCGGCGTCCCTCCAACTGACTGAAAATAGCTTAATGGTGCTGCTTCTTCTGTTACGTAGCCAAGATGGCGACCATTGAGGGTGAGACGTGTGCAGCGTTGTACACGCAACATATTGACTGTTTTGAGTACACCATCCAGGTACTTTTACTGCACTCCATGTTGACATACTTCTCAGTGTGAATGCACTTATGTAATTACGCAAGTATGCGAATTGAGACACATGGCTAGTCACCTAACTAGCAAGTAGGCAATAGATAGCTGGCTATATTGACCACAATTGGTCACAAATTGATATTGTAGCTAGGAATCTTCACTCTGTAAACACATATTATTTTATTAAAATTCAGCCTGGTCTTTCCCATTGCAGACCGCCACAGAGCAACCTGACCCGAGGTTCTTCGGTTGTTCCTCGGCTGTTATTCTTTCATCCTGCTTAACCGCTATAAGAAGCTCAAAGACTTTTGGTAGGTACATAGTTAGCCTTACAGTTTGCTCACATTCTTGCAATTCTAATGCATGTTTCCTAGGACGCTGTTTACACTTGGTATTGAAATGCATCTTGGGAGATCGGATCACAAGTGGACAGCACTAATTACAAGTGTAAACGACCACCAAGACACATCCGTTCAAACCACTTGGTGAGGCGGTCTGGGAGACATCATTTGCAGCGTTAAACGCTAATGCGTCCTGATGCACTTTGACCTTCAAGCGGAAGTGACGGAGGCAGAAACGAAATCTGAACCTTGGAGACGCACGATAGACACAGGTGTAAACGGCGATGTGTCTCTGCTGTCCACTTGTGACCTGATCACCTAACATGCATTTTAATACCAAGGGCCTATGATGACCTTTTGTGTATGACATGTTTTGATTCTTCATGTGTTTTTGCCTTTTGGCTTTTCTGGTTTTGATGCTAATCTGATTATCTGGTTCTTGCTGTGCCCTTGTATTTATTCTTTGGAGTGTGTTGTTTGGATTTGTTTGCCCTCCATCCTGTCTGATATTTTTGGTAAGAATTTTGGACTGTTTTTGTCTACGCTTCTGTTTAACAAAATCGCCACACATGGAGCTTTATTCTATACCTGATCCCTCTTTGTTACCCTATACATGGTGTATTATAAAGAAGGTCTAAGGATTATCTTAGTTAACATGCGAGAGCTTGTAGGAATTAGCAGGTGACCACGTGAAATCCCATAACAAGGATATTGTCGTGTTTATTATCTAACAAACAATGTGAAAAATAAAATGCTGTAGGACTGTTGTGCAGGATGAGGAGCTACTGCTTTACAGTATTACCTGTATTTTATTTTGCTAATTAATTAGGACCAATAGTACTTATTTCTTGTATAAGTCTGAATATCAACGCTTGCAAATTCTAGTGCTGATAGTACTCGGTATTGGATCAAAAAGGAAATCAGTGCTGTCTCGCTTTGCAGAGCGAAAAGCACAAGTCGACACTGGATTACAGCAGCAGACTCCCCTGGGTCCTAGTGCCATGCCCTCTGGGAGATGCAGTGACATGGTTAAATAATGAAGAATGAATAAGAAAAACTTGATTATTTAAATGATTAATCTAGCTTGCCTACCATATGTTATTGCATTTCTTAGCCTTTTTATATATTAATTTTCACTCGTTGTCATTTAGGGTCAAGTACTCGACTCTAGATATTCACCTTCAGTATTAACATCCACAGTTCTACAAAACAATCATACCTGAGAGCTCTGTGATGGGTCAGAGAGCTCAGAAAGAAAAAGAAAAAAACCCTGCTCATTTGCATTCTGCAGCCTTTTGCAATATCAGATTTTCAATAACTCTGTTGTGCACGAATAATATATACAGACGCGCACACATCCATACTGAAATCCACAAGCGGTGCTATGTTATTTGTGCTAGTAGGACAACAGCCTGCGCTCTCATCTCACTGAGTGGATATTGACAAAGACTTAACGAGTGTTAATCCATTTATCAGCTAGATAAATACACAGCTTTCAGCTCTTCAGTGGGACGGAACTTCTTTTACATGCATTGTAAAAAACCACCAGGAGTGCCTGTATGTATGTGTGTGTGTGTGTGTGTGTGTGTGTGTGTGTGTGTGTGTGAGAGAGAGAGAGAGAGAAAGAGAGAGAGAGAAGAATGCCAATTTTAAGGCTGAGACCAGAATTGTGGGAATGATGGACTTGCCAATTCAGGTTTTAGAAGATGCAGCATTGATTATTCTGTGCAAAGCTAATCAATTGTAGTTTACACACACACACACGCAAAAATATACATGCAGCTATACACAGTAAATGTGTGAGGAACCATTTTAAATGTTTGCCAGAAGTTTGCCAGAGCAGAAAAGAAGGATACTAAATAAATAAAATGAAGAAGTGAAGAAATAATCCTGTTATAGATCAAACGGCTCTCGCGCCTTTTGTCATGGAAAATATGCACACACTCACAAATGTACAAAGCACTATTCCCTTGTTACCTACAATGTTGCACAGACACTGAACCAAGAAAAAAGAGCACGAGAGAGAGAGCGAGAGAGAGAGAGAGAAGGTATATGTGAGACAGACAGCACTCTATAAACCATTAGATTAGCTCCCCCCCCATCTCTTGTATATACTGTTGCAATTGATCATTTTGGTATTTGCAAACAATTTCTCTTCTGTAGCTGCTGCATGGGCAGTGCAGCTTGTTTGAAGCCTTGCATTATCCAGTAGAAGATAAATGTTTCTTGAGATAAATGGTTTTTGTGTAAATGCGCTTCCATGCTGCAGATAAGGACAATAGTACATGACTTATTGTTGTGTTTAGATAAATACAAAGGCACAGAGCCGTGGAACAAATGTTGACTACAAAATCGGGTTTTATTTGGCTTGTATCCGTGTCTGAAAATAGAAATATGGTGTGGAAAACTGCCACCGAGTTGTTTACTGAAAAAAGATCATTATTTAACCTGATACCCCTCTTCCATCCCCTGCTATTGACTCAACTAAGCTTGAAAAGAAGTGTGAAGAATTAATAATCAATGCTTCGGTACAAAACCATATGCCAATAGGAAGATAAGCAGCTGGACCTTATAGATTATTTGTTCAATTTACCATCTACAAGTGCTTACAGATGTGAACGTAATGGTACGCTCAGAGCAAAACTGGCGAGAGCGTCAAAATGACCGGAAGTCGTTCATTTTCCACGTGAGCCAGCGTCTGTCGCCATTGACGGCATGTCCTGAGTGGTGGAAGCGTCAGAATAAAGCTGAAGGGCAACCTTGCGGTAATGAGCTATGATGCGGTTCAGCGGCAACCGATCGGAATTTAGAAGCGCTTCCGCTCTAGAGAAACAACCATTTGTAAATTTTGGTTCCGTTTAAACCGTTCCCAAGTGCAATGGGGGAGAGATTCATTACTGCAGTGGCGGGTTTCCCAATTATTTATGATGTGTCCCTGTTTGTGCACAGTAACATAAATAAAAAAACAAAGCATGGACCAAGACCAAGGTGTCTGAAAGTAACGTTAATGTTAATTAAAGACCAAGGCTAGTAATTGTGTCCTATAAGCTGCATGTTGGAATCTGACTTAGCAATTATCATCAGCACAAAAGTCACACTACATGAATGGCTTTTAATTAGTTGATTTTCTTACCAAAAATGGAATCATAATTGTTCATTACTTTCAATTTCTTACGTTCACATTTAAACCATTTCTTGAGATTAAATTCTACCCTACTTGTGGTCTGTACTAATTGTCTGTTTGCTTTGCAACCCCTTTAAATATAAATAAAGTTTGAAAGACAAAGCATTCCGAACAAACTTTTAGCAACCTGTTTCATCTACATCGCAGGGCGTCCACAAACCTCGACAGTGCCGGTCGCAGGGCAGCCAGAGCAAATGTTTACGCTCTCAATTTTGGTCTGAACATATGGTTACTCATTAGCCAAAGTTCATTTTGCCCTATGCCTGTGTCACTGGTGCATAAATTCTTTCACATTTTGTGTTAGACTTCTCACTGAGCTCCGCCTCTAAGTTTCCACAAGCGATGGGTTACTTGCACACAGTCCTGCATTATAACCAAGACGGCACGTTTGATTCCGGCTCGTCTACTATAACTGCAAAGGTGCTGTTTTACACTCGGTGTCTGCAGGAGCTCCCGAAAATAAACGGTAATAGTGTTACTGTATATAAAAACACCAGCAAGAGTCCTTTTTGTAAGATGGAAAAAAGGCATCAGACTGTATGCTTCTTCATACATAAACTACTATGTAGGTAAGAAAATACCTCTTAGAAGCGAACATAGAAGATAATGTTAGCCAAACACTATGACTTTACTGTAAGAATGGGAAAAATAAGATATTAGATGTTGCTGTCTCGCTTTACTGCCAAATGTAAACAGTGCTACCAGAGGCTTGGGATTTGCAAAAAAAAATTCAAAATGGAAATACATAACAGCCCTGAGTAAAAATATCCCATTCGTTTAGTTTGGGGAAAATGAAGGCATAAAATATGTTCATTCAGTGAGAACAAAAACCCAAAAACAAACAAAAAACCCCCACTGACCTCTTATGTGTCTTAAGTTACGGCCCACTAACACGTATTAGTTTTAAAACACATCATTTTTGCTATGTTTCCCATTTTAGTTTGAAAAGTTTATATTTGTATTTTAGCGTGGATGAGGGAAAACGAAGAGTTTGGGAAACGATGACGCAGGCACCCACGTTTGCTTCCTGATTGGGTCTTATCAGTCACGACGCATCCTTCCCTGATTCGTCATCACGTGATCCTTTTCCAGAACGAAATCAGCCTTGACTCCCAGTGGTGAATGCAGCATGGATAATCAATTACACGAGTTGCTGACCTTGTTGTCTTTGCTAGCAGCTGTTGCGCAGTTAAATTCTGCATTATATATTTAAACACTACAAACTGTCTACATGCGCAGGAGGCGAGCTACTATTCAAGTGATCTGCAGCTTAGCAACCAACGGCAGAGTAGACAATCGGCTTCCTGTTTATACCTACATGCTCAGTGTACGTGAATGGTCACATGATATGCATTTTCAGGAGTGTTAGTATGGGTGGAGATTATTACTGATACGGAGATAAAATGCTCATCTTGGCCATTTTAAAACTAAAACACATTAATATGGGAGTAGCCTTATTCTAGCAAATGAGGTGATTTCAAAAAGACTAGAGTGCATAAGAAATATAATGCATTTGTGCATGCTTTTTTTTATAGAGGAACCCAACACACAAATTGTATTGTTTGAAACGGCTACACCTGTCAGCCAAAGTTCAGCCGATGACCTTCCAAACAGCGCGACTGGGACGACAGCACACACATGAATAATAGCAGCAATGAATGCTTCAATGGGGAATATGGAGAAAGCGGCAAGAGGGGAAGTTTAGAGACGGAGATAAAGGCAGAGATAGAGATTGAAGAAGAACAGCACGAAAGCTCTATTTAAGTATAAAAGGCAGAAGGATTTTGTAACGTTGAAAAAAAGTACAAAATTTTGACTGAATAGAAATTCAAGATCATTTTCTTCATATAACCTAATAATAATATCTACCATTCTGTATGTTTGAACTCAAATTTTAGTTTTATTCTTATGTATTTATTAATTCAAGTATTAATTAATTCTTATCAAAAGGCTGCGTATTTTCTGACCACACAGTGTACAGTTTTCACTGAAAGTAAAAAGTGATAAAAGAACTCTCTGTCTACATCTAGGTGTCTGCAGATATCTATCTTCAAGTAAACTCCTGAATCTGCAGTGAGCATCAGTGTTGCTAGCAGAGACATGTTTTAGCCTGCGCAAGCATTTACTGTATATGCAGTGTGCATCAGTATTGGCAGATGCACTCAGTTTAACACACCACTCATGTCAGTAAACCTCATCCAGTGTGTGTTTGAGATGATGGTTAATGTTTTCCATTTCTATAAATATGGATTAAATGTATACAGAGAACAGAAATTGACACACAAGAGTTTTTGTCCGCTTCTCGAACTCACACTCAACTTTTTATGCACATTTTGTAAAGCTTTGTTTATTGTACAGCAGACCGAAATATAGGCACCAAACACTGCACGTTCACACCAAAATACCACACACAGGTATCATATGAACTTCTACGGCAAACTGTGTTTTTTACACATAGAACAGAGCTCTAACGGTCTGTGTGCTGGTGTTAATGTCGTACATCAACCAGAAACGTTTATGCAAAAATGTAGTCAATCTTATTCATCCATCCATCCATTATCTATAGCGCTTTATCCATCTGGGTCGCATCTTCGGGCGAGAGGCAGGGTACACCCTGGGCAGGTCGCCAGTCCACCACAGGGCAATCTTATTCAAGATATTTATTTATTTCGCAATTTTGTACTGGCGAAAAAGGAAAAACTGGACATATCCGCAAAATATAAGCCAAATTTTGAAATTCGTGAATGAATGAATGAAAATTTATTTCATAAAAATTAAATATAAAAAATCAAATGTAACTGCAAGCGGTAATCTGCAGGGTCTAAGCACCCGTCACAAATAAAGAGACCTACATATTAGTGACGCTAACTCTGCAGTAATTGTATGAAATTTGTTCTGAAATGATTCGCTGATAGTGGCCATGTTTTTGAGGTCACTCAGGCACCATTAGAAATCTGTTTACAGATCAGCACAACAATGCATTGCACCAATGTTCAGCTCAATCAGACTTACAGTTCCTGAGAAACAGGTATTTAAACTTAACCCTGTCTTGTATGGATGACCATGCCCCAAGACATGTCTACATGTGTGGACTACTGGATGCTCCCGTTTCCTCCCACAGTTGCAGATTAGGTCAACTGGCTACTCTAAATTGCCCCTAGGTGTGAATGTGAGTGTGAATGGCTGTCTGTCTCTCGGTGTTAGCCCTTGGCGACTTGCCCAGGGTGTACCCTTCCTCACACCTGTGGTCAGCTGGGATTGGCCCTAGCTTCCGCCACAAAGGAGAAATGGCAGAGAGGATGCAGGGTAAGCAAATTGGCTCAAAATTGAAGTGGGCAAAGGTAAATGGTTCGTGATGCTTTTTTGTTTGGAAGAACCCAAGGAATCAGACAAAAATAAACCAAGAAAAGATTTACTTTGTCGTTAGATATGTCAAAATGTAATATAGCATAAAATTAATTGGGCCTATTTCACTTGCCTGTGTAACAGGACGCAGTATTAACCAAGTTTTCTGTCACTATGACTTACTGTTAGAAGAAGATGAAGCAGAAGAAGAAGAAGAAGAACAGCAACAAAAGTGATACGGCACTTATATGGTTCCATAGCACCATCCATTATCTATACCGCTTTATCCGTCTGGGTCGCGGGGAAGCTGGAGCCAATCCCAGCATCTTCGGGTGAGAG
>JAQQZU010000035.1:5944378-5957871 GCA_030068025.1 Parauchenoglanis punctatus | reverse complement strand
GTGTGTGTGTGTGTGTGTGTGTGTGTGTGTGTGTGTGTGTGTGTGTGTGTGTGTGTGAGAGAGAGAGAGAGATAGAGCGACATAGAGTGTCAGTTAGCATTTAATTAGAGATTCTGTCATTTCCTTCATGACACTCACATCCACTAGCACTTATTCACATCGCTAATGTATGCTAGCACATCCATTCGAAACCACATCAATCAGAAGAAATTCAGCTACAAGGCCATCAAATGCACAAGAACATCTTGGCCTGTGTCTTTTTATGCCATACTTTTTGTGCCTAAAATACGTGCTATCGCAATTCATTGTTGTTTCCCTCCTTAAAAGTTCAGATGGCCATTAGCTCAGTGTATTCAAAAGCCCATAGCTCCGCTCGTGAAAATTAGCATTAATCTAACATCACTTATGAAACCAAATAGCGCTACTTAGAACACGAATTGTAAGGATTTAGTATTAAATATATCTATATAATGACCTTTTCATATGGATGTGTTAAATACAGGCAGATTTTCCAGATGTGACAGGCAGGTGAATATTAGGACTGGAGCAAAGGCTAGACTGGCTATTTTAACATGGGCCTCTGAAATACTGATTTAGATTCAGTATAAAAATCATAAAAAATAAAATTGCCTGGTATATGATTGTGCCTTATACAACAAAAAAACATATGGTAATTTTTAACATAACATTTCTATTTCTATTCATTTTTATTTGTACCAATATGTTGTTGTTGTTTTTTTTTAAGTACAGTAAAGGGCACACCAGTTTATTCCACACTTTGTTTTGTACAGTACAACTAACAAGAATGAGCAGAATGGGCATTTATGAATGCGAAAATTCATAACACGATATGAATTGTTGAACTTTCTCCTCCATTTTTAGGCAGGATGGTGAGCTGGATGACGCACAGTGATCAATGCCCAGATTGTTTGGGACTGGAGCGTATCAACACTTACAGAGCCTTGCCCTAACTGCAGCCTAATACTAATGGCCAAGAATGAAGCTTGTGCGCTATGTCAATAGTGCTGACAATTTATTATCCTTCCATTGACTCTGTGTGGTCACAGCAGGGAGTGAAGTGAACAGCAGACATGGCCACAAAGAAAGGCCTCCTAGGAAAAAACAGTAAGCTTTTCTTTGCTGCATTGTCATAGCAGGAACAGAAATGGGCACAATGGCTGGGATGCTCTTGTTTGCAAATCCAGGAAACTTGGGATTGCTCTGCGCCTGTCAGCCATATCTCAAAAGCAGTTGTTGTCAGCAATTTGTGTGGACCTCTGATCTGATCTCTGATCTCCATAGCAGTAGGCACTGGACATGATGCTGGACAGTTGAGACAGTTGAATACACAGAAGATGCATATAAAGTGGCTTTCACTTAAGACAGATTATTTTGTTTACCATCATTATGGACAGGTGAGCCTGTAAAATGCATGTGTTATCAGTCAGCACACAGTGTCCTATTATGTCACGTACTGCATTCCTGCCAAGGATATTATGGTATATTAATGAATCTGACAACCTGTCTGCTCCTGCAGATTCCCAGGTCAGCCCTGTGTCCAGTGAGGCCTTTCAAGTGCTATGTGCTATGAGTGATGGCCAGCTGACAGCTCACTGACCCACTGCTGTGCGCCTTGTGGAGGATCATAATGGGTCTTTGTTGTCTATAGACAAGTTAGCCCATTTGTAAATGGAAATTATTGCATAAGCATACACGAACACAGATGAAAAGACACCTGCTTCCATTAAATATAGTTCAGTGAATGTTGTTGCTACGTCCTGGGTGGCACTAAGAGGCGTGTTGTGAAGCAGCGTCATGGAGTTCACCATCTACCATCTCCAGATATTCCAGACTAAATGTTGCTTTGTTGCAACTCGTGTACTCTGTGGTTAATTTGAGTAATACTCATCCTCAATACAGAACAGACTCAGAATGTTGAGTAATTCTCATTATCCTCTTTTAAGAGCAGGATTAGCATTTTCATGTCCTCAGTAGGCGCAGTACCAACAGTATATGTGGTTGAAATCATCAATAAAGTATGGTAATAATGATATGGTGTTAATATTTATTTGTTCTGTATCTTATTGACAGGATGTGTTATGACTTTGTTATATGGTTTCCGCTGGCTTTGAAGAAAACTGGCCTGGTAGTTTGAAATAAAAGGAAGTATAACAGAAAGTTATGTAAGTAACTGTGGTTCTGCATCTGAATGGAAAATTGCTGGCCACCTGGGTCACTCTGGGTGACGAGAAAAGTTCTGAATGAAAATTCCCTGTTGGTCCTCCATTCAGTCGTAGAACCATGGTTATATATACGTAACCTTCGGTTTTTCTCGTCTACATCAAGCACACCTCACAGGAAAACTATGCGTCAATCCTAACAAATGTTTCTAGCTTTCTAAACATTATTTATACATTATAAATGTATTCACTGAGAGCCCATTAGAAGGCAGAAGAATTGAAACAAAAGACCATGACCCCCCTGCAGACGTAAGAATTTTATCATAGGAGAGATATTTTATTATAGACGCACACCTGCGTAACTACCATTGCGAACCGGGCTAAACTGAAATGAGGATTAGTTTCTGCTCTAAGCAATTTTAAAGGACTACACATTTAAAAATGAATCTGGGCAAAAACGAGCATACCAAAACATGGTAGTAACACCGCCAGCATCTCCTATGTTAAGCTAAATAGAGGTGTCCTTACAGTACAGGCCCACTTTCTCCCAACCTTCCCTGAAAGAGCCAATCAGAGCATGACTTTCAATCCCCTTGTCACAAAAAGAACCAATCAGAGCATGACCCTGTCCATTCGGAACAACAAAGACTTTGAAGACCTGACAGAGTAGTCCATGATGTTTGTGAGGGAGTCATTTCATAACACAAGAGTGCACACACACACACACACAAACACACTTATGTACACACAGGGACAAAGACAGTCACAGAAGTTTGCATCAGAGCAGAGGTCTGGAAGAGAGCAGGGCCAGCCATCTGTTCGAGGTGTTACTCTGCTGCCTGTGAGTGAGTGAGTGAGTGAGTGAAGTGTGTTTGTGCATGTGTGTGTGTGTGTGTGTGTGTGTGAAGGAAAAAGAGCATGAAATGAGTGCCAAGGCCACCACATACTCTAGATAATGAGGTGCAGGAAGATACTGAGAGATGTGACACACAGTTTGCTCGTTCACGTGACTGAAATGCATTTTACATCAAAAGCTAATGCTCCATCTGTGAGTGTCCTCCACACACAGAGGACACTTTGTTGAGATGTGCAAGCAAACGGCACAAAGGATTCTCTTTATATGCATAACTAAATCCGAATCACAGATGCTTAATCACAGTCACAGATGCTACAGAGGACAGAAATTGTTACCTTTTGAGGCCTTTATAAATATGCAGCATTATGTGGATATATCAAATATGCTAATTAGCATACCTGTCTTTGTGTTCGCTGTCTAACTGAGTTTCTAAATCTTATTTATTCTTTTCTACTTTGTAGTCTGAAATGTTCATCTGTGCATCGACCTTTCCTGTTTGGACTCTTTGTTTGGGTTTAGTTTCTTCTCTAGTGGCCTGTTAGCCTGTTTGGCCACCACTGTTGGTTTATATTGTTTCCTTAGCTCAAAAAAGTGCCTGTTCGTATGTGATTGTGACCTTTGGACTGTTATCCTGATCACGATTTCTACTTCTGTGAGTTACCCGAGGTCAGAAAAAAAATGTCGGGTTTAAAGGAGAGGGGACATAGAGTCTTTTGTTGGAGGAGGAAAATACATCTACCTACAGTATATAGGAAAAGGTGATAAGAACTACTTCATTAGGTTTGCTTGTGCAAACTTGTTTAAACTAATTTACAGGGTCTATGGAGGATGGTGTTTTTTATCACATGAGTGAAATAGCACATCTTGTCTGTTTCCTTAGTGAATAAACAATTTCGGGCATTTTTACATACACTGCAGAATGATGTATATGCAAACTGATTCATTTTGCACTACAGTATAATTTACCGCAGCTGAAATAAGTCACTCTGAGAATGGGAATTATGTCCGCAAATTAGTATGTCAGTATGGCATGTATTAAATTTGCCAATGCCTGTTACTGGCATTTTAAGACAAAATTATACAAATAAGTAAATAACGAGAAAGCGTCTCAGAATTAGGCTGAAAGTTTTTCAAAATGATGGCTGGAAAGAGTTTGATTTAAAAAGTAAACTTGGGTATGTAATATTTAATTAATTAGTATTTTCTGCATTTTCACATTTCTGGTGTTGAATTAATCAAAGCTTTTAAAACATTTTTTAATTCCTAATTACCTTAACCTCCCTCATACACGTCTAAATTTGTTGGATTTTGAACCTTTTTTTTTCTTTTTTTTTTTTTTTTTCTTTTTTATGTGTGTGTTTTATCCCCCTTAATCCGAGTTATACTTTAGTTAAATTTGGTTTAGTTCCACTCTCTGCTGGGAGCTTCCGAAATTTGCTGCAGCTATCAAGAACAAATCACGTAATAACTTAATTTCAACCATTTCTTCCTCTGCACTGAAAAAAAAACATGAAGCCTAAAAAATGTGTCAAATTGTTGCAGGTAATTTCTTTTAGTTTTTATCAACTGAAAAAAAAAAAAGTTAACAGTTAAAAGTTAAAGTAAAACGGTAAACATATATAAAGTCCTTAATTCGGTTGAGGAAAAACAAACATGATAATAATTACCTTCAACTACTAGATGCAATTATTTTGGTTTGAATTTTTTCAGTGTACTTTGCACGCAACGTGATTCAGACAAATTCCTTTATAGATTCCACCCACTAAGTGTCCAACTGCATGTAGAAATTAGTACTATTTATTTGGGACCTGATAAACAGCATCTTAGTAAACCAGGATCTTAGCATGCAAATCTCATGAACTGAATTAAAATATCGAGATGGTCGTCTTGAGTGATATAACATCTTTAATCCAAAGGGGATGGAAAAGAGGACAGGCTCTCACCGTCTTCAGACAGGAAGTGGTTAACGACAAAAAGTCATATGAGGAGTCAGGAGCTCATACGGTTATTATATAGCAATCTTACATAAACACTGGATATAGAAAACTTGCAAACTAAAAGGAGGTCACAAAATTTCCCACATGGCAAAACTTCAACATTAACTCATGAATATATGCATGTTCGCTCACTCTCTCTCATACACACATCAGAACACCACTGAATTTACATTTAAAGCATTAATTATGGCCAGTAAGGCCGCTTTAATGCCAGAGCTTTGATCATCGTGAATGAAACGGTGCTCCATTATTGTGGGAATGCAGGAAGTGATTAACACTGGCATGGGGGAGGACTGAAGCGGGGCCTACCTGAGCCTCTCTTGGACACCACCTTCAGAGTCAACGTCACAGAGACTGCAGCGAGAAGAAGCAGCGCCGGGATTAAAGCTGTCATCTTCCCCTCCTCAGGCCTGCACACAGAGAGAGAGAGAGAGAGAGAGAGAGAGGGAGAAGTGGGGAGGGAGAGAGAGAGAGATTGGGTTATATATCAATCAGATAGCACATTTCCACCACCACGCAGCACTGCGCTCAAAGACAAATCGGCTTCCCTGAAGGATTTCGTTAGAAAGTGGAAGAGAGCTTTCAGCTGTGGAATACACCAGAGCTCAGTCAATGACACGTGAGTGAGCCTGAACACGTTCCATTCAGCAGCGTGTAAGGCGTGTGTCTGTTGCGAGGCATCGCCACGGTTAGTATTCGTCACGTCCTGTTCAGTTCCGAACGACACCTTTTAACTTGTGACTAAAAGCGGAACACTTTTTTTTCCAACATAAACTTTCATGCGCCCTGCTCAAGGTCTCCAAACATATTTATATTACGTATTTATATTATTATTTTGACCTGAGAGTAACAAGGTGAAATAAAAGTGTTGAGAAAAATATAACTGGTCTTCGCGCATACGAAACAGAAAGGTGATTTTTATTCGTAGTCACATTCCCTCCATCTGTACTGCCACCTGTGCTGTCATCAGGAAGTTCCACAGCAAGGACTCGCTGGGACTATTTCCATAAATCTTATTCACGTCACTATTAATTGAGATGAATATAAGACCTGCTGGGAATTTTGGAATACATTTTACCGTTGTATTATAAAGTCTAAAGAAGTGACAGGGTCAATGAGACAGAACATTACTAAGTTGTGAACAAAAGCAGCCTTTTGTTCACATACTGTACCTAGCTGCAAGTTCTGAAATGACACACAGATGTAAATTACAGTGTATTATGTGATAAAAATCCATTAGATTTGTTCTCCATAAATGGTTATTTGAGTCTTCCATTTATTTTACATTGATCAGCTAATGTGAGAAAGGAGCTGAAAGCTTAACATCTCTCATAGACAAAAATAAATTACAGAAATATACCTGTTCTTTATTTTTTATGAAGACATCATGTCTTTATAATAGGTTTTTTTTGACAGTTTCTCACAGCAAACATGGATCACCGAAGCAATCAAGCAAGATCCTTAATGGCACAAATTTCTTCTCAGAGCTGGAAAGAAATATTTTTCTCTTTGTATGATTTTCTGCTGATGGCAACCGAGGTGACATTCTGCCTATGACTATCTGAAAAAAGAAAAAGACAAAGTAAAGGACTTGAGTACGGAAGAGGATTTGGGCCACGTGCAATAAACTTCTCACTTTTTTCTCAGGATTCTCTGAAATGTATTTCACGTGGCCCTAATCTTCGTCCATTCTTGAGGCTTTTTATCTGGGATTCCTTTAATTATTATGAGTTATTAGCAGGGTATTTATGGTGGAACATTTGATAGGACAAAGTCATTAGTGGGAATGAAGAGAGATGACCAAGTAAGGGACAGAGTGAGAGCTGGACATGAGGTTTGTTGAGATGGCATTACCATATGCGAATGATTCACAACAGACATTTTTCAGGTGACAATTCGCATTGTCAGTGTACGCTCATTAGGTCCTCAGGTTTTCTGTATCGATATAATAATACTAAATATCATGAAAAATAGAATAGAAATAGAAGGCTAAGTTTTCTGTCATGTTGATTATGGAGAAATAGACTAAGGCGGGGATCACACTGAGAGAACGAAGCGGCAGTGGCAGAGCGTAACGCGACGCTCAGACCTTAATAACTCCTTGACTCGAATGCAGTTCTCTCTGGTTCCTAAGTGATGCAAAGCATTAACATCCTAAAAACATTCTAAACAAAAAAAGAGACAGAAAAGCTCATTCATTTTGGGTCCATATCATCACTCAGTACGGGAGCTGTGTGTGTGTGTGTGTGTGTGTGTGTGTGTGTGTGTGTGTGTGCTTGTTTTTGCCTTTAGGATATTGGGATATTTGTTAGAAGATATGTTGTACAGCTCTGGGTGATTTGAGAGGGTGATAACTAATCTCTCCATGATGTCCATGTTATAAACCCTCTTCTCGCCATTTCAGATGTTCCGTCCCTAGAAGAATCTCACCGTTGGATTGGTCAAAACGCCTGAAACGTTCCTAGAATACACTAAAGTCACATCGATAAGCATTGCATTGCTCTCTGAAAATGTAATCAACTTGAACCAACGCTCTGCTCCTACATCCCAAGCGTAACACCAGTGGTGTCACCGCTCTGCTGCTGAACCATAGCAAACAACAGGAAATCTGCTCTTCTGCCAGTAATACCGCTGGTCAGGGCGATCCCTGCCTGAAAATCTGATCAGATAAAATTGAAAATCTAACCTGAAACAATTTCTCGGCTCATGTTATAAAATCCCACCGAAAGGCTGCATATTTCTACGTCGTATCCTTCACGTCTGGGTGTTCAAGGCACGTTTTAATCAACAGCAAAAAAATTATTCAGATGTGGACATTAATTGGATGAGTGCAAAGGGTTAAATGGTACTAAAGTGGAAATGATTAAATATCCTATTTAGCCACTCCAGTTGAACTGTGCTATTACTTTTTAAGTGCTCGCGATCATGACGCACTCACAAACTCAAATTGAGCATGTCATGCTATAGACAAGAAGCCTGTCAGACTGAACAAAGGCTTTGACTGAGTCTAGAAGAACACTGGTGTACAGAGTGTGCATTGTATAAGAAAGCTGTAGAATGTGTGTTTCTGTGTGTGTGTGTGTGTGTGTGTGTGTGTATTTCTGTGGACCCAAACCCAAAGAAAACCTACACAGATACGGGAAGAACTTGCAGAACTCCACACGGTCAGTAACCCGAGCTCGATCGAGGGACCTCAGAGCTGAGAAGCTGGAACATGACTCCAAAAACCTTGAAGAGAACTGCTGTGCAAAACAGTGCATTTTATTTTCTCATGATTTCAGTCTTTGTAAATTTAACGCGGGTTACGTTACCGAGCTATAGCACTACGAGGAAGCCTTTACGATGTTCTCTCAGCTGCACAGTGAAGCTATGGCAGATCCAGATGTGCATGGATTTGAGGCCAATATGCTCCTCAATTACCAAAGAAATAAATTACAAGACTGTTTGCCATGCATATGTTTCAAAGTGAATCAAAGCGCAGATTATATAGTAACTCTTAATGAGCACTGCTCGGAGAGTGTTATTGGATTTACACACTTCTCTTTCTCTATCTATCTATCTATCTATCCATCTAGGCTTCAGGGAAAGAGGGACATGTAGCATCAGTTATATCATCAAAAATGAACAGTCTTCAGTTAATAACTACAAGCCTTTCTTTTTTCTTTCAAATCAATATAAACAATACACATCACTGATCAAACGTAGCTTTGAAAATCAATGAAAGGAGCAAATAAATTCGTACCCTCATGCATACACTAAAAAATATTATTAAATACTGGCATCTAAGATTGTGTATTTAGATTTGCGCCTTTTCTGTAACCATTAATTAGCCTAGAGCGTCGTTCAGCTGCTGGCATGATCATGATACTGTCCAAGAGGTAAAATCCTCTGCTTACCTTCAGCACTAAGCAAATAACCTAACAAAAGAGGGAAGGCAAATTTTTTTCACTGAATCAATTTATTTCGAAAGGATAGCCTGAGAACTGTACGGTTGCAAAAGGAAAAATATTTAGCCTGGAAATGAGGTTTTAAATATATTAACTGTTCAGCTAGTTTAGAGAAGAAAAAGGCCTTATCTGCTGCAGCTTCCTCAGAGCAGCACACATCTGCCAAAATCCTGAGCGAAGGACATTATGAATATGCCCACACACACACACACACACTCGCGCATGTTGGCAAGCACAGCTGTGGCTGATTGATGCTGTGATTTTATGATTTGATCCAGTTTAAAGTCTCCACAGCCCCGAGCCTGACAGTGAACACATCCACCATGCTGTAGATAGAACAGTTCCTCCAGAAGAAAACCGCTGCATAATACACACCCTCTCTCTTTCTCTCTCTCTCTCTCTCTCTCTCTCACACACACACACACACACACACACACACACACAAACACACACAACAGGACAACCTAACAGGCTAAATCTTAAGCTCGAGACCATGGAGCTGCAGACATCATCCATATTGAGAATCTGTATGACACTCCATGGGGATGAGAAATGAAGAGAGAGAGAGAGAGAGAGAGAGAGAGAGAGAGAGAGAGAGAGAGAGAGATGGGGCAGGAAGGATGGAATAAGAGACAGATAAAACACTATAGAGTATATATCGTATATACAGGCTATGTATAGTCTTTTTATACAGACTGTAGAAAACAGTAGAATATAGAAATCATATCACATCACGATACACTTTTTTAGAGGATATCATCAGGTGCTGGTGCTCTACTGTTATTGTAACATGCAACTAATTGGCTGCTAGATGATCACTTTTTTTTCTTCTTCTTTTTTTTTTTTTTTTTTTTTAGCAAAACTCATTCATTCACCTTCAGTAACTGCTTTAACCTGGACTGGGTGTCATGATAGATCTGGACACTGTGGCAGAAATACACCCTGAATGGAATAACAGACCATAGCACAGCATCTCACACACACACACACACACACACACACACACACACACACACATTTGTTTTAATGTCTTTGTGGGGACTGTCCATTAATTTCTATGGACCTAACCATAACATTAAGGGCTGGGTCACATGACTAGCGTCAGGCCATCAGTTTAGGCTCAAGTTGCCATTGTTTTTCTATAAAAGAGCGTGTTATGCCTCCTTTCCGACCTCAGCCTTGTGTAGTGCTGAAGCCAGGCATTGTAACAATCTGCTCAGTGTTCTGAACTTTGACCCCTTTTGCCTCTGACCTTTCCGAGCGTTAAGCGTGACGTCAGGGAACATGGGCGGCGTGACTACCATGAAGATGAATTTAAAGATCCAATCAAAGTCAAAATGGAGGACAAACTGGAGAAACTTATACTGTGCGTGTCAGTTGTATAACACAACTTCGAAGTGGTACCATGACCTCGCTATAAAAAAGAAATAAAATAATAATATATGCACATAGTTGTTTAAAAAAAGAACCTTTTTCCTTTTTTTTTTTTGCTTGATGAAATGCATGTTCAGTAAAGCTATTGGGATAGTAAGTAGGCAACTTCAGCCTCTGTCTTTGCCTTAGCTTATTTCTCCCACTCTCATTTTAAAATAGTGCTTCCATTTGGACCCTAGTCATGTGAATCAGCCCTAACGATGACAACCCTGACCCTTACGCAGCCCTAACCATAACCGTAAGTAACCAAACAAAAATACAAGACTTTTGGCTATTCACGGATTTTTGTAAAATTCAGTTTTCCCTTGTGGGTCCTCACAATGTAATATAAACATGGGCTCCATACACACACACACACACACACACACACACACACACACACACACACAGAGGGCAAACATGCAAAACTCCAGAGCAAAGGAAGCAGGAAGACGACCCACTGCAACACTGTTCCATCTTTAGTCAGTAAAACTAAATATTACAATCCATATTTTGTATTGTGAAGATATTATGCAATATAGTTGTGTTCAACATACATCATCCTCTTCTATCAGAGGGGAAGACAGATGTGAGGATCTTTCAGTGGCGTGTTTTATTTATTCGAGCATGTCCAGTTTGCTCTTGCCAAGTAAATCTTCCACATGTCAGCACTGCTAACAATGTAAAAATGTAATGTGTGTGTGTGTGTGTGTGTGAGAGAGAGAGAGAATTACAGGCAGATTGAGTTTTATATACCAGTCGTATACTCTACTGTTCAGTGTTACTCCTTCTACTGAAACACCTGGTTCAAGTCATTAGCTAATTAGCGAGCTCATCATGAGCAAACGCAACAGCACGCAGCTCAGGGTGGACTGGGACTCAACACTATTTCTCCCAGTTCTTTCCTAGCAGATGTTTTAACTAACAGAAATAACTGAACCTATGTGTTTTACTTTAAATACTCATTAAAGCGCTTCACTTTAGAGGTGCAAAAGCATAAATCTGCATTACTACCAAATAACTGCTAATGTACCTGAGATCATTTTAAAGTTGCTCCTACAGCTCTTGTGCGAAATTATTAACATTTTTCCATCCAAATAATGTTGGGCGAAGCATGAAAAAGACTGATGAAGCAAAGCGTCACTGCTGCAATCAGTGAAGCTTTTAAAGAACAAGCCTGCATTTTTACTCATTTGAGAGGAAAACCATTTCATAATCAACTACAGAGCAAAACCATAGCTGCCAGGAAGTGCTCTCTTTCACTGCTTCTTATTTCTGGCTATGAGCGCGTATCTTACCATCTAATCGTTCAGTGTCTAATAGAGGTTGCCGAGACTAGTAGTGAAAAGAAAGCCAGCAGTCAGGCAGACTTCATTAATCTGGAAATATTTCACTAGAAGCCGTTTCGACATTCAACCACATATTGTGTAAGAATATGCCAGGATATGTCTTTGCTATCTAATAGATTTTCTTTTATTTTAATGCAACATTATCCCATTCACATCACTTCCGTGGTTAAGTTCAATTTAATAGTTAAATTCCAAGCAATCCTGCCTGCTCCTGGACATTTACAGCGTGTTTGTTATTTATGATTGTTCCGCCCACCATTTCTGATAAATCACAGTATTTTCAAAAGCATGAGCAAATAATTCATGTAAACCTCAGTGATATTAAAAAGTCTAAACACGGAAGTATGAGAATCTTGGATATAAATGAAAGAAGGCTTAAAAACACACACATACAGTTTAAACAAGCTAGAATACTGAGAAAACACACGCACACACACACACACACACACAAGGTGACTAGAATGACGGAAAAACAAGAAAGAAGAAAAAATACCAAGAAATACCAAAAACCCCCCAGAAATACAGTACTGCGCAAAAGTCTTATGCAAAGAAATGCTGTAAAGTAAAGACGACGTCGAAAATAATGAAATAATTCTTTCTATAATGTGCAGTAAACAGCAATAACCTAAACAAAGTTGATATTCGGTGTGACGACTCTGCTTTTTTTCCCCTTAAACAGTACTCCCAGCTACAGTGTGTGCAGTTTTATAAGGAAATGAGCTGTAAGTTTTACTGAGCATGCATCTGACACAGTTCTTCTGGAAACTTTGGCTGTCGCACTTACTTTTTTTTTTCCCTCTCTTGAGCAAAACCCAAGAGCCTTCATTATATATATTTTTTTTTTCTGAAAAGTGCTCTCTTGCATAATTTATTGCTTTCTTTACCGACATACAAACATTTTTCCAATACATTTTTTTAAGAAGTAATGTTTAGAAAGCTTAAAGGATTCAATCATGCGGAAATCTTTTGCAGTACGGCGCTGTACATACACGCATTGGTGCGGAAAATCCAGACACACGTCAAATACATGCAAACCAGTGAACTAAGAAGTGAGGAGAAAACTAATGCTAAACGATAACGAAGCATGTAGAGAACTAAGCAGCGAATCCCATGACATGCAAGCAGTACTCGCCTTGCTGGAAACTGTAACGCACGCTGTGAGGACAAATGACACTGACCCTGACCAGGACAAAGCACTTACTAAAGATGAACGAACGAACAAAGGATTAATTCCCATTTTGCAGCAGAAGTGTCATGAGACCGTCGGCACGTAATGCCGTGAGATCCCGGCCCTGATGCACACCTCTTACACTGATTCATTTCTTTTTCTCTAAAATAACGTCACCAAAAGCAGCACCGAATCCAAATATGTCATTTGCAACCTGTGTGTGCATGTTAATTAAAGTCTGATGCATTCTTTGCTGTTGTTGTTCTCATGGTTACAGATACATTACAGTAAATCTTTCAGTGTTCAAGTTTAGCTTATGAATGTGCACAAGTGGATCTTGTCATATGTATCAGCTTTCTCTTAAGTGGTTTTCTGATGCTTTCTGATTGTGACTGAAATTAACGACATACAATCTGCCCACACCTTTTTTTTTTTTTTAAATAAAGGAAACACAGGTGGACAGTTACTGTGTTGTTGGTTTGTTAAATTATATATTAATGGTGATTTATACACTACTGGTCAAAAGTTTGGACACACCTTCTAATTCAATTATTTCTTTATTTTTATGACTTTAAAAGAGACT
>JAQQZU010000035.1:5921489-5937221 GCA_030068025.1 Parauchenoglanis punctatus | reverse complement strand
AAGATAATGCCGATTGTACCATCACGGTAAATGTTGGCTACTTTGAAGAATCTAAAATATGAAACATATTTTGTTTTGTTTTTTACAATATATTTTGTTTCGTTTTTGAAGCTGCTTTGTGACAACGACTGTTTTTAAAAGTGCTATACAAATAAAATAAAATTGAATTGAATTGATATCTGTTTGAATTGTTCATTTGTTATCCTTGTACCTACCATACACACAAATATGATATTAATTAATTTAGGAATTGTCAGTATATTAAATGGAGAGTGTGATAACTACAGTTATTTCTCTGACCAGTCAAGGTTATTTAGAAATCTGTTAATACCAAATCAATTTCCACACTGAAATTCAAACAGTTTTAGTTTCAAATTTGTCTAAGTCACACAACACAAGCATCACAATGTTTGCATTGAAACTTTACTGATTTGACAATCACTTTGATTTGCTTGGCCTACATGGCTGGAGTTCTCTCCAGTCTTGGGTCTTTTCCATTATTGCAAATTGATAAGAGTGCTTAGCTGTGTTTATGCTGAATTTGTTTTATACTAGGCTAAAAATTCTTTGCTTGCTTTGCGTGACTTTTTGATGCCGACCCTGACCGAGTTTCAGAAACATACGAGAACACCAGCACAAGGCACACAGTTGATGCACTTTTACTGCTTGGGGTTTGTGTAGTGCTGATGCTGCATCTGCATAGAGTCTTTGCAGAATGATGGCCCAACCAATTCAATAATGAACATATGCAAAAAAAAAGGGTGTGTTCAACTCCAGCATGAGCTGATCTCACAATTAGGATCCAGAGAATATGAAAGGCAGGTTTTCTTCTCAATCGTCAACATACAATGGCTGATACTGGATCCAAAATCCCACTGTCAAAGGATACACAAATAATATTCACAAGAACTGTAAAGAGGTCACTGAAAAGAGCCAGAATGGACTGAGAGACATGACATGGACATAAGATGGACAGCAAAAGTGGTAATGGCCAGGTTATGGTTAATAATAATCAAAACTGCCCATCCAGAAGACACAAAAACATTGATGCAACCAGAGCTGAACTGCTCTGCAGTATGGGCTTTTGTCTACAATAAACCTGTATTTAGAAATTAATGTTTCTATTTATCATTTATGTACCATTCATGGGGTGTCATATGTCAGTATTTTCAATAAACTAGTAACACAATGATACACAGATTATAATAAACAACACAAGGTCAGAATATACAGTATCTTACTAAGACATCTGTGTTATTTATTTCATGGTAACCACACCGGTTTGCATTTCTGCTGGACAGAACACATTTCATCCATTCCTTGGATCACTATTGCTATTTATTTACATTTTATTCTTGCCAGATTGGCTACTTGAATCCGAAGTCACTTACAACTGAGAGAGGATCAAATTCAAGTGCAGAACTGAGGAGGTTCAGAGCCAAGCCGAAGCTCTTTGGCACTTCTGTGATTTGAACCTACAGCCTTCCAGTCACTAGTACAGAACCTTAACTGCTGAGATACAATTTCAAATCTCAGCAGGTTTGAAAGATGTGCAATATTTGAAAACGTTAAACACATTCATTGATTATAATGCTATAAATATTAAGGATGTCTTATTGATGTACTTTATAGACAAACCGGGGTATTGCACTTTGAAACATATATCACATTAATTTCAATAGTGAGATTGAGAATTAGAAATAGTGAGATGTGGGATTTTTTGTCTCTGTTATCAGTCCACATCAGTCATCTCTGATGATATTAAACAGCACTTGCATCCTCACTGTTGGCAGGCTGGGCAGGCTCCTGTGCAAATCGGTTATTTTCAACTACCCTGAGTCATAAGGAACTACCCTTGTGCTTTAATTGTAATTTGCAGGATACTCTTTTGTGGAGGGGTTCCAGTTAACTATCATCCAATCTGGCAACCCATCAGGTACATCTGATCTACAGCTCTACCAGATTTATACTGCGCGTGTGCCATTTTCACACACGTATATACATTTTCTAAGACTACGCAGTCTGTACCACATGCTCCCAAAGATATTTTTCACTACATTCTAAAGCATAAATAAATTGCTATCATTTAGGCAACAACACAAATACAACCCATTTTTCAAATTCAGTTGTTGCTCCTTCTGTCTCAACTAGGATTTTTGACTTCAGTGAATCACTACAGGTTTTGCATGTTCACTTTGCATGCATGTGCTTTTGCATCTGGACTCTCTGGCATCTTCTTACCTCCCAAAGACATTTTTACTGATGAGCTTGTGTAAAAATTCTCCTAGGTATGACTACGTGTGAGTGTGTATGATGCTATGCTATAGCCTGATATCCAATTCAGGGTGTTCTATTGCATTCCCGAGATGGCACCACAGACCTGACCATGACTACTGAAGTGGTTACTGAAGTTATTAAATTATATCACTACAGAGTTTATATCTCAAGTGGGTTATTTGTAATTAATGTGACTCTGTATAAATGATGTATAATTCCCTGCAATAGTATTGGAACAGCAAGGCCAATCCTTTTGTTTTTACTATATACAGACATCCAGGTTTGAGATTAAAAATTGAATATGAGATGATAGATCAGAATTTCAGCTTTGATTTCCTGATATTTACATCCAAGTGTTTTTAACAACTTAGAAAATGTCACCTTTGGTGTTTGATCTCCCAATTTTTAGGTGAGCAAAAATACAGGAATGAAAAAGTAAATGAAAATAAATTACAGTTAATATTTGGTTGCATATCCCTTTCTTGCAAAAACTGCATCAAGCTGGCGATCCACTGACATCAGCACATTGCTGCATTCTTCTTGTGTGAAGCTTTTCTAGGCTTGTTTTTCAGTTGTTGTTTGTTTTGGTTGGTTTCTCCTTTCAGTCTCCTCGTTTGGTTAAGGTCTGGTATTCACTTGGCTAGTCTAAAATCTTCCCTGTTTTTGCTGATGAAGTCCTCTCTGGAGCTCCTCCCAAATAGACTGGATGGATTTCTCTGTATATTAGCAGACAGAATGCTTCTGTAGTCTTAAAGACGTCCGAATTCATTCTGCTGCTACCATCATGAGTTACACCATCAATAAAGATTAGTGAGCCTGTTCCAGAAGCAGCCATGCAAGCCCAAGCCATGACACTACCTCCACGGTGCTTGACTGATGTTTTGGGTCATGAGCAGATCCACTTTGGCCTTTCGCTCAAATTGCCTGAGGTTAATCTTCATTCCAGGAGATTTGTGTCTCATCTCTGTATTTCTTTGTGAATTCCAGCCTGACCTTCTGATTCATACTGCTGATGAATGATTTGCATCTTGTGGTATGGCCTCTGTATTAACGCTCTTTAAGACTTCTTCAAATACTGGACTGTGATACGTTCATTCCCGCCCTGTGGAGGTTGATGGTGACGTTGTTATGGGGTTTTTCTTCACAGCTGTCACAATGTTTCCATCATCAACTGGTGTTGTTTTCCTTGTCCAACCTGAACAGTGAGTTGTTAGTACACCAGTGGTTTCGTTCTTTTTCAGGACATTCCAAATTGTTGTATTAACTATGCCCAATACTTGTGCAATGGCTCTGATCAATTTTCCCTCTTATCTCAGCTTCAAAATAACTTGCTTTTCTCCTGAGGACAGTTCTCTGGTCTTCATGTTGGTTTATCTTTTTTAAAAACAATTGAAATCTTTGCAGATGAAACCCAGATTTCAAACAAAGAGTAGATATTCAGAGCTATTAACTGTATAATCAATCAATCTAACCTAGGCAACAAAAAACACCCGTCAGGCACGTGTTCCAATATTTTTGATCACTTGATCACAAACGAAAGGTGCCATTTTCTGAGTTGTTTAACATGTCTAAATGTAAATATCAGGAAATGACAGCTGAAGTTCTGATCTGTTGTCTCATATTCATCTTTTGATCTCAAACCCAAATATCTTCAATGCATAGCGAAAACAAAGAACTGTCCTTGCTGTTCCAATACTTTTGGAGGGTATGGTGGAAAAAAAAACATGTTTATCAAGAAGGAGAGGGGTTAATTTTAAAAATTAACCCCATACCTCACACATGCACACACGCACGCCCGCCTGCGCACACACATGCACACACACACACACGCCATCATTTTCAGACACACATTTGAATTACTGTCCTTCCACTGACATAATTGTTAATGCAGCTATTTTCGCCCCAAATGTAGTAATGGCCAATTCCCACCCACTAAACAGCTCTCCCGTATCACATGACAGCAACCAACCATCGAGGGTGAAGCCTATCCAAGGTAAATGAAGACACATGAAGCCAGCCAACCGCATCTTCTCGAACTGCTGCAGGCAATGTTAGGAACGGCATAACACACTTGGAAGAAAGTGCTCTCCGCCCACCTCCGTATGCATGAGCTCTCAGATGCCACTTGTTTTTGATAAGGGAGAAAGAGCATGCCATCCCTCTCTCTCCCTGTGAGAGCATAGCCAATTTTGCTCTCTGTTCTGTGCATACCTGTAAATCTGACCCTAACCTTAACCTAACCTTAGTATGTTGGGCTCCTGGCCACAGATGGCTGTAGCATCATCAGGATTCAAGCTCTTGATCTCCAGATAATAAGGCAAAGATTTTCTGTTGCACCACTCAGGAGTCGGGAATGCAGGTAATTAATTCTGTGCATACTCATAAATCTGACCCTAACCTTAACCTTAGTATCCAAAATGAAATCATTTGCTCTTTTATTTATTTTTTTAATAAAAGTTTTTGTACCAAAGACCTGTTTTCATCGAGGGGACAAGCCAGATGTCCCCACAAGGTCAAAACTGTCAGATATTCCAAGCCTTGTGAGGAATTTTGGTCTACACCAAAACAAAAAAACATGCACACGCACACACAGGCGTACATACACAGCAGTACTATTCAGGAGAAATCATTGAGGGTTCTGACAGTCTGTCAGCTCTCAGTAAAAGCGAAAGTGACAGCGTGAGGCCGGCCCAAGCTAAAACACTCCCAAACAGATTACTTGTCAGGCGCCATCAGCAACCAAGAACAGAGAAGTGTGAGTCAATGTGTATGTGTGTGTATTCATCTAACTATGGGTTTGAGTGTATTTGTGTATATGAAACATATAACGTCCTTGAGCAAAATGAAAACACGGCACATAATACTGCATAGTGCTGAACATCGTCCAGTGGTTATTAGTGACTGACAGGTGGAAAAGTGTGAAGCATCCAAAACTTGACATCTCATCTCTGTTAATGCAACTACATACGCACACCTTCCCCATACCGGCCTTCCCTTCAAGGCTCTTACCTCCTGACACTAGTGAAAATGGAATTCCCATTTCATGCAACAGATGTCCAATCAGTGTCTTCTCCCCTCCTACTGCCAGTCAATAACTATTCTCCTCTCAGGAGGCGATCAATCGGTGTCTGAGCAGGGGCCATTCCTGCTCTCATTGCAGCAACTGCAGACACCCCTCATTACATAGCTGAGAGCTGATTCCCAAGACTCATAACAACCTTCATTATTGACAAGCCGACGAGAAATCACTTTATTGTTTCAATCATTCAGCTATCCAACTGCATTCCTGTCTCTCTGTCTTTCTCTCTCACAAATTTAATGGTGCAGGAGCACAAGCTGTCGTATAATGAGGGCTCTCCCACTGCATATTCTCCTCATTATATGCACGCACACACACACACACACACACACACACACACACACACACACACAGCCATATTATTGATACTGTACACAGTAAAGTGGTCCCTCTGAAACCCCTGACCTGAAGAGTGTTTCATTAGCCTTGAAAAGCAATACAGAACTATCATACATGAGGCACACACACACACACACACACACACACACACACACGTACACGTACACACACACAAAGGTTGAGATTTGGAATTTGTTTTTTCGATATCACAATACTCTGCAGACAAAAATAGGCCAATTAACCTGGATGTTCAGGTAGTGAAAATGTGAACACTGAGTCTGAACTTGAAAATTTCTGAAAATCACATTTATTTTTTATAATTATATCATGACACTTTTTTTTGCATACCAACTGCAATTTCCTTTTTTGTGCATTTAAATGACACTTAACTGAAAAACAAGGGAATGAGAAATCAACACTGATTAAAACTGTCCTTTCTGTCCTTTCAAGCACATCATTACTATGGAAACTTCATCATCAGCTACTGCAGGAAAATGTGCGCTTCTAATCTGGCAGAGCCAGAAATGTAATATGGTGAAGAAAGTAGAAAAAGTGTGCGTGTGACAGTAGACAGGTAATTACGCAGGGTTCACTGAGGTTGTTGAACGGTTTTGCTGAGAGGAACAAGAAAACTGCTTGTTTATATTTTCTCATTACAAGTAAAAGGATTTGTAAAATTCTTTTGGTTAGAATTTTCACCATTTTAACCCTTTTGCCTGAAATCTAAATATGCCATTTTTGGCCATTTTCAGAGTGGAGGAGGCAATTTCAGAAATGTTAGAGCTATTCTCCTATAAATTGTATTTGGTTCAGCAGTGCAGCAGAACATGCCACCGCAGCAATCACTAAATAATGGCACTAAAAGCAAGGCTGTTCTGCCGCGCTGCACTAGAAGCTGGTCTGCAATTTGGTACAGTGAAGGTAACATTGCTGAATGATGGATACATCGTAACAGGGCTATTTGGCTCCAGCAAGGTAAATCTAACATTCATGCTCTTGTCCAAGAGTCTCAGCCGGTTATTGTGCCACATGATGTGCAGCAACTCATTTATGGGGTAGGAGTGATTACTAAATGTAGAATAACTGGCCTCACAAGTCTATTTTAGTTTTATTTCATGGCAAATGCATAGCCATGTCAGCTGCTGTTCGCAACGGACACACTGCGATTTTTATGAAAAGGAAAGTAAGCAATAATATCTTCGGAAACAGTGAGAAACATATAAAAGAGACCCGGGTATGACGGGTATGGGTGTGATGCTAAACATAGCAGTTTGATGCCAGCCAAGTCATTCAGCTTTTTATAATTCAGATGTTTAATACTTCAGATATTTTGGTTTAAGTCCTGTTTGCCTTTTATCAACATCATCCCTATAATTATTATTTCACCTACACAGGTATACGACATGACAAAACTGACCTGCAGTCTTTTATCAGTAATATACTGATGTGAAGCGTATGCGAACAATTTCTGCAATATTATTGGCCCCTTTGTGTGTGCAGTATGTGTCCTTTAGCCAATCCCTAAATCTTTTTTGCACACAATACTTAATGTGTACTTTACTTTTTCTATATGCCTTTGGAGCTTATAAAGCAACGTTGAATTTGCGAATGGATTTATATAAATTAAACACATTAGTAGTAGGAGCGTTTAAATGATTTTTATATGAAACATACCACATAAGACAATGTGGAGCAAATGGTTCAGCCAATAATATAATAGTTAACTATATATATGCTCACAGAGCACTTTATTAGGTACACCTGTACACCTATTCCTTTATGCAATCATCTAATCAACTAATCATGTGGCAGCAGTGCAGCGCATAAAATCATGCAGATACGGGTCAGCAGCTTCTGGTAATATTCACATCAACCATCAGAATGGGGAAAAATGTGATCTCAGTGATTTCAACCGTGACATCACGAAGCAAACGTCGTCTCAAACTGGTTTCGTGAACAAGACAATGAGCTCAGTGTTCTTCAGTGGCTTTCCCAGTCACTGAATCTGAATCCAGCTGAACACCTTTGGGATGTGGTAGAACAGGGAGAGGAAAGTGAAAAATCTGCAGGAATTGCATGATGCGATCATATCAACATGGACCAGAATCTCAAAGGAATGTTTCCAATATCTTGTGGAATCCGTGCGATGAAGAAATGAGGCTATTCTGAGAGCAAAATGAGTCCCTACCCAGTATTAGTGCAGTGTTCCTAATAAAGTGCTCAGTGAGTGTATTTAATCAACATGGAGTCTAATCTTATAAACCTACAACATAGTCTATACTTCTGGAGAAACGTCCTTGAGGGGTTCTACAGCGAACCTTTAAGGGGAACAACCAAAGAAAACTTAATGGTTCTAAATCTGAATGCACATTTTTTTATTATTAATAATCCTATATTATTTATAATTTATTTATTTTGTTATTTATTCTCAGTTTTTTTTTAAATAAACTCAATATTATATGATTTCATACAGTCTCTTTATTATTATTATTATTATTATTATTCCACTCATATTAAGTCACTAGTTAATTATTATTAAATATGCTGTACAAATAATGATGATGATGATGATGATGATTATTATTATTACAGATGTACTTGCATGTATACGCCATATGTTGACTTGTTTGTTAGATACATTAAACTAAATAACTGAAAAAAAACTGGCAACTCCATATACAATATTTTATGACTACAGCATCTCATTAGTCCGTACATATCTGACTTGCTTCCTAAACCCTTAAATATCAAACCAGCATCATTTAAATTGTTATTTAATGCACAAATAATTTTGTTAATGGGCAGATTATTCTGTATCTAAATCCACAAACCTGACCAGGTAAAGAGGCAAAAGCCTGTCTCAATCGAAAACATTTGGCCTCCTCTCTAAATATAGTCTAAGCCTATTTAGTTGCTCAATCTGCCGGCTAGATTCTTTTATCACATGGACAGAGGCATCTGTGCACAGTAGGGAAACGTTTAAATTGTCACCATTTAAATCTGCTACTTGTTTCAACAGACGTATTTCAACAGACTTAAATTTAAAAGTTCAAATGATTAAAGAAGCCACTAATAACTTGTGATGCTGCAGGAATAGCCTGCAATCATATTACTGTCTTGTTCGTTTTGCTTCTAAATGACAGCAGCTTCACAGTTCATTTTCTAGACTAAGCTATATCTCTATCACTCAGCTCTGAGCATCTGCACAGCTACAAATGAAGGCAAGGGGAAATGTGGTTATGTTGCACATGTCAGATGGTTTAGTGGGTTTGCAAATACTAAAAAATGACATATTGTGAGCTTTAAAGTTCCCAGGTGTATTGAATGTGATATTCTTCAGGACACTGGACATTCATAATTTGAGTCTCCAACATCGTCCGGGAGTGGAGTTTGGTCTATGCAAGTAAAAAAATAATAAAATCCAACAGATCACAGCATGAACACAACACATTACTGGGCAATATTCATTCCAAGCAGTAGCCTTAAAATAAAAAAAGACTTTGACATTGGCTATAAAAAAAACTGTACACAAACAACCTCAAACAAAACAATTTACCATCACCATTAGGAACTCCCAAATCTAGACAACCCATCTTTGCAAACCTACTGTGATTCCAAACACCTTGCTTATTAGGGAACAGCAGGCACTCTGGGAAATTCTGTGCAATTTTCCAACTTATAAAGCACCTCCATAAGAAAACTATTGTTTTTGTCTTGGGTCAAGACACACTTTAAACCCAATTTTTATTTACTATTTCCATTTTTATTTGTCAAAAATCAAGAAATTTTTGGTAAAATGTAGAATTTGAAAAGCTAAGCAAAAAAAAAAAACAGGTATAAGTGAACCGAGAAATATTTATGACTTTGTTTTATTGGGAAAAATGTAGATCTGGAACTGGAAAAGGCAACTGTAGCACAAAACATCTATTTGTCTTACAATTGATACTAGCGCTGATTCATGCTTTTAGTGTTAATAGACAGTCAAATCTAAGCTTACGGTAACTGCTTCACCCCAAGTGCCCTTGGTTTAATAAAACACTCATTTAGATCCCAGCTTGGACAATAATCCTCAAAGGTCCACTATGCAGGATTTTGAGGGTATCTATTAACAGAAATGCAGTATATTTTCCAAAATATACTCATGGAATGTTTTCAATAGTGCATACCTGCCTATAATCATGAATTTTTGCGTTTTTGCTAAGAATGAGCGTTTCATATCTACACAGGGCACGGGTCCACCTCTACAGTGCCGCCATGTTGCACCGCTACAGCAATCCCAGAATGGACAAACCTCTAGAGAGCGGATTCTGTGTTTTGTGTTTTTACAAGTAGCAGCATGATTATGGAAGGAAGCACGGGAAGAACAACAAACAAGGAGAAAGGAAGACAAAGAAGAAGAAAGAAAAGGAATCAGTGTTTGCTACTGCTGGCTAACAAGTGTAGAAACAAAATTTTGAATAATGGAGGATCGTACTTATTATTTAGTGCGAGAGTGTGAATATAATTACTTGGAAGTTCGCTAAGGGCAACTGATGGCCACCGTACGTTCTAATACATGCTTTGGGGGGGGTAAGGGAGGGGCATTCGGATGGTTGCATATTACATAGTGGACCTTTAAATATGAGGACAAGTGGCACAACAGAAAAGAGTTTGCCTTATCACCAGGAAATCATGAGGTCAAATCCTGATGATACTGTGGCTGGGATGAACTCTTATGGTGCGAGGGCGGGCCAATCATGGGCATCTGTCAGCTCGTGCACGCAAAAAAACTTTTAAACAGCATTTTCCACAAAGAGGAAGCTTGTTTTAAAAATGTGGAGGAAAAACGTGTTAGCTCCCACCTTCCCTGGGTTGCTAGCTGTCATGTGATAGGGGCAGCTGGCTAGTGAATGGGAATTGGCATGATTTAGGTATTTCATTAAACAATTGTTTATTTTTTCCCTATTTCATTACCATAGTCGGTAAACTGTAACGAAGCCTAATTATTGCTGACAGCCTATGTCACATCCGTAATGCTTTAGATCCATTCATTCGTCATTCATTTTCAATAACCTCATTATCAGAATCATGGTGAATCTGGAGGCTCTTGACCTGTGAGACAGGAAACCACACTGGATGGGAAGTCAGTTCATCGCAGAGCATATGTACACACATTCACATCTACGAGCAATTTATCTAGGCTAAACCGCCTTATGTATGTTTTGAAATATGAATGTTAACCTTCACAAGCTCAGCATCAAATCAATCCAAAGGCCCTGGAACTGTGAGGCAGCGGCTGTACCCGCTGAACCACCATGACACCCCAGACCCATTAACATGTACATGCAGGAATATCTTACTTTTAAATATCAGTCTGCGTTTTGCCTGAAAGATCACATGACCAACTCACTATCACAATAATGATAATTAGTGTATTCACAGATCCTGTCAGTGAGAATAGAGAAATATCACGCACCAGTATTAAACCCCAGAACTGACTTGTCAAAATAGAGGCATGTCTCAGTTATTTTACGCTTACGACCGTGAACTTAAGCTCTTTGTTTCATGATATCTGCTCCTGTGAGAAGCTGTAGCTCCATTGTCCGTCACCAATGTCTGACAATTTGCTGTTTCATCCGGAAATATGCGTCTTGAAAAATAATTATGGAATGTCATTTGAATTAAATATTAAATGCAGAAATAGTCTAATTGTGTGACTCGCCCACATTCCTGCTGCAGCTTTTTTCACTGAGGCCGTCAGTGCAGAACTGTACTGCATTCTAACTGCAGTTCTTGATGGCAGGACTTTGAGTTCATCATGAAAAAAACTGCTCTTTCTGTTTGCTCTGCTTCTCCTTTATTAATAGAATCTGCTGTATTCTATTACGGGTTCAAAATGCTGTTTTATTGGCCTGGCAGCCGGATAAAGTGAGCAGATCCCAGATTGCTAACCTGAGAAAAATTTACCAAGTTGGTGAATTAGTGATTTTGATTATTATAATGATGATTATTGATTATTATGACTTTTGCTGTTAGGGATAATCTTGACTTCAGAATTTAATCCTAATATATAAGCCTACTTTTCATGGCTTATTTACATTTTGCTTTCTTCGCAAATGTAAGGTAGCATTTTGATCTTAAACTGTTCATTCTTAGGCCTTTTCAACTGACAGCGGATTTCACCCACAAAATATGATCTGCTTTAATGTCACACATTTTATACTACACAAAAGGGAATTTATAAACATGCAATTGAGGATATTAGTAATTTAAACAATTTAATTGGTCCTCCATGAAAATTAGGTTAAGAACCCACTTAACACCAATTTGAATATGGAAAACTCTCAGTATCTACCTACAAATCTTCTAAATTGAAGCATCCAACTTAAAATGGCCACCAGCAGCTAACCTGAAAGTGGCATGCCAAGCCATTACATTGGTGGGTCAATGCTACTGGAAATATTGGACAGTAATTCTTAACTATTTAGGTTTCATTTTTCTTAATTTTCTTTCAAATTACAGCCTCTCTGGCATGATGGTGCAGCAGACAGTTTTGCTGTCACAGCTCCAGGGTCTCCGGTTCGATCCTGAACTCAGGCTACTGTCCATGTGGAGTTTTGCATGTGCTCCCCGGATTGGCATGACTTTCCACCATCTTCTCCAGTTTCCTCCCACTTCCCAAAAACATGCTGGTAAGTGGATTGGCTACACTAAATTGCCCCTAGGTGTGAATGTGTGTGTGCATGTTTGTGTATATAATGTCCTGTGATGTACTGGCATGTCAGCCAGGGTGTATTCCCGTCTAACGTCCAGTGTTCCCCGAACAGGTCCACCGCTACCCTGACCAGGATAAAGCGGCTACTGACTGTTAGAGTAAAACCCCTCCTTAAAAAAGGCCATCACCAGCACATCCGGATGCCATTGCAACAATTCAACAAATTTATTTTTTCCTTTAACGGACACACGCTAACATAATTAAACTATTAAAGACACGTTAATTGGCTGCATGTAAAATGGTCAGATTATATGAAGCAAAACTGACTATTAGCTTTTGGCAACACTGCACCTGAACAATTGTATGTACAAAGAAAACATTGTGATTGGCTGAAATTATATTCTCATTCAATTCAACTCCTGAGAATTTCCTTGAAATTAAACTCCTGTTTCGTGGTGAAATATAACACAGTCTGATTGGCCAAAAGCCTTTCTCCATTTCATTTTCACACAGAGTCTGCAGAATGGTGGGTGAGAGGCAATCGGGATTATACAGACAAACGCAGATATGTAAATAAAAGGAAAAATATTGTAATGCATTCATTTCCTTTCACAATTGAAAGTCTTAGGTCAGTAGAGAGAAATGAAAAATGTGGTCATGTGAAGAGCATAGGTTGCAGACAATTCAGTGCTTTACATTCTTACTGACACCAGAAACCTGTGGTATTTTTTTTTGTTAGTGGAAGTCACTGGTTAGAGCTTAAGAAGACAAATTGCTGTCCTTTGCAATAGTGGATTTGGATGCAGTTTCAGATTCCTGCAGTGTTTGTGTGGCAGCTAATCCGGGTTGGACGTTTTTCTGATTTATTGCTAAAGGTTTCGATGTAATGGTGATGCAATGGCCTTTGACTTACCACCGACCTGGAAAGGCCATGGTTTTATTATTCAGCTGATACAAGCTGACAGAATGCTGACTGGCAGTTTTCTACCATACTGAGAGTTCAGGAAGATTTAAGAGGGTATTAGACATTTCCCAGGATTTTGCTGCATCTGGCACAGTCCTTGATAATAGCCGATAAACGCCTAAGAGCAAAAGTTGGATGCTTGCACGATCATTCTTTGCCTGGTGCTGTTTTGGTGGTGGTTTTAATGAGAACAGTGTTAACCTCCTGAATGGCTCCTGTTCCTGTGCAGCCCGATGACAGCACTGAAACTATAATAAGAAAAATCTTCATAGGACGAGGCAGAGTTGCAGCAGTAAAATGCCTCATAGCAACTGCAGGCTGAAGTCCCCGTATGACACACTAAATAAGATTAAGCGCCAGAGACCCCGATAGTAAATTGAGGTCTTTTCTGTCATTCCGAAAACGTTCTCACAATTTTTGCTGGAATATTCTGCGCAGAACTGTTCCACCAAAAATAGGTTGCACCACACGGACAGACATCAGAACCCAAAATAGTTCTAATCTAATAGATGGTTCCAAAAGCAGTGAATGTCTAAGCTTGGCAGGGAGAACAATGTCAAATATCTTCCTCCACAAAGGCTTATTTTTTTACTGGCATTAATTAGAATAGGAAATTTACTTCCTTGTGTAGAAACGACAAAATAGACATTCTTGCTCAGCACAAAATAAAAAGAACAACTAAGCCTTTATTTGGCTTGAATTCAATTTTGCAGAAAACCTGCAGATATAAGCTAAAAGTGTTCTCCTGTTATCACATTAAAGCTAACTTGAATGAGACTTAAAAAGAATTAGGGCTAATTTAATACCACATCCCATATAATGTCTTATACCTATAGCAAACATGGTCACTTGGCTTTGTTAATAGGACACTTCGCTGCCTTTGGTGATGAACATTTCTGGGTACACTCTGTTTCTTGAGCGCTGTTAAATGGCCAATTTCCAAATGAACCAGTAGCAACATGAGTCACACGAGCAGCGCTGTGGGACTGAATGCCTTCTTTACTGCATGCAATCTCAACAACCCGGTGGGGGTGGGGAGCCATTTTCCTGGTCTGAGTGACACTTCCGGTAAGAGGAGTCAATTATGCTGTCCAAACCAATTCCCTAAAGTTTCAATCTAATCCTCTTGGCTCTGGGTTTTATGAACTATCAAGACATATCCTGCCCTGAAAAATGGGGTGCCTACGCTGATTCCGAGATGCAAGACTCTTCTTCATCCTGATTGGCAGGATAGTGCTGATGGTGCTGGGGAGGGTGGTGAGTTTATTAGTGTGTGTGTGTGTGTGTGTGTGTGTGTGTGAGAGAGAGAGAGAAAGACAGACAGACAGACAGACTGCGCATTAGTAACGGCAGAAATTTGTTTCTTCACCATCTATCATGAATCTGAATTGCTCTGTCTACAGCTCTGACAATAAAGCCACAGTTTATCTCCCCACAGCACAGCCCTCCATTCTAAGCACTTATTAACATTTATAACATCTATGCACTCACCAATATTGGCCCAAACCAATGAAATTAGGGTAAAATCGAGAAAAGAAAAAAACATTAATGCTATTTTTGCTCTTTATCTCTTCGTTGCTGACTGTGAGTAAAAACAGAGACTGCAGTGTGTGTGTGTGTGTGTGTGTGTGTGTGTGTGTAGCTCGTGCCATCCCAGCGGGTCCAACTCTTCTGAGTGCCATCCTCGCACCTCACACACAGTGTCGCTTTCTAGGCGACACTAAACACACACTCACATACAAAGCACATTACATCCATGTGCATCCTCTTCTGATGCATAGCCAAACGTGGCACAGCAGATAAACATCCCAGCGGGAACAACCGGCATTGTTTGTTCCCCAAAGTGCCACGCTGGCTCGGGACTCGCTTCACATCGCCATCTGATTTGTAGGAATGCAGTAAATGAGCCATCACTTCTGCGGCGGTGCTGCGCTTTTACCCCACGCTCCCATTCTGCATGTCAACCTCCTTCCGCCCACGAGCCCTTCCATACAGCTACCACCTCAAACCCTCAACCCAGTGTCCAATGAGACGATCCCTGCTACTGCGGTGCGGTTCTGGCACTTTTTTACGCACAGGAGTCGGATCTGCTCGCCCACGCTGCATCACCTCCGCACAGGCTGCACTTCAAACTTTGTCACACACACACACACACAAACACACACACAGCTTACCGTCAGCTTTCTGCCCCAATCCGGACCTCCACCCGCGGCTCACTGGCTGTAAGACTCGGGCACAGAGATGTAGCGCATCACGGTAAATTGTTACTCGTGTAACTGGAGACCGACAGACGAAAAATCTCCCATCCAAATGCAAAGCCGAGCCTCTGAGTTCATTCCAACGTAAAAAAAAAAAAAAAAAACCTAAAAAAAACCCGAA
>JAQQZU010000035.1:5883453-5900953 GCA_030068025.1 Parauchenoglanis punctatus | reverse complement strand
CTAAACAGAAACACAATTACGCTCCCTAACAAGCGCAAACAAACAACACAGGTAAGATAGATAGCTGTGGCAAACACACCTCCACCATGCACAATGAGCTTCTTACTATATCATTTATTTAGCTTCCCATATTCCGAATCCGGTAATTAGGAAGCGTGTAGCACATGCGTGCCTTTTAAGGCTGTTGTTAAAGCCTTTCGTTTAAAAATCACACGGATGAGGGAGCAGACGGTATTTATTTAGGAGGATTTTTTTTTTTTTTAATTTTTTTTAAGCTGAGTCTTGCAGACCTTAAATAAACAAACAAACAAATAAAAAGCGCAATTTCAAGTATCAGACCGTATTTACAGAGTTTGTCCTATTCACTCTTCGTATGTAAAGAGACATGTTTTTTTTGTAAAAGCAACATTGCAGCTCTGGAGCTATTTAGCTTTTCAATATTAGGGTTAAACCTGCTTCTTTAGCATTAGGCTCTAGTTAAGGAAAATGCAAATGAGTTTCGGATGAAGAAATTGATTCATTGGGTGCTGTTTGCATTAGTGTATCAGCTTTCCAGAGCGAGCATTCACCACAAAATTGCTTAGTGTTAAATTAATAGTAGGCCATCTGGGAGTAACTCAGTGCTCTAAGACTTAATTAATACTGTAGGTGTTCTTTCAAAACTGGGGGGAAAAAAAAATAGCCTGATCAAATCTCTGCTACTGGCCATGAAGAGAAAATGGCTGCATTTTTTCCCCACAAAGTTGCTCTGTGAGCAAACGGATGAGCAAATGGACTGTTTGTATCCTCTCGTCTCTCTTACACAACACACACACACACACACACACACACACACACACACACACACACACACACACACACACATGCTCACACACATATCAGCTGGTGTCGATCCGGCTGGCTGATTTCACAGTGTGACTGTCTGTTTTTCTTCCAGATGAGTCTTCACCAGAAATGCCCAGGGTATGTGTGTATGTGTGTATGTGTGTGTGTGTGTGTGTGTGTGTGTGTGTGTGTGTGTATGTTTTCTCGTTTGGCAGGTACTTTGTATCTAACAGTGTGCCAGATACGTCAGGAGCAATGGACTGGGTGTGCAGGATTCTGGGGGCTGTCCTGTCCTGTAGAAGTGTTTAACGTCAGTAACGCCGAGCCTGATTCACATGAACGAGAAAAGTCTGAACAGAACCTCCTATGTGAGGAAACGCACCCACACACACCCACACACCCACACCCACACACACACACCCGCGGACAGGAGAAAGGGATCTAAGCCGGAGTGAATAAGCGTCTAATGCAGCAGCAGAAAGCAGCGTGGTAATAAACACCATATACGTGCGGACACACGGGTGTCATTTTGATCTATGAGTGTGTTCTAAGTACAGTGCTGATAAAATGTTTTGGAGCTCGACGGTCAAATGAAACATTTTGTTTGACCCACTGCAAAAGGCCCGAGAACGGTTTTATCCAAGACAGCTGAAAATTCCCTGTGATCTAGTAATTAACACATTGCCACGGATACTTCGCTTGCAAAGCTTGTGTTTGCTGCGCTGTTTAAAAGGCGGCCTACAGAAACAGAGAGCTGAGCTAGCCGACAGCCCGGGCAGCTTAGGGAGGCGAAGCAAATGCATTAAGCCATGCGCACTTTATTTTTACAGCCTGCTTTGGGATATATATATAAAAGGTAGTAAAGAAAGATGGGCCTTTTCCTCACTATTAGAACCTGTGTAACTTGGTTAAACACACCACTCCGGCATGCTGCCACTGTCAGTTATCAACATCAGAGGGAGAAAATCGATCATCCAGACCCTCATAACACCACCTGTCCTTTAACACACACACAAATCCCAGGCATTTACAGAAACGCACTGCGCCTCTTCTCTACCCTTAATAACACATGCAGAAGGAGAATATTTGGTGAGAGGAAATGTTTGGCAGGAGTCCACGGGGGATGTTTAGTGTGTTTAGTGAGCTTACTTGATTATATTAGCATCTCACTGTTCCAGCACTAATATACAGCATATGGAGCGTCAAGCTTTACACACTCTACGGAGAGAGACGGAGACTGGACTAACACCGAGAGCATCATTAAAAGAGATCACAGCATCAGCCCCGACTCAAGGACAGGTCCGCAGTGAACCCTTCAAAATGCCCTTCAAGCTCGCGAATAAAAACACTCATTGGATGTGTTTTATATATGTATATATATTTATTTAATGAAATGGAGCATAAAAAATGAATTGGTTTGATGAATCAAGTTGTAATTTTTTTTGTCTGGTTTTCCATCCTAACACTAAAATTAGCTGCTGGCATTTTGAAACGTGGCTCTTCTTTGGCCTTTCTCTAGCAGCTCAAACTACATTTGAGCCTCCCACACAAGGATGATGTAACGCCACCTTATTCCTGTCACAGGAAACGCCGTAAATGGTGATATTTTCAGACTCCAGGAATGACTACAACCGGCAAAAGAAGAATGGCTTTTGGACGCCGGAAATATCCGTAATCGTTAAGGTCAAATCATTACGTTCCTGCTTGCTGATTGAAGTGGAGGCAGGATGGAGTGCGGGAAAAGTGTACACTGTGCTAAGGCTTCCGAAGACATCCCAGTCGTTCTGCGCTGCACTGACACACGCTCAGGTTTACTAGCCTAAGATTTACCGTCCTCACATTCTTCCTTTCACATTAGTGTAAGGTAATGGGACTCCATTCCATTTCCTGTTCTATTCTTTATGAGGTTTATAAAGGTTTTTCAGTGTCAAGTGCGGAGATCTGCCACTGACGTGCCGACTTTAACGCACAGACACACACAGGCACACAGAGCAGAGGACCAGCTGACTGTAGGGATGGAAACAGGCTCAGCTCTGAGCTCACTGAAGATGGATGACCCCTTTTGATCCATGACCTTGGTTACCGCTCCATAGCGCTCGCCCCAAGCCCAGATTTGGGCCATAACTCGTGTCCGGAGTCAGGCCGAGAGGTCGTTGGCCATGTTTCACTCAGAACCATTAAAAACAGCACTCTGTCAGTGCAAGCAGAGGACGAAGGTTGCCATAGTTACTACCGTGTCAAAAGTCCATCGCCTCTCTCCCCCGCAAAGCTAGAATTGTGTAGTGGTGTCATTATGAAACACCCTGTAAATCAGTGTCAAAATACACACACACACACACACACACAAACACAAAACACTGCTTGTGTTCTCTATCCCCTCACTTCCTTCTCTTTTATTTTTCAGACAGAAGGCTGTTGAGTGGAACACATCATTCCTCGGAAAATCCAGTTCTTAGCCATTAAATACAGATGAGAACGTTTCATGATCTGTTCATGATCGACACAGAACTCAGTACTTTTCTTGCAATTTGGATCCCTGACTTCTCACTTCTTTCTTTGTCTGTGAAGGCGCAGGTGCCTCTGTGTCCTCGTGGCTCTCATTAAATGATCGGAGACGTGACGAAGAGACCTTGAGGAGCAGCCTGAGGAGGAACGGCTGAAAAATGGACCTGTCCACACACACTCAATCCTGTCTGCACGCTGGCCACCTCTGAGCATAAATACACATGCCACCATCTCGAAGCTGCAACCTTCAGCGTTTACACACACACACACACACACACACACACACACACACACACACACACACACACACACACACACACACAGAGGGAGAATCAGCTACATATACTTACTTCACAGTTCTTTTTTAAAGATTGCTCAGCAAAAGAGAGACAAGAACAGGAAAAGGGAACCACAAGAGAGAAATGGCTTCTCCGTTTTATTTAATTTCCCTCTCTGCCTAAAATCCTGGCTTACACTATGGCCATATGGTCTGGCTGGTATATTTGACGATGCACAAAAACAAGTCAAGTCAACAGCTGCTCTATCCAAAAACCCAGAGACAGACAGCTTAACAGTGATCAGGAGAAAGACATCCAGCTTTAAGCGAATAAGTCATTTGTGCAGACTGTCAATTAATTCTCGGGAAGAGAAATCACTAAATTTCAGGAGGAGACCGAAGGTGAGAGCAGTCGCATGAGCGTGTGGGGGCGTGAGAAAGATTTGTTTGCGAGCACATGCTGCACGCCGGTTGTGGGAGTAATTATGGGCTGGCGTCGAGTGGGTCATCTCCACACCACGACTACCTCTCATCAACATATTACGAATGATCGTTATTGGCAAACGGGTGAGGGTGAAGCCACTTTCAAATCAAAGGAAAAGGCGAGTGGGGGATTCACGTTCGTAGGGTCGTCTCAGGGGGAACACCAATTACATGTAATTATACAGAGAGAGTGAGAGGGGAAAAGGGAGGGGGGGTGGCACATTAACTTCTGTACACTCCTTCCAACACACTCGCTCACACAGATGCAGTTGCCGTAGTTACCGGTCTATTCTGGGATGTAAGGCCAGCTGACTGCACATGTATCTCGGCTCTCATCTGCGGCGTACACAAGGGCCTGTGTAGGTGGCAAACGTGAGAGGCTGAAGTCTGAATCACTACTGACGACTCCAGCTTATACACCGAGTCTGGAGAGGGACCCAGTTACTTCATATGTGTCTCGATACAGCTTTCAGATGATCGTTTATCTTTCCAGATCCACTTTTCAACTGAGAAAACGTGGAGGCAGGATGAGAGAGTGTTAGGGAGTGAAGGGCATCAAAGTTAATGGCAGAAATCTGCATGGAAATTTGTGCTAGATGCTTTATTATGTGCGTCTCACACTGCCAAGCCTCCCCTCCGAGCACTAACACGGTCTCACGGCGACTCGGTTCCTGGGTGTCCTCCGATTTAGAGCCCGACGCTAATTAGGGAAAGATCACCGCAAGTGAGCACAGGTACACACAGTGCCATTTAGGCCGTGGAGTTTTAGACATCCGAAAAATACATCTCTCACACGTAACACTTCACTCTCACACTCACTAATTACCTTTACCTCTCATAAACCCGTAAATAACTTCTTCGTCTTGTGAAACCTAGAGGAGGTTAGTTAACTGAGGCAGTTTGTGTTAATGTGGGAACATTGTGTGAAATTGAATTAGCAAATGTAAGAATGTTTTAGTAAATTAACAGCTAATAAATGCACTTGTACTGAAAAATAAGGTTTAAATTATGCCTTTTCTCTCACACACACACACACAGACACACACACACACACACACACACACACACACACACACACACAAACATTTGTCTTACTATCAATTATTAACATAACCTTAAACCTTAAACTCGGTAACATGGAAAAAAAAGGAAACCTTTATTGTGGGTGTTTTTTCCAGCTTTTTTGTTAAAATAAAAATAATAATAATAATAAAAAAAGCTTCTTTTTTTTTCATGGGCAATATACATTCAATATACATACAAGGTCAAAACCGTCAGATCATTGTGCAGACATTTTCACACACACAGACACACAGACACACAGACACACACACACACACACAAACATTTGTCTTACTATCAATTATTAACATAACCTTAAACCTTAAACTCGGTAACATGGAAAAAAAAGGAAACCTTTATTGTGGGTGTTTTTTCCAGCTTTTTTGTTAAAATAAAAATAATAATAATAATAAAAAAAGCTTCTTTTTTTTTCATGGGCAATATACATTCAATATACATACAAGGTCAAAACCGTCAGATCATTGTGCAGACATTTTCACACACACACACACACACACACACACACACACACACACACACACACACGCACACGCACACACATAAAAGCAATAAAGTCAAAGTCAAAAAGTAATAAAGTGGATATGTTTTCCAAAAAAGTTTGTCATCCTTGAAAATGCACTACTTGTGTTGCTTTTAAATTGCTAATGGTACTCATTAATTATTCATTTCATTTTGTGCTCATACTCAGAATTTTAAAACCTCCTTTACTTGTGTGGACCTCAGTGTAACCTGATTGGTAGAGCAGCTATTCAAGAGGGTTGAAAGGGTTGTTGTGATAACAGCACCGGGGCGTTTCACTGTTCGACACACGGCAGTCTTAGTGACATCGACAGAGGACATGGCAAATGATATTTTTTCAGGAATATAACTTTTGACTTAAAATATGACAGCTCATCAGGGGAGGATGAAAAGCAAGACGTGATTCTTGATTCTAGCTAAAGTGCATGTGGCTTCTTCAGGACTCATTCCCTCTAGCGGAGTAAAAATAAACAGAACATTTGGTCATATTGTGTCCAGAATGCTACTCGATATTAATTTCTTGTTTAAAGAACTGTTGTATAAAAGCAATTTTAGACTCAAGGCTGTACTGTTGTACTGAATTTCAGCATGGCTGTGAGAAAGAAATTCTCCCTCCCATGAAAATAATGGTTGGCTTTGAAAGAAACCTTTATCTGCTTGTGTTTAATATCACACGTTTGAAACATGAAGAATAAGAAAAACTTTACATGGTGGTTTACATGGGCAGAGACACAAGATGACACTCTATTGAACATTTTAAAGCAAAATTGGGTTTTAAAAAATGGGCTAATGGGCCGTGCATCCCACAAAAATGGAGCTTGTAAATTCGCCAGTGATTCACTTCTCTTACACTTCTCCGCATACTGTAGTGTTAAAACCTGAAACTGAAACTGGGATTTTTACCATTTGTTTTACACATGTCAAGGTCCATATTATTTGAATGGGACACAAAGGCTAATTAAACAAGAAAGCTGACATTTGTTTGTTGCATTTCTATTCGCCTCCCTGGGTCAATAATTGGTAGAACAAATTGCAATTACAACAGTAAATCTTCTGGAGTATATCAGGATGAGCTTCTCGATCTTCTGCCTTAATACCTCTACCTTTTACCTAGGCTATTTTGGGTAAATTGGAGATATATTATTAAGCCTGTTTCAGTTTCACTAAGAAAATGAGGAAATGTTTAAGAAGGAACTATGCATGCTAGTCACTGTAATTCAAAGGTCTCGTTTCTGTAAACCTAAGAGCACTGCCAAACATTTTCCTTTCATGCCTTCACAACAAGTTTGGCCATTTCTGCTTAGAGTGCAATGACTCAGTACTTGATTATAACATACAGCATTATCATCCTGTCTGTAAATGTTTCTAGAGGGTAGGGCTGTATGTCTTGGACATATTAACATTTGTACATGGACTTGTCTCAGTCTTGTCCAGTGGTCTTGCTAAATGTGGGCTTGGTCTTGACTTGAGTTTGTAAAAGAATGAAATAAAAATAATGCTTGTGTTCCTTGTGTGAATCCTTTCTTTTTGCATTCAGAAGGTTTGACAAAAGTAATCTAATTTTTTCAGAAAGCATCATTGGTGCAATGCATGAATGAAGCCATTTAGTTGGAGTAAAGGAGTGTGACCTCAAAAAAGAGTTTATGGATTTCGTTCTTAATTTTGTCCCGCTTTCATGTGGACTCGACCTTGACTTGGCATCAACCCCCCTAGTCCAACTATGTAGGAATCATTTGACCGCAACCACCTGAATGCCCCCCCCCTTACTCCTCCCTTTCCAAGCGTGTATTAGAAGGTACGGTGGCCCTCAGGTGCCCGTAGCATACTTCCAAGTACTCACGTTCACACTCCTTTGCTTTTTCTTGTGCTAAATAATATGCACGATCCTCCATTTTTCAGAAATTGGGTTCTCAAGCGAGTTAGCCAGCGCCTGATACCTCTCCATTCTCCTTGTTTGTCTTCCTGTCTTTTTCTTCATCTTCTTTCTGGTGCTTCTTTCCAGATTCACGTTGCCACTTGTAAAAATGCGAAACGTGGAAGCGTTCTCTAAAGTTTTGTCCATTCTGGGATACTGCAGCGGTGCAACATGGCAGCTCTGTGGAAGAGGACCTGTTCCAGTTGTAGATACAAAATGGCTCATTCTAAGCTTACAAAAACATGAAAATTTGAAGTTAATTGTAATTATACAGCAATGAAAACATTTTTTATTTTCGTTAATAGATCCCCCTAAATCCTGCATAGTGGACCTTTAAGACTCGTTCTTGATTTGATCTCAGCTAGTCCTGGTTCGGGACTCGACAGTGGCGGTCTTGACATTGTTGACCCATTACAGCTAACACCCTGCACAGATTCCTCTTCATAACTGCCCTACAGTGATTTTACACCAGGGCTCTCTGCCCAGATTAAATCTACACTTTTTTGTCCGAGAAGATCTCAGGTCAAGACCTCGTCCAACATTAATGCTCTAGCTTCTCAATTACAAGACTCTAAACCAGTGCAAACTCAAACAGAGCTCATCGAAATCTCACTATTAATCACCCTTCATTAATTATAGAATAAATAATTACATCTGAAAGTATATGGCAAATGGTGTGATTAAAGCAGACTAATTATTGAATTAATTGCTTTTATGTTAATTTGATCTTCTGTGGGGCAGGCTCAATCTGTGCAGAACCATGTGGGGTTCAGCAGAGGACCTGACGACAAGGTCACGCAAAATGAACCAGTCATTTAAATGATAATATGCTCTCATATTTTACACCTGCAGCATGTTTTCAGTTTATTACATCACCTGAAATCATTACATCATCCCATCAAGTCAAGTGTCGAGTTGATATTTGGCATTTGAAATGTCAGTTAGATATTTCCTTCGATACGAAGCATACAAACACTCAGGAAAGACTGACCACACCGACGCTGGAGCACAGCGCTATCAATCAGAGTGCAGCTCCGTACGAGTGGTGCCTGGAATGAATCAGATATCATTTAATTCCACCGTGAAATCATTTCCAGCCAAATGTCACTGCAGAACTCATGGTAAAAATCATGAGTGGCATTTACAGTTTCTTGTTATTGTGAAGCCAATGTGTTCGATTTAGAGGTTATTAAAACAAGTATCTGATCATATATAGTAATTAGGACATCTTTAAATATACTGTTAATCTGGAACAGTGTTGGAGCAGCTAGCGTTGTTGCCTCACAGATTCAAGGTCTCTGGTTCAATCCTGAGCTCAGGTTACTGCCTGTGTGGAGTTTTGTGTGCTTGCACGGGTTTCTCACCTTCGAAAACATGCAGGTATGATAAATTTCCCACATTTGTGATAGATTGCCCTCATAAATTGCCACAAATTGTGAACGTGTGTGTGCGCATGGTGCCCGGTGATGGACTGCCGTCCCGATTAGGATGTATTCCCATCAGGACCTTGACCAAGATTAACGGTTACGGAAGACGAATGAATGAATAAGTGTTAGCGTTGCGCTCCACCAGTATAGATTATGATATAATACACAAACCTAATCTTAGAATGTTCAAAATGCAGTGGTATTGTTATTCTGTTGAAAATGTATAGAAGATATGTAATATATTAGGTTAGACAGTATTATGTTAGACTCCTAGCATACACAATGAAATACACTCTAAATACCCTCACTGTCCACTTTATTAGTAACACCTGTACATTCATACAGTTATCTAATCAGCCAATTATGTGGCAGCTGCACAACGCATAAAAATCAGGTCAAGAGCTTCAGATAATGTTCACATCAAGCAACAGAATGGAGGAAAAGTGTGGACACGTCAATCATAGGCACAGATTCACCCGAAGTGAAGACTGGAAAAAGACTAGCTGAATTTTTCCCCCCAGTTTTGACAAGCCTGTGCCCATGATAACCACTGATTCTTGTTCTTGACTGACAGGAGTAGAACCTGATGTGGTCTTCTGCTGTTGTAGCCCACCCACCTCAATGTTTGATGTTTTGCGCATGCTGCGATGCTTTTCTGCTCACCATGGTTGTAAAGAGTGATTATTTTCATTCTTCCAGGCAGCTCAAACCATTTTCCTCTGCCCTCACTATCAACAAGGTCTTTCCACCCACAGAACTGTCTCTCACTCAATGTTTTTTGTTCTTTACACCATTCTGTGTGAACTCTAGAGACTGTTGTGTGTGAAAATCGCAGGAGATCAGCAGTTTCTGAAATACTCCAACCAACATCCATGCCACAGACATCACACTTATTCCCCATTTTGCTGGTTGATGGGAAACTTAACTGAACCTCTGGATAATGTTATGCATTGTGCTGCATGATTGGCCGATTAGATAACTGCATGAATGTGCAGGGGTTCCTAATAAAGTGGACAGTGGGTCTCTATAAGTTATCTGTATATTAAAAACTTAAATTAGTCATGTAATTGCAATAGCTTTTCCAGCTAACAATATGCAGCACATGCTTTGTCCTTTCTGAATGCGCACACACACACACACACACACACACACGCGCGCGCGCACACACGCACTATAAAACAACACACAATGCATCGTTTATCGCTCCTTCTAAACACATTAATTGACAGGAAAGAGTCTAATTGTCCCGAGTTACTGAGGAGGAACACGGCAACAGGCATGACGAATCAGCTGTCAATCAGAGTCCTGCTCGCAGCGATTGTTCCGGCAGCCCGGCCGGCCACAATCAGCAAGCACAGTAATGCCCGTTTAGCATTCAAATAATGCCCCACTAATAGCTGTCTGTATTCTAGTTCAAAAAGCACATTTATCATGTCTGTTAAGCTAAATGAAGGATTTGTCATTTGAATAGGAGCCATGATATTAAGAGCAATGAAGTAGAGCGAGTCTCTGTTCATCGCTCGAATATTGAGAAGTGCTCTACAAATGAGTTTGTGATGTGTATATAATGGAAGTCTGATGATTCCAAAAAACAGGTCCAATTACAGTTTACTGAGCTGTAACATCTCATGTGTAAGGCAAAGAGAAATCATTACAATTGTATTAAGAGGCTTTTTGATAGCTGGGAAAAAAAAAAAAATAACCAACCACTACAAATCAATTTGTCAGCTTGTGAAATAAGCATATATGCAACTTGAGAGACTTCCCCGTGCTGAGCCGTGTTAGAAGCGCTACGTCGTAAAGGTGGGGCATGTTCACCAGAGCCCTCGTGCGCGAGACTTGCATAAATATTGCATCAAAACATGTTCGTTTAGTAGCTTACAGACCAAACCTGGCAAATGGGATTTTTGATCTTAGGCTTGAGACATGATATCATGTCTGCCGCAGAGGGAAATGGGGTCACAGCCAAGAAGTGGAGGAGACGCATCATCAGTACAAAGATGAGGTCATGAACGTGCAGAAGTGGACAGTTGATATTACCATTCTGGACCTGGAGAGATGATGATGATGATATCAGCAGCATATGAGGAGCAAATTTACATCATTTGTATTAGGCCTGTGATATCGCAGTGTCTTTGAAAGGTTACTGATAATAGTGAGTCTAAAAAAATTGCAGACCTGAATGCAGTGAAGACTATGGAGAAAGGCACATTTCACAGCCTCCACTTTCATCACAGCCACACTAGCAAATCCCCTTCAAAAGCCTGGAAACCCTTGAGACATCAATCCAGATCTCAAATGGCTATCCTTCAAACCTAGCTTTTCTCTCTCCGGCTGCTGGTCTTTCTTTACTCCTGCCTTCTTTCCTCCCTCACTCATGTCGTTTCCGGCTCTCCGCCTGGCAAGATCAGGGGACGTGTCCCAGAAACTGCGCTGGGCCTGGCCTCCGTCTTTCTTACCTTTGCTTTTCTGTATCTCAGAACAGCTTGAGGTGGACACCTTCACAATAACTCCCAGCTGAAGCACCTGCCCTGCTCGACTTCCTTAATATCCTTCCGTACCTGAAATGATCATGGACTTCCTCTGAGATTAATATAGAGATTAAAGCAAGTTTGGGTTAAAAAAAGAAAAGAAAAAAGAAAGAAAAAAAAACTCAGTACAGGCCCAGAGAGAGTAGCGAGATCAGAGGCTCATCTGATAATGAACAGCTGGCCTTTAACATCTCCCAAAGATCACCAACATGACATTATCCCTTAGCTCCACAGATCAGAGAGTGTTACACCCTAACGCACAAAAAAGATTAATAAACAGCTGCAGATGCTTATGCAATTTTAACACATCTCTAACCATTGCTTCTAGGGTACAAAATGTGACCCTGGAAAAGAGGTGGAGACCTCATTAAAAGCAATGCCTTCTGGGAGACCCGAGTCATTAAAATCAGTGTGTTCGTCCTGATTAAGCAATTAGGTCCTGATCTCTCAGGGTGCATCGCTGCAGCTCTGATAAGCACGACTTTAAAACAAAAAGTGTAGAAATGTAAAACGCAGCAGGCCTTACTCCTCGCACGGCCATCAGCGGCGCGCAGTGCACACAGATGGTTATTTAGCGCTTTTTATTAGGGATTTATGAGCTAATTAAACATTCGCTTTTCTGTGTACTCAGCGAGAACAAACACACTCAACCCTAGGACCTTTCAAGTCGTTCACTGAAGCAGACAGATGAAATATTAAAAGTTTAAACACAAGATAGCCGATTAGTCCGTGTGAACGCGTTTAAGAAGTCTCTGCGCAGGATCCTTCACAAAGGTATTTCAGCCGATGCACAATGTACTGTATTTAATGGAGGTAAACAGTGAAGCCCTGTGCTAGCCGAACACGTCAAGGCGTGATAATGAGAAAAGTTTGAGTTCAGCCCGAGGAATCCTGCCTTAAACTCTGCTACTTAACATTCATATGAGACGTAATTCTAAAACAAAGTTGAGCATCTAGCTGTGTGAGAGGATTACATTTCGTAAAATTGGCAGAACAAAAATGCAAAACGTTCTGCATCCAATGGCACAAGGAGCAAGAGAACATCGCTGTAACGCGAGATGCAGCGGCTACCTAAACGTTCGCCATCACGCTGAGCCAGACTTCAACCAGGCACTCAGCGCACTCTTCAACCCTGCCATACTCTTTCTTAATATAATATTCTAGATGATTCTGGGACATGTCAGAATGCATTAGATGGCCCATAAATCTTTTCATGTGGAGACAAGAGCAGAAAGCCTGCGGGACTTGACCTCACAAGTCTGTAATGATGGCTGCACGTCACCTCTAGGTGACCCCTGACCTCGACTTTTTTTTACATTTCAGCCCGTTTAGAAGCACTCAGGAGGAATCGGACGGACCAGACACTGGAGAACGTGCCGGAGTGAGCAGACAGGACTCATCAACACAGATTGATCTACAATTAAAACATGGATTTTAATTAAGAAAGGTCTGATATTTGTCTCTCTTTATTTCTCCTTTTATTGACATTCTGAACTACAAATCTCTCTTCATGCAGACTCCATAGCCCAGCCCAGTCTCGGGCAGAATTAGGAGTAATTCTAATGAGCAAGACTGATTTCATTGGATTGTGTTTGAATCAAGCTGTGAGAAAAGCTATTTATAACCCTAACAATTCTGGTAAACAACTTCAAAACGCCAATATCTGGTGTCCCCCAGAGGAGGATGAGTTCCCCGTTTCAGTTCGGCTCCCTCCATGCTTTCGATAGATCAATTGGAGTAAAAAAAACGTTCACATCTGAACAAAACAAAATTTCTGATTTCACGAGGTATATAATCCTTTTAATAATCCACTGAATAGGAGAAAAATAATTCAGTAACCTTTGTGTCTGATTAATTGCACTGCCGGAATCTGCATGTGAAAATGGTGCCGTGAGAAAACAGTTCATGTTACAGTTAGACATGCTACAAATCCATTTAAATTATAATCATGATGCATGCTGCCGAGTGAAGGGCATTCTCTTCAATACGCAAATTCTCCTCAATAAAGTTGGATCAGTGTTCTATCTTCGCTAGACCTCGAGTAAGGATGTAGAACCTATATTTCATGTTCTCAGACAAGAGCTTTTAATGTCGGTAACATCAGAAGATAAGAAAATGCAATTTATCTGCTTTACCAGAGGATAATGTGTTCATGGATTTTTTTTTGTGTGTGTGTGTGTGTGTGTGTGTGTGTCAACAACTTAAACATCCTTAGGGCAAGTATCAAATGCTGAGCAACTTTCCTGCAGTCACAAAGTGTTTTTCTTGCTGTCTGTCTGTTAAAAAATAAATAAATAAATAAAAAAATTAAAAAAAAATCCCACTTGGATGATGTTTTGCTGAGACGCAACATTTTAGACTTAAACACAAGTAGCATCATTCAGAAGCTTGACACACTGACTGGACTCATGTGCTCCTTGTTGTTATGGTAACAGTGACATTAACCCTGCTCGCATGCACGCAACTTTGTCTCTTACAAGTAACGAGCATATAAACGGAATTCTACTCCACACTGCCGAGTTCAGGATATAGAAAAAAAGCATATTAATTAGGTCTGATCTGGATTTCTAAACGGATAAAGTTGAATCCGGTCGGTGTATAGCGAAGCTGAGGGCAGCAAACTGAACACTGATCACGATATTGAGCAGACAAACACGAGCACTTGGTCTCCGTAAACGTCTTTTTTTCATCATTTCCTTTCTATAGCCTGCCCTTTCCCGCATAAAGTTCATTGCTAAACAATGACAGACCCCCTCCCCACCCAAATAAAAACTCTAATCAGATTCAACAACTTGTAATTAAGTTTATCGAATTCATTTAACTGCACTTTAGCTTCTGGAACAAGCACGGAGTGCTTTCATAAAGGTTAATTTAGAGAAGAAGATTACTGTGTGTATGTGGTATGAATATATGAGAGCGGTCTCAGAAAGGTCATCAGATGGCGGACAAGTTCATAATGAAATACAGCACTTACATAACCGTCTCAGTGTGTGGCATTCAAAAAGGAGTCTATAAAGGCTGTGAGCCAAGAACTTATCATTCTCTGTCCTGTCATTCTCTGCCATAACACATCAATTGCTCGGCATGTCTTAAAATGATGTGTGTGTGTGCAGTAAGTGTGCTTACTGTGCACCAGGCACATGTTATTTTGCACTCTATCGCAAACCAGATATCATTCATAGTTTGATTGCTGCATACCTATACAGTGTGTATCACAATTTCTGGCTCTTCCTGGCTTTTTTTATGCGTTCGTGTCAGTTCACTTCCCCAAGACAAGGTTTAAGTCAGCGGTTCTGGTTACTCCGTCTGCTGCTCGAGTCAAGTCTGAGACTTCAGTTGACTCCATGTCAATAGAGTCGTCGGTCGCTATTACAGATGATTCAATTTCGATTTATCAAGGGAACGCCAAAGTTAATGAACTACAGTAAGCTGTAGTGATCAAGTTTGAGTAACATTATTTAAGACTGAAGACCCGATTATATCTAGGTGTCAAAATCAAACAACTCTGTCTAACAGGCTTCAAGATATAGAATCCAAGTCGAGTTATGAATCATGAAAACCATTTGGTTGAACTTCAGATCAGCTAAGGCCCTGTTTACACTAGGTATTAAAATGTGTCTTGGGTGATCTGATCACAACTGGACAGCACTAATTACAAGTGTAAATGACCTTCAAGATGCATACAAGATGCACTCACTCAAACACTTGCAGAGGTGTTCTGGAACACATTTGACCGCACACCTTCCATAGTGTAAACGCTAATGCGTCCGGATGTGTCCCCGACATGGACTTAACAGGAAAATACGTCATTGATGATGGACGAGGCGATTGCTTTGGTAAGCACGACACACTAGATAAAAATGGAGAGGAGTGCTGATGAACATGGTTGGAGTGCAAGAAAATAAAGAAGGTGTGTTGCAGGTTTAACATTTTAGCATAACTGTGTACGGGGACGTGTGACCTTCTAGCATACGTGATATAGGCAGTAACGAAATTTGAACAAAAGTGGTCTGCTGGACACCTTGGAGACGCATGACAGACACAGGTGTAAACGGCGATGTGTCTCGGGTGTCCACTTGTGACCTGATTGCTCAAGATGCATTTTAAAACCAAGTGTAAACAGAGCCTTAGTTTTAAAATGCTTCTAGGGAGATCGGATCACAAGCGGACAGCCGAGACACATCACCGTGTACACCTGTGTCTAATCATACGTCTCCAAAGTGACCAGCTGAACATTTGTGTTCTGACTTTGGAACTGATTTCATCACTTTTTCTGTTACATCCCCATCAGGGACGCATCAGGACACATTAGCGTTTACACTACAAAAGATGTGTGGTCAAATGCGTCCCAGACCACATCGGCAAGTGGTTTGAGTGAATGCGTCTTGAATGCATCTTGGTGGTTGTTTACAGGTGTAAACAGGCCTAACTGACATCTGCACCAAAATGCAAAATGGTGGTGTTGGGCTGGTTTGAAGGGAACCCACGTGCAGGTATAGTCACATTATTTCCTGTTTTAGGAAAGTGAATGAAATGTCTGCCAAAGAGATAAAAGGCTTTCTTGCAAGTGACTAATCAGACCAATAAGAGGAAGAATAAAAGGGTGGCTCTACTGTATTATCTTCCGTTTTTTTTAAAAAAAACACAATCATGCACAGCAGAACTGACACATCGAAATGTCCACAAGTGATCCATGATTAGGAACGAATTCAAGTGTGTGAAAACAAACCTGTGAAAATGACACTTTACCTGAAACAAGCCCAGAATCAATTCTTGGTATTAACCAAGTGTGAAAACGCCCTCAGTGCGGTATGATCGTCATCTCCTGTTACAGCTCCGTGCTTGGAATTCTTGGAATTCTGCCTCATTGCCTCGCCTTCCATTAAAACAATCCCCCAAATGAATAAATGCTAATATATAAATATAAAGGACCAGCTAGCTTTGTACGCTGTAATTTTTTTTTAAACAGCCACCTGCTTTTAGGGATTAAATAATAACGAGGGAGTCATTGTTCGTATGTCACCTCCTCGGGAGTGCTGGAGGGCGCTGATTACACTGAATCGCCCATGTACTGCGCACCTAAACAACCAGTCACTTCTCAATTATGCAAACCTAATACGTTATTTATACCTAGACACAAAGCTGTCAGCACTCTATATATATTAATATTGCACACATTCTCCTGAGTAGTCGAGAGTTAAGAAGGCTTCTCATGCTTCTCATTCGCTTGTGATTGCCTCGTTCCTCAAAAGGTCCAACACAGGAAAAAATCTTCATTGTTCTCGTTTTTGTGTAAAACCCTACAAAAATAATAGATTTGATTAGCACGATGGGGTTGTGAAAAGGTAAGCGCCTGACCCCCGCTAACCCCTGACCTTTTTCTCCTTTTGGTATTTTTTTAATAGATGCTTATTTGATTACGTGATTGCTGCCATTATGATTAACTTATGAGTAGTGAATAGTCTGTGTACGGGTGTAATCACCTACATGTGGTACATATGGCATGTTCTGTTAAGCCATTATTGCAGTTTAGAGCAACCTGACAACCTGCTGAGTCACCAATCTGTTCATTCATGCATGTGAGAGTAATCCTGAGTCGCCTCCGGTTAAGACAATGTGTTACTTTTGGACTAAAAGAATAAAAATCGCATAGTGTCCTATCTTTAGGCACCACATGCTAACATTGGTGCAGAATTTAAAACAAAGTGACTTACCATTACTTACCAATAATTACGCTCATGATAGTGGTGTTATTAAACAGCATGAAGATATATAAAGCTTTAGAAAGATATAAAGAATAAAATGCTTCTGGATCAAATGGAAGACCACAGAGTGAAGATAGAATTATTTCCATCCATCCATCCATTATCTATACCGCTTTATCCATCTGGGTCGCGGGGAAGCCGGAGCCAATCCCAGCATCTTCGGGCGAGAG
>JAQQZU010000035.1:5866851-5883246 GCA_030068025.1 Parauchenoglanis punctatus | reverse complement strand
TGACCCGGGGATCGAACCCAGGACCTTCTTGCTGTGAGGCGACAGTGCTAACCACTGCACCACCGTGCCGCCCTAATCATTTCCAATTGTGTCATTTAACACTGGAAAGATATTATCTGCACATTATGCCAGTAATTTTCCCACTATGTTTTGAAATTCTGCAGCTGTTCATGAAAGTTTTGTCAAAATTGACTCAAACGGGAAATCCATTTCGGAGACCGACTCCCGTTGAGCTGGTGATCCGCAAGAGTCGACTCTATAAAGTGAGTCTTTATGGCATTCATGAGAGGAAAACAATATAATGAGAGCATTCTTCCCCCCCCCCAACAATTATTTATGTAACATGCAGGATGAACACAGAGAATCTAGTTCATTCTCTTCTGCCCTATTTCTCTCTCTCGCTCCTCATCAATAATGCAGCAGGTGCTGAAGCTGCCTCGAGCAGAACTGGAGAAGTTAGAAGCTCGCCTCAATCCTCTGACTGCACTTACATAAAGCGGCTTCTTCTCCTGAACTCACTACCCCTGTTGCCAGATTGGGAGATTTCCCACTTTCCGCTTGGGCTACTTTTGGTTGGATTGTACAAGGAAGAAAAATGTGTGTGGGCAGGTGGACAAAATCTGGGCAGGCGTGCTGCAATGTTGAATCATTCAGCGAAAAAAAACAACAACAAAAAAAAAAAAAACGATTAACTTCACACCAAATCTCATTGTATTTCCGCACCACGACGTCTCATAGAGCAACATCATTAAATAATGAATTCGAACATCGAATACATTCATTTCTGTTAAACCGAGCAAAAGCATTTCAATGTCAACATTTTTAATGTTGGGCATTTTTATTTGTAATTATTGCTGGACTGGAAACAACTTGCCATGTCAGCTAAAACACTTAACCACGCTATCTGCTAATGCAGGACATGAGATGGAGGAGCTCACGTTCAAACAAAACTTGTGAAACTTTATCAGGAGCCTATGGTTGTTCCTCGCAGTAATGAGCTACACACTGACAGGAATAAACATAAAAAGCTTGGCACATTTTTTTAGGTCAGTATTGCTGGCAAGGGCTAATGGAGAGATCGGGAACGACAAAAACGTGTCTGAATCTAGCTTTGGAGGATAAAGCGGCATGAGCTAATCAGTAATAATTTAAAAAAAAAGATGTAGTTTAATCAAAGGCGAATTTTGACAGGATAAGGGGGGGGTGAGAGTGAGTAGACTAAAAGGCAAAGACAGGAGGAAAGAGCAGTGGTGAGAAAGAGAGAGATGAAGGGAGAGAGGTAATGATGAAGCACATTGTCGCAAAGCGCGCTCTCTCCTGCTGAGCAGCTCTGTGATGTTGTGCGTGTGAGATGGGCTCCTCCTGTGGCTCGGCACTGTTATTTTGGGACATGAAATCATCGCTTTTGTTCTATAGGGCTAAATTGTAGAGGCAAATGAGGGATGAGGACAGAAAGGCTAAAATGTTGACACTTGATGACGTTCAGCATGTGCTGAGTAGTCACATATCGTTTTCATCCCTTACAACTTGGCGAACATATCATTATTACACGCTACACGTCACGCTGTTGTTCACAACCGAAGAACGTGCCATACTGCTTGTTTACTTTATTTGGCATTCTTTCAGATAGGCAGCCGTACGACCTTTAAACTTTTGATATCAATTCATACCATTTACAAGCTTTAAAAATTCAATTCAGCACAATAGTTTCACTTAATATTTGTTTCCACACACATGAAAATGCCTTGGGGTGCTTTTGCAACGCTTCAGATATCAAAGGGAAGCAGAAGCCGGGCTGTCACTCACGGACTCTGAAGTGTTTGATGGTTTATTTAGGTGTAGAAGGCACCCGTATCTCTCCATCTTCTCAAAATGGACACTGAAGTCACACATGTGGGAATGAAATATTTGCACAGTTTAAATTTCAAAACAATGCTTACACTATATACCATCTGAACACTTTTCAGCTAATCACTGAAATCTCTTTGTATTTCAGCCAAACTAGTGCTTGATACTTCCCAGAGAGCTATTTTGATACACTGGTGACACTGGAAGCGTGTAGTCATCGTCACGCATGTCACATGACGTATTCTATAATACGAGCACGACTCTGGCGCACACGCAGGAAGCCAGTGCTGCTTTCACAGAGCCATCACCTTAACGGTGCGATATAAGCAGGTCACCGTGACTAGCATGGATCAGCACGCACCAAAATGTCTCCCGGAAAATGATGACAAAGTGGGTCAGAGCCTTTATTGTCCTCATCTGTTTCACCTTCGTTATGGATCTCATAGATCTGTGCCTCTTGTGGTCCTTTATCATCATGTAATATAGGACTTTTAAAGCTTTTTCTGCGTCATGCATTGCAAGCCGGGAGTTAATTATAGGAGTGAGTTTGGCTCGAGTGGCCTAGATCATTTGGCTTTCTGCAGCGTGCCCGTCCTGCAATCCTGCAGAAACCAAGAGAGGAGGGGAATAAAACGAAGCTTATTTATGCCCCAGACTGCAGCAGAGGGAAGAGAGGAGTGTTATTCATAGTCTTTTCTTAGCCAAATGAATGTTAAAGGCCATGTGGATGTATGAGTGCATAAGTGTGTGTGTGTGTGTGTGTGAGAGAGAGAGAGAGAGAGAGAGAGAGAGAGAGAGAGAGAGAGAGCGTATGGAATGGTATAGAACATTATGAAACCATTTGTTTATAGTAACACAGATAATTATCACAAGCCTACTATAATGTAACATTTCTCTTGCACTGCCATACGCAACAGACCGTCCTGTGTTTAAGGGTGTGTCGCTCCTTCTGAAATGATCAAATTCACATCTCGATATACTATAATTAGATTTCATAATTATATGAACTGAGACTCCGAGTGCTGCATGATTAGTATATGAAATCAATGTTAATATCATGAGAAGGTAATTAAAGCGTATTTCCCATATCTCTTCTGTCTTAAGAGCTTAATTTCAACCATAATTAACTGTGTGTCCAAACCTTTAAAGGGGGAGTCATCGATTCTGGAGAAAGATTGTTGATATTTGAACTCCAGAAACAAATACGCACCTGCCTTTAATGCTTCTTCAGAAGCTCCACCCCCAAAGTCATGGATGCGCATTGACAACATGTCTGTGTAGGTTCTCAGTCATCCAGGTCATGGTAGTCTTGAGTGGTTGGGTCGAAGGCAACTGGACTTCATTTAGGTTCTTGAAGATTTCGCTACACCTCTCATCCGAAAGGCTTCTTCAGTTCTAAAAGCACTAACACTAACACTAACGACACCCTTATCTGCCCCCCTCCTCCGCATCCCCTTCTACACCTCCTGTGACTGGCTGGAATAATGTTGTGCGGCTCGGTCCGAGCCACTTTTCTTTGTTTTTCTCGTTTACAGAGCCAGGGCTCCAAATTTTTTCAGCACACACACACACACACACACACACACACACACACACACACACAGAAGACAGCTAGCAGGTCGTGAGGAGATATTCGCTGAATTAAAAAAAAAAACATGTACTGGATTAGAATCGATGACTGCACCTTTAAGTTAGTACATTAGTGTTAATTTCTACAGAGTTTGGATATCAAATCATATCAAAATATCTTCTGATTCTTCTCTGGCAGAAACATGGTACAGAAAAGGATTATTTCCACCTGTGTTGATTCATTTCCTCTGACAGTTGTGCCACCTACAGGCAAATCACAGGTTTATATTCATGCACTAGTTGTAGTACGTTATTGTTTCTATAGTAACAGCTCGTCCACAGGGACCCGTACGGTGTCCGTTCAACATAAACAGATTAAACTTGTAATTGTTAACGTAGGGATGTTTTCTGTGAGGAAACATTTATTTAGCAGTTTTGGAAGGAGTCTCCAGTGTCAATACTTTAACAGCTGGAGATAAAACACTTCAGGACACATGACTTAGTGGTTTCTCTGTAAGATGATGAGAGAAAACCTGATGCTGGACAGGGAACAACAGTTTATAGCTGCTATAGAATAAGCAACAACAGGAAATAACTTGTTTCGCAGACGTTCCACTACATTAATAAGAGGAATAAAACAGTTCAGGATGTACAGCGAGTCGGTTATTATCGTGAAATAAACCGCTATAGGGTGATGCAGGACCCTGAGGAGAAGCCGGCGGGCCTTGAATCACCCTGAAGGGGTTTATAGCGCAATAATGACCGGCTCGCTGTACATTATCCCACTTATTACACGGCTACTTACTAAAGAAATCAATCATTTGACACAAAATATTGATTTAAAAAAAAAAAGATTATAGTAATTTAAAAATGATTTCCTTGCTTCTACTAATGACGTGGTTATACGGAAATACCAGACCGTGGAATGCCGTAATTGATTAATCAGAATCGAGTATTCAAATGAGCCATGTAATAATTTCCTCCAATCATGCCTTATTATAGAATTATTAAACTACAATCAATATAATGGAGATTGCATTTAAAACTGCCATGGATTCAATCTTATAAAATGTTAAGCTTTTAAAGCATTTTAAAGACTGTGTTGGGATCTTATATATATATATATAGTATGTTTCTAAACAGTTGAAAATCAATGTAAAAAAAAAAAAAAAAGCCAACATTTCCAACATGTCCAGTCTGTCTCGTAGGAATTAAACATGTTCAATTAAAGGGCAAAGAAAGTTGGGGTCATTGGCACTGACAGACAGGGAGAAGGAGAAAAAAGACTGAAACTCACAGCTAAAGGGAAATTCATTTGATAATAATTAAGTAATAGTATGAGTAATAAAAAAAGTCCGGCATTCTGTATCATACTTTACGAGTACACAGATCTGTGTTACTTTAGTTGTGATTGCCTTTTAACTTACTGAATTAAATATTGAGTCTGATTTCAGTCTGTGAATTTTTACACCACCAGCTGTCATGGGCAATTATTTAAAAAATGCAAGAAATGAGCGAACATCCAGATGAGTGTATCTCTCCCATACAGAAATAAACACATGCACTAGTAAAGCAGAAGGGATGAATGTGTTCATTATGCTATATGTGCAGTGCTAGGGTTTGTATAGTAGCGGTCTAGTAATCCATCAGTGCTACTCGTTAAACTGCAGCTTGCCTCTGAGGGGGCCAGAGCAGTGTCAGGATGACAAATGCAGACTTTTACTACTCATCAGGTAACGCTAATGCTCTCCAAAAAGAGCTTAGAGACTGCTTTACTCTCAAGTGCTCCCTTATGCTTTGTGTTTTATCTCTCTCTCTCTCTAATTCGCTTAAACTTAATATGTCCATACCTTCATTCATTATACTTCCAATTATATGGACAATGCTCGCCTACATTTAATGCATATACGATTAACAGCAGTCTCCATGCTCTTCAATTACTGAGCACAAATAAGCACTGCTACACACTCGCTCTGTAATTGAATACATATTTGCAGCAGTCGTTGCAGTGCTACTCGTGCTGCAATATTAAGGCGTATTTCCAGGAAGACGTTTTTTGCATTCATATTGTTTTTTAAAAAAAAAGTCAAAGAGTCCTTTGATAAAAACCATTGGTGTATATAAGTGAAGAGTTATTGGGATCTTGCCATGGCTCATAATTATTTCTTTATAGGTCTACTAAGGTGCACACATGGACAGATGCACACAGGGGTAAACGTTGGAATCATTTAAATTATTACTGTTGCATGGTCAATTACCTGTCCGTCCTGCTAGTGAGGAGATGGAGAGATGGGGGATTGATTTTTGAATCAGGAGAGTGTAATGCAGTATTGGCTGTGTATAGTCATCCGCCCCCCTCTCTCCTTCTCTCTGATGTTGGTGTTTCGTCGTGTGTGTGTGTGTGTGTATCTCGACTAGAACAGCACAGCGGAAAAGTGGGTCACGTACATCTCCCGAGCTTTAATACCAAAGCCCATGTATACACACATCAACACGTCCGTGTGCATAATATTCATTAACATGGAAATTTACAGTATGATGTATAGCAGCAATATGAATGTTGCCTCTGATTCGTTTTATTGGGGAAGACGACAACGCTTCCACTCTTCCTGCAGTCTGCCTGAAGACATTGTGCTGCTAATAAAGACCTAGAGAAGCCATGTAATCGAGTACTGGAACGTCTTTACGTCTACAACATCATTTCAGCCACGCTGACTTGTTACTGTTAGGCATTCAACATGACCTTGAAGAATGAAAAAAAATAAACCCTGTTGATTCGGAGTGCTTTAGCAGCATCACTGCATGACAGCAAAATAATATGTACAGCATTCATATGGTTTAGGAGTCAATCCTCCAGCTATTTGCAAACTATTGATCCCTCTGGCTAAACTGCCAAACGCAATATTATCGGTCTCCTCACCTTCCATTATGGATGTGCTTTTTTGAGTCATTTGTACAGATTAGGTATTCAGATTCCCTGGGCAGGAGGTGGGGTGGAGTGCCAATCTCGCAATGACTCTGTGGAGCATAACATGTTCGCACCCTCAACAAAATGGCTTGTACTATCAAGTTTGCAAGCATGCACTGTAGTAAAAGCTGGCTCGCGTCTTCATTTATGCCTGGCGTGTTGTTCTGGTTAATGCCGAGTGCTATTGTATCTCTCATTGGCATGTTGCACTAGTAGCGGAGTTATATAAGAGCTTTGTGCTGCATTGTCTTCGCCTCAGGCACTTGGCCTACAGGTTACGGAGTGTCTGAAATCTTTTGTACACTTTTCTGGCCATGACATTCAGAATGTTGAAGGTTGCGATATAATGTCTCCCTGCACTTACACGGATACGCACTCCTGGGCTTCCAGAAGTAAAATAAACATTTGAACACTGCAACAGACTGAGCGTTTCAAGTTCACTGAATCCCATTTTTGAAGTTCTTGCTTGAAGCACTAAGTGGCGTAAGTAAATTAATTGATCTCACGTTTGGCTACATCAGGCTACAAGAAAAGTCTGTGGTCGGAGGCCTTCACGTGCAAGTAGAAGGTGCTTGGACAAATGTATTGCTGAAATGTATGAGAAACTATAGCAAAGCTGGCGTTCTGCCTTGCCAGACTTGCCACACTGCACTGTGTTGCTTTGTCAGTGTTCCTAAACATCAAGTGCATGTTTCTGAAGCCATATTTAACCAGCTAGTGGTACAGCTCTGTCCTAGAATAAGGCACTTCAGGGCTCTGTCTCTGACTCTAAAATTATTGGCTGTCATCTGTGCAGTCTCTGTTGGCTCGAAGTTCCTGGCCATGGCGACACCGTGACCAATCAGGCCGCAGTTCCTGCTGAAAGTGCAATGTTAACAAGTCGGAAAATATAAAATGAAGGTTATATGTCTATTTCTGGAAAGGATTTATGTTTTGCCGTTTAGACGTCAGTGTACAATCTAATTAATCATGCTGCACCCGTGGACAGGCCGAAGCTACACTGTAGTTACACTAGCACCCCAATCCTCCTCCTCTAAAAGTCTGTGATCATTCTAGCTGACCTGCTTCCTGTTTATAGTTAGGACATCACTCATCTGCTGATTTTCACTCATGCAAGTACATTTTCAGTGCATTCTGCTGTATCATAGTATTCCCACTACGTAAATTAATTAACAGCTGGCTTTACTGGCTGTCCAAAAGCACAATTGAAACTAGCTAATTAGCTTTGAAACAATGCATATCAGCTGCTCAGGGTGGATTGGGCTGGATGGCTAGAGTAAATATTAACTGACTTTTTCTTTTTATGAGGTAAGTTTGCATTCTTTTAAGATGTAAGATTCCAGTTTTCTTTGTGCTGGATTAAGCAGTTTACTGTATCCTGTATATTTGACAGAAAAGGATTTCTAAGAATCATATTTTAAGGGACAAACTGATGACAAAGTGGCCACACACTTCACTCTACTAAGGTAAATTAAGCTGTTGGGACATGATATCAAGGCTGAGAAAACTTCAGAAAACACCGATCAGTATGTATTGCTGCCACTGAAGTGCTAAGGAGGAGTACTCCAGATCCTAGACTTTTAATTAACCCCTGCTTGTGTCCATCTGTGGTGTCAGATGAGAATATTAGCTTCATTCATTATTATCTTATTATTATTATTATCATCTTATTATCTATTATTGTTTAGCACAAAATTCAGGAGCAAAAGCACATCTCATGGTTTTCAGTTCAACACAGCATAATGTGTGCCATGTTTACAGCTCTGTGCTCTGAACCCAAGCTAGTGGCATGCTAATGGGCAGAGGGTATGACCAGGCCCGATGCGCCAACCAACCAAAACGCCCAAAATTGAATTTGATCCCTCGACGTATTAAGCACTAAATGAGGATTAATGCTCTCAGAAAAGGGGTGGATGTGAGTATCTTGTGTATCTCGTGCATGTGTGTGTGTGTTTGTGTTTCATCATGATGGAGTCTTATTGTTTTCTGCTAATGGACAACAGGACAGGAATGCAACATTCTGTTTAATAAATGATGCAGTATTTATAAAAGAAGAGTTCACTCAGAGGCCTATAATGCAACAGAAAGAATTGCGGAGGAAAGCAGCGATGAATGCTCCCTGCGTCTGGGGGAAAGTAGGACTCGGCATATTTTATTGAACGAAAGTTGGGAGGCTTGCGAGAGTCTCTACAGGCCAAGAAATGGAGAGAGAGAGAGAGAGAGAGAGAGAGAGAAAGGGGGGAGAGGCAGGAGGAGGGAAGGAAGAGAAAGAGACAGACAGAACGAGAGAAAATGAGAGACAGAAAAAGAAACTCTTTGTTCTGTGTCACTTCTCTGGCCTCTTTTTTTAAATGTGAAGAAAATCCACACGTGATTTAAAAAAAAAAACCTTCCTGAAAGGGAAGTAAATGTCGTTTTCTGTTCTCTGTTCTTCTTTTTTTTGGCCCATCCCCTGCTTACACTTCATCAATAATGATGTCTAGCCCACTTCTAGGTCCATATGGTGGAAATTTGTGTCCTCATATTCAGAGTGACCAGACAGTGAAGCCAGCATATGTAGCTGTGGGCGGATCATTAACATACAGTTTGAGCTGCACAGTAGACGATGCGCATGTACCCAATACAGTATATAATATCAGTATGTATATGGTGTGGGTGTGTGTGTGTGTGTGTGTGTGTGTGTGTGTGTGTGTGCACACCCACACAGAAGTATCTGAGCACAGCTTAGGAGCTCTACACCTAACATACAGGCTATACACATTATTGATAGCGCAAGATATAGAGAGGCCTGGTAAATGATGTATGTGTTTGACGGCTCTTGGCAATGCCTGGTCTGTGTGAAGGCAGGCTGTATAAATGATTTATTGCAGAGTGTCAGCACTGCTCTTAACGCTTGATCCTCAGCCCTGTGCCTCCAATACACACACTTTGTGTATATCAGAGCTTTACACTGGGTCACTACTATAACACAATAGAGATGTGCATGTGCACACACACACACACACATGCGCGCATGCGCGCACACACACACACACAGAGGACCTTCAACTGACATAAATATTAATGCAACTAATTAATACTATGCCTAAGTCTAACTCTAACCTAACCTCGGTAACCAAAGCAAACCTTTTGGCTTTTTTTTTGGTTTGGTTTTTAAATAAAAGCCTTCATTAGAAAAAAAAAAAAAGTCCGTCACTGGGACCAGCCAAATATCCCCATAAGGTCAAAACTTTCACGTTCCTGTCATTGTGGTGACATTTATTCCCCAGCAAGCCAAAAAGAGAAAAAAAAAAAAACATATACCTGCCCCTAAAAACAAGCACACTCCAACACTCACACATTATTTCTTTATTTGTTAAGTTTACAGAACTATAAGAAGGATATATGGCTATATCAGCGAGCCTATATGACCACAAGTATGTGGACACCTGACTAATCATACCCTGGTATAGAAATGAATTCTCAGTCTGACACATGGCTGTACAGTTAATCATATTTCAATCCTGAGCAAAAATTTTGGCTTCCTTACTTAATTAAACAGAAGTGACTGCAATATCACTGAGCTTAGGTACTGTTAACTAAACACCTAACCAAATTCACTCAGATGTTTTATATTACTGTACTATACTGTTCTTCTTGTCCAGATGAAAATTAAATGATTTGACACAATTTGCTCCCAGAAAAAAAAAAAATTCACCCAGACATCATCTTATGTCACTTGTTCACTATATACTGTAAACTCTTCTACATAGAGCACTATGGGCAGCAATAAAGGAGACGCTAGACTCAATTCAGACACGTGCAGGCTTACATCGTGACCTGCTATCTTATAAACAATCCAAATACTACGACATACCTGGTTAACTGTAACCAGAAAAATGCATTACTAGTCATCACTAAGAAGTTCTAGCTGGCTTGTTGTTAAACAACATCTTTACGTCAATTTATATAATAAGTTGGCCACTCCAGTTTCCATCCTGACAAGTACATTTCAAGCTGAGAGAAATCACTTAATGTTACTTAGTGTGAAAGCATCACTTAGTTTGGAAGTGATGATAATCAACTGTTCACCGTATTTATGGTGTACTGTGGGTAACAACGTGACAAACTCTTCAGGCAAAATGATTTGGCCACTGACGGTTAGATGTATGTACATCAGGAGACTCAGAGACACAGCTTAAAGCGGATACAGTTAACGTTCACAAAGTCTGTATCTTAGTGAAGCTCATCACACAAGAAGCTGTGCCTCGGAAAGGCTAATAAGTGCTAATAAGTGTGCCGACTGCAGTTAAAAAAAAACTAATTTGAAGTTGTGGAAATGATAAAAATCGTCTTATTCTTACTAAATAAAAACTAATTACTTAAAGACTCGTTTCAGAACAAGTAAACGGTGTGGAGGGCATTATATACGGATAATATTCCATTTGATTACTAATTGGTTGTAATGAAAAGGCTGCTGTGCACAGAATAAGATGTGCCAGTTTCTTTTTTCTTGTGGTCAGCTGCAGGCTGTACAGCATTTGGAAAATTGGAAATGCTAAAAAAAGAAGTCCTGTTTAATATGCTGCATTTCTTTGTTAGATCTGAGGAACATTAATGTATGTGTTTGTGAAATGTGAGCCATGGCGAGGGTTGCCAAATCAGTTTTTACAAAAGCAGCCAACTCACAAGCACACACAAACAAATTCCAGTTATTTCATTTAGAAACGAAAGTTCACGTGCTGCCTTAAAAACGTGTGTTTGGAGATAACCTTTGTTTCAACTCGAAACGTTGTCTAACAAATGATCATTTGTTTGATTCAGCTTGGTACTCTATTTCCAATCAAGAAAACTCACTTTATCTTGTTAAATAAAGCTTAAATTAACATAACTTCAACTATATTTGTATCATTTGAAATTTGAAATTAAGAGCACTAATGTTTTTTAAATTGCTTCTATTTAGATTTCTCTCTCATCTTGACTGATAATGGCAAGTTTTTTCCTTAAACTTCACACTGTATCACTTCTGAATCATGGCGACTTCTCTGTATTTCCTTAGCATCCTTCTCCCTTTTCAACTTATAACTTATAGACCTGAGTTAAATGAACATTGACATACCAGACAAAACTCACAAGTAAAGACAATAGATTTGAAAACTTGAATTCATTATCCAAAACTTGTCATGACAATTGGAGTAAAAGAGAAGAAATAAGTTTACGTAAATGGGCCATCATTTTTTACAGTGCATATACATACTGTATTTAGGAGAACAAATACAAATAAAGCAACACTGGCAGTTTAAAATGCAAACCCCACACATTGCGCTAATTTATTCACGGTTTTGACTGATGAATGACATCACACGCAAATCTAACCACCGCAAATCGCCCTAGGTTTAATACATACACAACTTACCGCATATTGTTCAGTCCTGCCTGAAATACTACATATGTATGAAGCACACTTTGCATCTTGCCACATGTATTATGCTTAATATGTATGCCAGTTCTGTATACCACATGCAGAAATAGCTTAGTGCAGGCTCTGAGAATGTGTACAACAATACATTATGGTTTCATTCCAAACAGTGCATTATATAGCAAATCAGGAATGAACAGAGACACAGTTTTGTCCAGCTTCCTCGTGACCCTGAGGGATAAGTGGTATAGATAATGGGTGGATGGATGTTTTGATGCAGTTTTATTACGGACCATGCAGTAATTTGTTATTTCCATTTAAAGCAAAATGGTAGTGATTGATTTGTGCTGTTTCTACCATATAAAAATCAGGTACTACATAGTGTACAAGTACATAATGGATAGTATAGTATGTACGGTATAGGGTGTAGTATGTGCCTTGTGAGACACAGCAGTGGCTTTTTTAATAGCATACACATTCGTGTGTCTCTTTTTCTACTAACAGGTAACAGTTTAAAGAACGATCAGTGGCGATTTTATGCTGCTTCGGCATTTAACTAGCAGCATCTGGGTTCCCTTAAGAGGGAAGAGTCACTGCAAAGCCATACAATTTCAATCAAAATGGCGCTGAATCACAAATCCATCAGATATTCCAACCGGTCACATTTATCCTATCGGGAAATATTTCGATTTTAATGGGAATTGTTTCTTTCTGAATGACTCCGCCACATCCACAGGGCATGAGGGTACACTGAATGGTTAGATGAGTATGGAAATGATGTACTGTAAATCATATGCTATTGACTTCACAGACATCAACCTAATTGAGGAGCTACAGACGTTAGACAGAACTCTCCACACCACCATCAAAACGCTAACTGAGTGGCTCCAGTACAGCTCCAGTGAAGCCGTTCTGACGGCTCATGGTGGCCCAACGCTTTCCTAAAGCACAACGTTGACTTTTCCTTTAATTTGTCACATGTCTATTGCTAATTAAGGAGCCTTTACTTTGGCCAACCATTGCAACAATGCTAATCAATATATTCACTACGAGCAGTGAATGATCACTCAATCTAAGCACTGTGGGAACTATTTGGGATGCTGTAAAAGTGCCAGGACAGGCTTTGTAGTCCAGCAAATATTTACTTCATTTAGTCCTGCTCCATTCACCCAGTGATTTGTACAATCTTGCTGAGAAAGTCACCTATCTAGCAAAAGTCTGATATTCAAAAGCATAGTAAAATCCACATCAAAGTGAATCCAGCATAGCACGAACAAACTATGTCTGAATTACTGATTAGAATGAGTACTGAGAACCCATTTGTCTTGAACAAAAGACAGTACTGAATAAGTAATGTACAAGAACACACAAATATTAACAGATTAGCAGATGTACTGGCTTAAAGCAGGCAAAGTGTGTATGAGAAAGAGGTTTAATTAATAGGGTCAAATTTAGAGCAATTATGAACAAGTGGCGCAAAAATTACTACTATCCACACATACAAACATGCCTTCAACTCCATTAAAGTAAACAAAATGTACTCTTGGTGGATATATCACAAAAAGACATTTTTGGTTTTTATTTACTAGAATTTTTTCACCCAAATGTCTTTATGTATGCATGTGTTTGAGTATTTAGTGCCTTTAAGACACACTTAAAGGTCCACTATGTAGGATTCAACCACCTGAATGCCCCCCCCACTTACCCCTCCCTTTCCAAGCATGTATGAGAACGTGTACGGTGGCCATCAGGTGTCCGTAACGTACTTCCAAGTATTTATATTCACACTCTTCAGTGCCAAATAATAAGCATGATCCTATATTTTTCAAAATTTGGGTTCTTTAACTTGTTAGCCAGCACCAGCAAACACAGATTCCTCTTATTTCTTTTTCCTCGTCTTCTTTGTCGTCTTCCTTCTGGATTCATGCTGCTTATAAAAATGTGAAACGCAGAATCCGCTCTCTAGAGGTTTGTCTGTTCTGGGCTTCTGTAGCGGCACCACATGGAGGCTCCATAGAGGTGGACCTGCTCCCTGTGTAGATAAAGAGCTCATTCCAAGCTTACGAAAACACAATGATTCATAGAAACTGGCAATTATACACTAATGAGACCATACCTATGAATACTACAAGTATATTATGGAATATATACTTCATTTATGCTAATAAATACCCTCAAAATCCTATGTAGTGGACCTTTAATTAATGTGCATTTTTTTGACTTACAGTGATACAATGGTAAAGGTCAATTAAACTATCTTGTTCTCAATTTGGCTGTATAGTGATGAACGATCACTATTTTTTTTTCCCGCCGTTATCGTGCATGCCTACTGTGACTTACACAAAATGCTAATATAATCTTTTGTAATTGCATATGAGGACAGGGTGAACACAGCTCGCAGGTGTGCTCAGGGGACGTTACACCCAACACCAAAGTCAATTTGTGTATTTATGAGTTTCAGAATTACTATCCAAATTATCCCCATGGTAATGGCAATGGAGAGTCAGTGACTAGCTAATTCTTTCATACACACACACACACACACACACACACACTCCGGCAGCGTGGGTAGGATCCCATGCCAGCACAGCAGGGCTAAATTACCCATAATCAGGGCGTCAGGGTGGATGGGTCCATCGGAACCTAACACTTACACCCCATCATCAACACTTCTATGTCAACCAATCCCATATAGCCACACAAATGGAGCAAATTGCAATCATTTGAGCACCCACACAGTCTATATTATGGAGATGTGTGTGTGTGTGTGTGTGTGTGTGTGTCCACACATGTTATAGCACATGCTGCCTTGCTATAATTTCACAGATTAGTATCTAGGAGGGATCCATGTATAGGCCTATAAATATACCTCAGAGATCAGATAACAAGAGCATGAGCGCGAGAGAGAAGTGCTGTAATACCCAGTGCGACCATTGTGTTTTTAAAAACAATACAGCTATATTTTCAAGACACAATATGAGGTCAGAGGGGAAAAGAGCGAACTAGAAGAGACACAAAACAAACACTGTTATAACTCTGAAGAGAAAATCTATTCCACTGAGAGAAAAAAAAAGGATAGACAGTCGTGAAAAAAAACTTCAGTGTGGCCTATGAAATAATGGCTCAGAAATTTCCGCATGAGCGACTTCTTGAAACAAATAATGCACACGGCACTTTGGATTGCTGTCTCGTTATTGTAACTGAACAGTAGAGATCCTTACTGGAAAAAGCATGCAGGTCAAAGCAGAACAACAGCCTCTTGTACAGTTTGTGATTGGAGTCAGTCCTTCCAATAAGTTCGGATATGGGTGTGATCTTCCCTGAAGTATTAAAAGAACAACACACTTCCTGCTCTTCCCAACAAAATTGCAATATGCTGTTATACCGTATGACATGAGTTCAAATGATTTCAGCAGTCCACAGGAAAAAAATTGCACCTTACAGGACCCGAAAACACTTATAGACCCTTTTTTTTTTCCGGAAAGACTTGAACTTCGGTTCAAAGTCAGGTGAAATTTCAGCACAGCTGTTACTCTCCCTAGGACTGAGTGTTCTACAGAGATCAGTGCAAGGACACGTCTTAGGATCCTCAATCTAGTGACAAAGAGCCCGAGTGTGACAGCTTTGGATCTGCAGGCATCTCTTTCCCTTGAGGATGACAGTTTTCATGAGTTTATGCTAAGAACAACAGTGATGGGAGGATGCCATGGAGGAAACCACCGCCGCTGTCATGAACAGTGTATCTGATCTGTCATTCAAGAAGGAAAGATGAAACACAGTAGTGCCAGTTCCTCAAAATCTGCACACATAAGTTAAACGCTGCAGTGTTAGTGGACTGAGCACACCATAACATAGCTACAAAGTAGGGTTTAGTTGACTCTAAACATATTGCTTTGCCCCACCTTTTTCGATCATATTCATGTCAGTATTATTGCAGCACTAATCATATGGACATTACACTTATGCATCTTAAAACAATGAATTATTCAGTGATTACTGCGTGAAACTAAAGCTAAACGTATGTCATTATGAGAGGGAGAGTGAGGAATGTAATTCCGGACTCACTGACAGGTCCTAAAGAACTCCAGAACATAACACTGCTACATTTTGCTGTGTCAATGCTAAAAGTCTCTCACTGTTAATCAGGACTGGCACCAGTAGGCTACCATAGACTCATGACAGCCGTGGGCTAGCCTGAGCGACAAATGACACAGCGCTCAGTCATTCTGCATGCTTACAGAAGGCTTGGTAAATTACTATACTCAGCAACAAGTTCCAAGTGATTCTGATACATTCGGCTGCAGTTACTCAAACGTCAGAATATATTGCCTAGTTCACTTATACGAACGGTCTGACCCGCTCAAACTTACTGAAGACCACCACTGACTTTTTTTTTCCCTTTGTATTTTCCACAGTATTAGATTTGAAAAGCCCATAGCAAGAACACCAAAAACAGGTCACGCCAGCACCACATTCACATCTAAACTGTGAAACATGGCGAAGGGAGCATACAGGTGCGACTCAGAGTCAGAGCAAACATCCATCCATCCATCCATTATCTATAGCGCTTTATCCATCTGGGTCGCGGGGAAGCTGGAGCCAATCCCAGCAT
>JAQQZU010000035.1:5844346-5859915 GCA_030068025.1 Parauchenoglanis punctatus | reverse complement strand
ACAGAAAGGCACCCTGGGTGACCCGGGGATCGAACCCAGGACCTTCTTGCTGTGAGGCGAAAGTGCTAACCACCGCAACACCGTGCCGCCCTGCAAACATTGTTTTGTATATTTTTCTAAATCTATGATGAAATATTTCTCTCCTGATTGAAGTGGTTTCTTCAAGGATGATCCCACCCCTATTTACAGGAAAAGAGGACTCACTGGAGATGAAAAAATAGATGTAAATCATATGCTATGGCTTTCACAATCATCAGATAATTTATCCAGAAAATTCCAAAAACAGTTACACACAATATATCATGACAGTATGTATTCGTTTTGAGTAAGAGCTTTACGCTGTCAGGGTTGCCGTGGCAGGAATACACTCTGGATCAGTCTATTACAAGGCATCTCACACACACACACACACACACACACACAGAATTCACATGTAGGCATGTTTTGGGAGGTGGAAAGGAACCAGAGATCTCAAGGAAACCCACACAGAAACAGCCCACAGTAACCCAAGCTCAGGATCAAACCCCAAACCCTGGAGCTGTGAGAAGGCATCGGTATCTACAGCGCAAATATGTCATCCTGAACGTATCTGTTTACACGGAGTTCATAATATGCACATAAACTTGGATATATTAGCCCCTATAGGGGAGCTGATCCAAAAACTTGCAAAGAAACTTGAAGCACTGACGCAATGTGTTTTTTTTTATTTTTTTTAACATTGTTCAAAATAATATATTTTTCCTTTTTGAAATAATTATTCTTATGAAGTAAGTTTTGTTTGCACTATAGTGTTCATGCAAGATTGGTCCCGGATCACTGTGATATATTAATAAACGCTACTGAGGTTAGGTATCTCAGAATCCTCATTAAGCCATGAAACAAATGCCCTTAAAAATCTTCAAAGGTCTTGTCAAATCCCCACAGCCCTGATACTGAATTGAAATGGCTAACAGGAGCATATTCCCTGAACATGTGATACCCACAATTCCAGTGTTATCACATACAAGGTATTAGACTGTTGGAACCGTTTCAAACGGGGGTAATGAAAGAGAAGCGTGTAGGTCTGAAATGAATGTTATCTGGTCTTATGAGATATCCGTAGCCCTGGCCACATCTTTCAGGCTTTGAATATTGATGTTAATGTGGCTAATGAATGAAAGCTAATGGGATTGAAAAGATACACAATGTTTGGGGACTAAATTTGAATTTGAATGTAGAGGTCCTATGAGCCCTGAGAGCCAAAGCATTCAGTTTTAGGCCTTCAGATCTTAAAAAAAATATATTAATGAGTAGACCAGCTTTTAAATCCGAAGTCAACTGCAATCATTAGGTACCAGGGTGATTGCCAATAGGCACAATTATCGGTACTTATAATGGCTGTCAGGCACAAAACACAACCTTCTAGGGCTATAATAATTTCATTACATTATGCATTTAATATTTCAATCTTGTAAAGCATATTTCAATGATTTATTAAGAAAAGATGCACTGAAATGAAAGCTTTGTAATAAGACCCGTGTTGTACATCAGTTTCAGCTTCCGGTCTCTGTTTGGCGGCTAATCTGAGTCCAGATATTTAGTCAGAGAGAAAATTCAGTCCGCGAGAAGAAGCTAGCAAGCAGGAGACACATCTAACACATCTAACTCACTTTCTAGGAACTTAACACTACAGTGTTACATACATGGCAATCAACATGTGTACATACAATCAGACTGTTACAGAAACACTGCAAAAAACATTTAAACCATGACATTTTTTATTTTCAGTTTAAACTTAAACAGTCCCCTCTGGAAGTACTGGAACAGCAATTGCAGCTTTCATTTCTTGATATTTACCTCTAGCTGTGTTAAACAGCTTAGAATATGGCACATTTGGTGTTAGGCCACGCAATTTTTAGGTGTGTGAACGTCTTGGAGTAAATGAAAGTAAATAACACTTAATATTTGGCTTGACATCACCATGCTGTTGCATTCTTCTTTCGGATGCAGTTGGTTTCGGGTGTTTTCTCTCTTCAGTCTCCTCTGAAGGTGAAATGTATTCTTAATAAAGTCTGGTGATTAACTTGGCCTGTCTGAAACCTTCCCCTGATGAAGTCTGTTGTTGTGTTGGCAGTGTCTTTTGGGTCGTTGTCCTGCTGCATGATGAAGTTCCTTCCAATTAGACGGAATGGATTTCTCTGTAAATTAGCAGACTGGATGCTTCTGTAGACTTAAAGACGTCTGAATTCTTTCTGCTGCTACCATCGTGAGTTACATCATCAATAAAGATTAGTGAATCTGTTCCATGACCAGCCATGCAAGCCAAAGCCATGACACTACCTCCATGAAGCTTATATGTTTTGGGTCATGACCAGATCCTTTCTTTCTCCACACTTTGGCCCTTCCATCACTTCGGTAGAGGGTAATCTTGGTTTGTGGCTCACATCCTTTTTGCGTTTAGGCTATTTCAGAGTACATGGGTGACAGGAGGTTCCAACCTTGCATTGAACAGTTCATTTGAATCACATGTTGTGCCCTGACCTATGCTACATAATGAGCTCCATAATTCCAAACGTAATAAGTGTTTCAACTGCAAACCTTGTATAAAGATACTGGAAGGGGGGGGGGAGAAAAATGATAATATAATAAAATTGTCCGTCGGGTTAAAGTTCCAAATCCAATTTCATCTATTAAATATTCCTCAAGCAGGATTCATAAATAACTGGGCAACAAATAGTGAGAATACATGAGGTGTTTCAAGCTGATTTCATGTCATGCTACATGCCTCTTCGCCTCTGAGCAAACTAATCAGCTTATACGCACTTGGGTTTGTGATCAGTGTGTGTGCAGGTAGCCATGGTGAATCTGACATTCTCCGCACCATTGATCAGTCCTCACCTTTAGAGGTCTTGCTTCTTTAAATTCTCGAACCCTTCATATGTCATTCTTTCTATCTGATTTATCTGATCCACCACGACAATCCGAATTTAAAATGAACAAATCTAAATTTTTATGACTAGATGAATCCGATCAAACTGGAATCGGATCGCGGGGCCTGAATTTGCGTGCAGTGTTTTAGATTCCACTTTATAGCAATCAAGGGTAGAAAATTGCAATTCCGTTTTTGGTGGCACAATCTATTTCAATTGCAGGTCTTCAAATTCAGATTCGAATTGACAAAACACGGCTCCCAGGGACGTCCGACCAATGAGCGCTGTGAGAAGGCTGATGGCATGTGCAGCCAAGCAGAGAGGACAGCAGGAGTTGGTGAAGAGGACGCTCTGAGAGCATCAGAGTGTAAATTGGCCGTTGTATATATAGCCAGCTGCTAGCTGTCCGCAAACAATCCATCAGCCTAAGCAACAGGCTGTGTAAGATAACATACACTGTAACGTTCTTAGAGCATAATAAATGTTTCCTGACTTTAAATAAAAGTCTCCGACTTCTTTCCTTCGCTTTGTTTTTCCTTTCGCATGAATCTTCTCACAGTGCTCGCTGGCTGACGTGGTGGTCATTTGACATTTGAAACCTTGCAGACAGATTCATGCCATGGAGTACAATATCACTTCCAAACAAATTCGATTAAAGGCATAAAAATTCAGATTTGCGAATCGGAAATTCTGACTAGCGGCCCATTTCTCATTCCATGCTCTACAAACCTCTTGTGTGACTTTAAAGCAGAGCCGAACTACCATGAACCTCAAGTCTTCACCCCACCGACGGTGTCGTACGAAGCTACTGGATGCCTAAATTTCCTTTGGGATCAATAAAGTATCTATCTAGTGATCCATCCATCATCTATACCGCTCATCCTGGAGCCAATCCCAGATGACTTCGGGTGAGAGGCAGGGTACACTCTGGGCTAGAACAGAGATGAACCACCATTCGCACTCACATTCATACCTGTGGGCAATTTAGAGTAGTCAGGTGACCTAATCTGCATGTCTTGGGACTGTGGGAGGAAACCGGAGCACCCGGAGGGAACAGGCATGGAGAGAACATGCAAACTCCATACCAGTCGGCCAGCAGGTTCGAACCCGGAACCTTCTTGCTGTGCTTGACAGTGCTAACCATGTGCCACCCTTTCTGTCTATCTATCTATTAACGCATCTATCTAGCCTAGTCTAACACACGCGACTAGTTTATGTACATATATTAGCCTTCTGATAGGCTTCTTGTATCTGATCATGTGGTATCATTCTTCATTCTTTCATTCCCCTGCTGACTGATTTGACCATATTGATTTTTTGTTGTGGGATGGAGGGCTGAAAGATAGGATCGGGATCAGATAGAACGGAACAAAATAGGAGTTTATCTCTCATCCCATTGACGGACATTGATCTGACCTCTGTGTCCAATAATAAGCCAAAACAAACAAGCTTTACTTGGAACATCAACCAGCGTTACATAAAAATAGAAGAAAAAAATAAATAAAATAGTGCTCAAGAAACCGACTGTCCGGATCGATCTGGTTTTTATTTTTATTCGCTTCTACATTCTATGATAAGGTTCTTCTATTAGTTAATACAGCTTCTATTTTCATTTTCGAGCCACTATACATCTCGTGATTACATTTCCACTGATTTCTGTCTTCGTGCCTCTTTCTCCCTGTCTTTCATCCTTCTAGATTTATATGGGCGAAACTCCATCATTCCTGCTAATAAGAAGAGGACAGATTAAATATGAAGTGCGACTTCAGTCACAAGCTTCCGGATGACTGTGCATCCCAAAACCAATCAGCTTTCAATCCAGGTTATTAAGAAAAATCGTCTCTACGCTGTAAACTCATGATTGCGGACATCAAAACCACGGCTGACGCTTCAGACCCAAAACACCTGAAATAAACGCATTGGAAAGCCGTTCCTCTACAAACACTACGATTACGTGCTCTAAAATACCTGCTTCAATTTAGGAAGGGTTTAAGGTTTAGCATGTGACATTGGCTACGTTGCTGAAAATGAAAAAAAAAAAAAAAAAAAACCTTATATGTGAAGGACCAAATTTAAGTAAGACGGAACTCGAGGCAGTAGACTGTAGGTATAATTTCATGCCCGCTGCCCTCCCATGTGCCCAACTTCTCAAAGAAGTGACAGAGCCGCACCGATTTGATTGAGCTGCCAGCGGAAGCTAAACTTCTGCATGGAAATAACAGTGAAGTCCGGTATAAATCAAACCGCACACGTCTTCCCTCCCGACCCTGTTGTTTGTCCACAGAACACCGCAGCGGCTGTTTCTAATAACTAATATCAACCCATGCATATTCTATTTCAGTGCCATTGTATATAGGCGCAGGTTATTGCGAATAATTCAGAGACAGGAAGGAAATGAAACAGATGTGTGGGGAGAAAAAAAAAAAGAATCAAGGAAATGGAAGAGAATGAAAGTAATTATGCTTGAATAGGTGGGCTTGATGGGACTTGGGCACATGTAAAAAGTTACATTTGAAAGCAGGAGGTTCCAAAACCGCAATTTCCTGTGTTACAGAGCAAAGATTAGAATAAAAAAAAAGAAGAGGTTAGGCAATTTATGGAGCAGAATGAAGACATATCACACGTTGGCCTTGAGCTTATCAAAAGGTCACAGAGTGGGCCTCTTAAAACAAGTCAGTTTGATCATATCGATCCTAATTGCCCTTTTTCTGTCACTCATTGTCGCCAAAGCCATATCTCACGAGACTTAAGGTCCGTCTTCAATTGAACCCACCTGTTTCACCTATTACTGCTCCTCAGGAGCGTCTGAATCCTGGTGATAAAGTCTAAAGGACCCCCTGAGCAGGGTTACACACCTCTGATTCACTGTGTTGACTGGGAACTGAGGTACATTTGATCCTACCAGATATGTCTTTACTTGGGAGAAAAAAAAAATGAGGCTTTATTATAAAAGCATACAGAAGTGAACTGTGTGTCATAGAAATCAGGGAAAAAGCACGAGCTCTGAATACTCCATCGTGCTGTTAGTTGAAGGGGAATCGAATGATTTTTAATTCATGCTAGTGATGAATAAGTAATTGGGTAAGGAGAGTGAAAGAGGGCGATACAAATGGGAGAAGGGAATTCAACATCCCTCAGTTAGGGAGATGATAGACATGAAACCCGCTCTCCAGTGCAAACAGATACAGCCCTTTAGATCAGAGCTAAAATGCACTGACTTCCTAACAGAATAATACAGATATTTATAAAGATATCTTCAGTCTAGCTAGATCAGTGTGGTAAATTCCCACATGGCATAAAAATAAATAAATAAATAAATAAATAATAGGAAAAAAATTCCTCTCTGTCAGAAACTCTCAGCCTGAATGAAGCATTTTTAAATATAATACTACAGCAAAGCATTTCACACGAGCGAGAATCAGGGAGACGACATCTTACTGTGCCTCTGGAGTGGTCCGACGCCTCCACCCTGCAGCTCTATCGCCCTCAACAACAACAACAACAACAACAACAACAATAATAATAATAATATTTTCGTCGTCAGGGTGAAACACCTGGGCACGAGGTGAGACTACATCCTGGGTGGGATGCCAGGAGAAGTCTGAAGATTGTGAGTGAACCCACCTTTCGTCAGTCTGTTTTTATTAAATATTTGAGTATTTTAATATTAAATATTATGGGCCTTTTAAAAAGCCTTCCAAATTTGTATTAATTTCTTTCTTCTTTTTTTTTTCTCACTGTCCCAATCACATATTACCTTTTCACCACAATCCAAGCAAGAGGTAAAGAAGTCAGCGCCCCCCAGTGGTGAAAAGCTGAACAAAGGCAGCAACCGTCATTCTCAGTTTCCCTAGTTACACTCGCCGTCTTCATTTCTGAATCCCAAATAGACCCTTTTTAAATTCATAGTGCACTACATAGAGTGCGGAAAGCATTACATCATGCCTAGTGTAGTGCACGTCTATACGGAGAAGGAAGGTATTTGGATTCAGACACGCTCCTAGTTTAGTATCGGTAGATTCATGACAGCTTAAAAAAACAAAAAAGTGTTGTTAAAAAGCCTGTCTTAATACTTTTTTGGTTTTATCGTAATCTCAGACGCGTGTGTGTACTTAGTAATATTTAATTTCTCTGCATGAATGTGAAATTCAGTATTACTGTCTCGCGCCTTATGGTGTCGAAAGTGCGACTGTGAAATAGACAGCCGTTTACGTGAAGCCATGGGAGACGACTTAGGAGACGAGTGGTGGGCTCAGGGCGAAGATTTAGGTATGGTTTTTTTTGTAAATATGTAACCTCTGACTGTAACATATGAACTTTGTCAAGTTTAAAGGTTTTATAATTTATACTACGCAGAAAGCAGGCCGTTCTTTCTATTTGAGGAGCCGCAGGTAAAGTTAGTTGGGAAAGTTAGGCGGTTTTCAGACATAAAACGTAAATAAATATAGAGCTATTTTCCCCCTATTACGTTTCACATTATGGCCACTACTGAGATAATAAATAATAATTTACACCTAAAGAGTTAACCAAGTACAGCTGCCTAAACTCACCATAACATCACGCTGCTTTCTGAGCTGCACGTGCGTCTCTTTGACGAACGGCATCATGGGAATTGAAGTGTGCTTGCTTCTTCGTCTCTACAGGCAGCTCCGTAATTATTGGCAGACGAGAGTAAAAAGTTATGAAAATGTACACATTTAATACACAGTACAGCCAAACATGCATGGACCTTCCCTAAAAGTGTAAACACAATTGTTTGAGCTGTAACATTACAGTTTCCCTTCACCGGAAGTATAACCCTAGCTATATTTGGACGAGTATACCAACCTGTGCCAAAACTATTGATTTTTCTCCTACATGGTTAGAGAATGCAAAGGCAGTCAGGCTTTTCGTTTAAAATCTCCGGGTCCTTCCTGGCGTCCATGATGCCCTGGATCCCAACAAGGTTCCTACGACCTTCAGAAGAACATCAATCCTACATCATCACAGATCCGCCGCCGTGCTTAACCGCGAGGATTCAGTGTCACTGTTTTTCTCCTTACGCCTGGCCCACAGTTTCATTTAGCAAACACAAGCTGCTTCTGTTTGTGGATAGAAGAAAGAAAATCGTTTCTATTTGCATGCCTTCCAAATAGTTGGTTGGCACGGACGAGGCGTCTAATTGTAGATTTGGAGACTTGGTGAGCTTTGCAGGCCATCTATTGCAAATCTCCAGAAATCTCCTCTGAAGTCATCCTGCTCACTGTGCGTGGGGGGAAATACGCTTTGCGCTTCGTTACAACGCCGATGGCAATATTTTTTATAGCTCGGCGTATATAAATACTAAATGAAAGTTGCGTCATGAAAAGGATCTGCAGTTTCCTGTAACGGGTTTATTGAGTGAGTGGTTTGTCTTCGCCAGGTGAGTCAGGCGGGGAGGACGCACGCGACCCAACGACAGCAGAAGAAGAAAAGCCTAAGGAGGAAGTAGCAAAGAAAAGAAAACTTAAAACACAGGAGCCACACGAAGCGAAGAAAAAGAAGACTGTACAGGTAACTCACTTCCTGTCAGACATGCACCGATTACAAAGCGCTAGTCTAATCATAATAATAATAATAATAGTAGTACTGTTTGCAGTATGTAGTGTAATACGTTTAGGATTCAGTCACGTTCTCGTTCACATGCTGGGTAGTATCAGGTTTGTTGTACACGTCAGTAAATAGGTTCTTATCAGATTTCAAGGTTTGGGTTCAGGTTTATCCTTAACGAGATGTTGAAGCCCGTCATCCCGGTGTCATTATTTACAGAAAGAACGCTTCGTTCCAAAAGAGAAGACACAACCTGAGGACAAGAAGGAGGCCAAAAAGCCCAAGAAAAGACGGAAGGTGAGTACAAATGTGTTCCCTTGTCATTTCCGCACTCGGTGCTGCATCAGGACGTAACGCAGGATCACTGGGAATGTCGGATCCTCATCACCAACTGCATGCGACGGTAAGTTCAGGCCTGCTTCGAATAAATCCATCATTGTGTTCATTTCCACGAGCGCAGCAGTCACTTGGGAGCAGAAACAGCCTCCGATGAATTCCAAGCAGGTTTTCCAGCGAGTCAGATCTCCAACAGGCGGCTCTTTCAGCTCCCGTACAGCTCAAACAGGTTCTCTCCCCGAACCAGATAAAGCTTGCAGTACTCTGCCCAGCGATTTTGCTTCTCCGCCCCGACCATGCCTGAATTTGGTCTCGACCTTCTAATTAACCCGAGTGACAATAACATTCGCGTCGCATTTTCTAAACTGGAATGAACTCCGCGAGGTTCCGGCCTGGTTATTGTGGCTCGTCGTATCTGTGCTTCATTGTGAAAAATTTCTCCCGGATAACGGATTTCCTCCTGCAATATATTTTCCTCGTTGTCACGACTGAGAGTCAAAACTCGCACCTCGCGGTTCATGCACGCGAACAGCTCGGATGTTAATAAGGGGTTTCCATGGAAGCATTTAAGCGGTTACTGAAGACGAACGAAGGAGTATTGGCATTTCCTACATCCGCAGGAAGAGAGAGAGAAACTTATGAGGTTGTGTTTAAAGGAGTTTCACCCAAAGGAGCCCGCGTGTTCACTAACGACACGTCACTGGTTTCTGTAATGAACGTGTCATGAGAACTCTGTTCTGAGAGCAGCAGCGAAATTGCTTTTACCTGCCAACAGCAGCAGCAGCTCCTGCTCTGTATACGTGTGTGTGTGTGTGTGTGTAGGTGACGTTAGTGTAGGAGTGCAGAGTGAACACATTCACATGTGAAGACTGCTATTGTTAGCTAACTGAAAAAGATGAAACGGAAAGCGTCTGCAAATCTGCAAGTCGTGAGTGAGGAGGACTCGGCACTGCAAAGCGATCAGCTCTTCGCTTCAGCCCCAGACGCGTGTGAATGGTGCAGAGCAGCGGCGGCACGCTTCCATTTACTTCAGGATCTTTTCTAAATAAGTACCTGGAAGAGAAGTTTTCATCGGGAGCACTGTTTACTTTTTCAAGTAGATATCACAAGGCGTATCATTTTACATTTGGGGCTGTTTTTTCCCTCTGTGGCTGAATCTCATGCCTGTGGGCATTTATGTAGCGCACATTAGTAGTGACTAGGAACGTTTTGGGGATTTGGCCTAATGGAGAACGTAAAGTACTGCGTCATGACACTGTAACGGCGGTGCGTGTTGATTTGTAGGTTTAATATTCGTGAAATGAATGTGTACAAAGTATCGCTAGACTTCTGAGCACTTTATTAGGTACGCCTGCTCAGTCGTGCGATCGCGTGGCAGTAGCACAGCGCACAAGCAACTGCAGATGCAGGTCAGAGACTTCAGGTAATGTCCACAGCAAAGCTCAGAATGGGGGAGATTCTTAATTCATCTCATCTGACATCCTCATGGCAATATCCAATAGTCATTCAGTCATGTCAAACTTTTTTTTTTTTGCGATAATTAATGTTTTTAACTCAAATCCAAATTGCATATGTAAATTTTTCTCAACAAGAGAAACAGAAATTTAATTGCTTGACTGGATAATGATGTTTTACCAGCTCTTATTTCTTTCTTTCTTTTTAAATGTCAGTTTCCTGCACCCCTTGACCACCCACAGACATGGATTGTAAAACTCCAGTGATGTATTTTACCGGTAATTGGTAGTGCTCGGGCTATAAATACAGCATCTTCGGAGTTTTATATTCACTCCGCAGCGCTTTTGGTTTACTGGTCTGTGCTAACGATTGTATTAAATAACGATAATAAAGCCTAGCCTGATGCACACATGCTGCAAGTTGGTGAGACTTCAGAGTATTTAGTCATGCCTTGTAATCATCGATCCGTCTCTGTCTTCAGAAGAAGACCATCACAGATGTGTTGGCGGCAGCGGAGCCTGCGCCCGGCTCTCCGGCTGACCTGAGGAGCCTCGTGCAGAGTCATTTCAGTGGCACGCGATCCGTTATTGAACAGGAGGAGCTCGATCTGCCAGGTCAGTCAGCCGCACCCTGCTCACCTCGGTAACTGCAGCGTGACTACCTGCTTTACTGCCTCAAAGTGCTGATGTGTGCCGCTTTTCGTTTCAGAGTCCTGTTTCCTGATGAGTAACGACCTCACGCACAGCTTGTCGTCCTACCTCAAAGAAGGTGCGTGATACACGGAGCGCGTTCGGCAAGATGGAGTACATAATAGCACGGCTGAACTTGAGAACTCGAGCGCTCAGTCTGTCAGACGCAGGATCTGTTCATTCTTCAGTCGAAAATAATGCTTTTCATCTTTTCTTGTTTAGTTTGTCCCAAGTGGGCTAAAGTTCAGAAGCAGCACACGCAGACGCGCTCAGTCGTGCTGCTCGTCGTCTGTGGCTCGGCGCTGCGAGCCATCGAGCTCATCAAGTCAGTAGTGGCTTCCCTTCCTCTCAGTTTAAGACAATTTTGTGTCTCGTATTGTTTGAACATTTTTTTTCCCCTTGTTGTCTTAAAGGCAGTCGACTACATTTAAGGGCGACGCTAAAGTGCTAAAGCTCTTCGCCAAACACATCAAAGCTGAGGATCAGATGAAGCTACTGAGTAAAAGTGTGGCTCACATCGGCGTGGGTACTCCTGGCAGACTGAGCACCCTGGTAGAGAAAGGTCAGCGCGCGCACACACTTTAAAAGTCCGTGACATTTCGTGAGAGAGCTTTTACATTTAATTGAGCGATTTCTGTGATGATATTGAAGTAGCTGTTTTGACCTCTCTACTTATAGAGGGGTTGAGCCTGCAGGGATTGAGATATCTCGTACTCGACTGGAACTACAGAGACCAAAAACAGAGGCGGATGGTGGACATACCAGAGGTACCGAAAAAAGATTATAAACATAAGCACAGAAAATAATGATCTATAAATCGTAATTCACGTCAAGGAATATGGCCAAACAGGCGAGAGAGAATCCAGTCCGAGCACAATTTAACACAGCAAATTAAAGGAAAAATCAACGTAAAATGTTAGAGTACTTTCAGACCTACACTGTATGGCTTAAAGTATGAGGACCGTCACAGCCAGATGTGCATGTTAAATATCCCATTGAAAAAAAAACCCCAATGGGCATTGCCATGGAGTCGGTCCCCTTTAATGTTTATAAGCCTCCGTTGTCCTGAGAAGAGTTTCCAATAGATTTTGGAACATTGCTTTGAGGATATGTTTTCATTCAGCCACAAGAGCATTAGTGAGGTCTGGGGTGAAGTCGGTGTTCCAGTTCATCCCAAAGGTGTTCAGTGGTGTTGAGGTCAGGGCTCGGCGCAGAACACGCCAGTTCTTCCATTACAGCCTTGGTACACCACGTCGTCATGGAACATGAAACAGGTTTGGGTTTTCCAGTGAAGGGAAACTGGATACAGCATACACATGAAAATCTTTGTTTCGTTGGTCCGTAATACGCCAACAGAAGAAGGTAAATCCTTAGAAATCAGACAAATCAAGAACACACTTCTGAGTATGATTGCTGTACTCTGACCTGCCTAATCAAGCTGCACTAAATGAGAAAACCGCACCAGGGTTCAATTCAGATTCAGACAGGCTAAATGCTGCACATGTGAAAGCACGTTTAGTAAAGCACAAGTCTCCGGAGCTGTACTGGAAAGATGTGAACACCATTATTCCAAAAGATGTGTTTTGCTTCTTCCAAAATATGATGATAACAGTGATGATGGTTAAGAGTGCTATCTAGCACGTCACTCCAAAAGGTGTTGCCTGTTTGCCTGCGAACCTTCACGCATTCTGCACAGGAACTCCCATGTTTTTACTTTGAAGTACAATGCAGTGAAAGAGAGCAGTCTTTCTTTCCCCACCCCAATAAAAATGGCAGATGAGCCAATCAATAAATGCATCTGGAGTGATTGACACTTGGGCAGGGGTTTTGAAAAAGCACTTGACGGTTAATTAGAAACCCTGTCTATATACAAATGAGGCAGAACATTATGACCACCTGCCTAATATGATTTTGGTCCTCTGCATGCTGCCAAAACAGCTCTTAATTGCTGAGGCATGGACTCTGCGAGACCTCTGAAGGAGCCCTGCGGTGTCTGGCACCAAGACGGAAGCAGTAGATCATTTAAGTCCTGTAAGTCGTGAGGTGGAGCTGCTGCAGATCAGACTACTTGTTCCGGCGCATCCCAGAGATGCTCAAACGGATTGAGATCTGGGGAATTTGAGGTACAGGACAGCGCCTTGAAGTCTTCCTCAGATCATTTCCAAACCATGTGTGAAGTGGCTGAGAGAGGCCTCTGCCACTGGGGAATACCCTTGCCGTGAAGGGCGTACCTGATCTGCTGTTCTCCTACCTTCTAATATATCCCAGACCTTGACATACACCAGTGTTACCAAATAAACCAGTTTAAACCACATGGTTACGGCATACCTTAAACCAAGGTATGAATTATTCCTCTGCATTTAACCCATCCAAGCAGTGAACACACACACACACACACACACACACACACACACACACACCCAGAGCCATGCTGCAGCGCCCAGGGAGCAGTCGGGGGTTCGGCACCTTGCTCAAGGGCACTTCAGCCATGGATGCAGAGGGAAGGGAAAGTGCTGTTCATTCGCTCCCCCATTATTCATTATTCCCGCCAGACCAGGGAATCGAGCCAGCGACCTTTCTTCCCGAACCCGCTGATTATTTGATCATCCCAAATAATCCACATTATTCACTTCTGCTATGAGTGGTCATAAGGTTTAGTCTCGTCCGCGTACTCGCATTACAGTTTCTACCTCATGCAAGCGAATGCATTGTTCTTCTTCAAGGTTGGCGCTTTTGCAGTTGTTGAAATCTGGTGACCGTTAAGGCCAACGCATAGGATTTAAATCGTTCTCATCCTCAACAAACCATTCAGTGAGCGCTTGATTACTCTGGACATGGGCACATTGTCATCCCGGAAGTGATCAAGATGGTCAGGATAACTTTGTATAACTGTAGTGACGCTTTATTTTTGAGCGGAAACGTGAACACAAACCATGTCAGCAAAATGCTGCAGTATAACAGACACTCCAGTTTTTCATTTAATTTGTCACCAGTCTGTACTTCAGGTGTGTACAGCTTCACCGGTTCAAATCCGGGCAGTGGATTGTGATTTAATGTCAGCATTAAATAGCGCACATCTCTCCTGTTCCTCACGTCCCTCTCGAGTCCCAGTGAAAGGGACTTAACCTTGCTCTCTTCCGAACTATCACATCGTTTCTTTTGTGAAAGGAGAGCACTTGAGCGTCCTCTATCCACCAGAGGAATGGGGAAGAGTATCGGTATGTTGCTCTGTGCTGAGAAAAGAACAGAAAAGCAGTTACATAACACACACTTGTAATGGAATATTAAAAGCAATTGTTGAATTTAATAAATGTTTTAACTGTATCACTTGAATTCAGCGCTCGGCTCTTAGGACGACTGCAAGTCTGTTCTTGTGTGCTTTTACACAACGCTGGAGAGCTTCAGTAAAAAATTCATTCTGGTTACGTACATTTTCTCCGAGGTTCCGTTTGACCCACTTGAATCCGAAACATCCCCAGGATTTCTCTAAAGGGACGAATTATACAGCTTTAAAGCTTTGTTTCCGTTGAGTAAAATGTGATTGAATAAGCAATAAGCGCTTTACAAGTATATGTGGTTTACATAAACATTGATCGAAGGCGTTTTCTCGGCACAAGGTATGGCCTTGTTTGTAGTAAACACACAAACAGCACAGATGTGGTAAATGGAGGGAGGGTTGAAAGATGCTGGCATGTTGAAATCTGTGCAACACTGAATCCCTCTGTATTGCAGCTTATTGCACCAGCTCTAAGACTATCATGCAAATCTTTTATACATGGGATCTTTGATCATGTCGTGATTTTCTCAGAAGTAGAGATACACACCAGTGATGTGTTTACTTTGTGCACGTGCAGTCACGTTGCTATACAGCACCATGGGAGAAAATGCAGCGCAAAAGCAAAACAGCTCATGAACTTGTTAGTGCTCGAGACTGCCATCTTAACCCCTGAAATAGTAACTACTGTACATAATTGTTCATTCACGAGCTCTTTTCTTTTCTGTCTGTGTTGCAGGTAAAAGCAGAATTTCTGAAACTCATGGAGACTGGCATCATTCAGAAGTGTCAAGAAGGAGCCGTTAAAATAGCACTGTTCTGAGTGTGAAGCGCTTTTCATGTCTTCCCAACCATGTCTGCACAAATACACCTTTGATCTGTTTTTTTTTCTTTTTTCTTTTTTTATTTATGTAAAGCTTTGTTCTATATTTTAGTGCGCTGTAACTTCCAGCTGGGTTTCTACCATGGAAACACACACTCCACTGGAGTGATCTAAAAATGAACTCATGTGATTGGACGGATGATGTTTAAGGTTGTTTCTCTTGCACGACGAGAATCACGAGTACAATCGTGTTTATACTCGCAGCAGGGAGTCTGCATTAACATAACATCCTCTTACAAGCATCCGTGCGTGTAGTACACACACACACACAATGTCATATATAGATGTTATATGGCATCAGGCTTTAGGAATGAGGAGTGGTTTGATGCAAATAATAGTGGCGCACAGGGGATTTCAGTTTCATATAGGGGGAATGGTGAGAAAGGGGTGTGTGTGTGTGTGTGTGTGTGTGTGTGTGTGTGTGTGTGTGTGTGTGTGTGTGTGTGTGTGTGTGT
>JAQQZU010000035.1:5782473-5792893 GCA_030068025.1 Parauchenoglanis punctatus | reverse complement strand
ATGCTGGGATTGGCTCCAGCTTCCCCGCGACCCAGATGGATAAAGCGCTATAGATAATGGATGGATGGATGGATGATAATAGAACAGTTGATGCAACTTTTTTTAAATCAAATTCAAATTTTAACATCAAATTCAAAATAAGCATATATATTTTCCAAAAAAAAACTATTTCTCAGTTTCAACATACATGTTGTCTTTGTTCTATTTTAAATTAAATATGGGTTTACATGATTTGCAAATCATCGCATTCTGTTCTTAGTGTCCCATCTTTTTTGGAAACCGGGTTGTATATGGACTTTTTTAAGAAGGACCTCTATCTATTCACTCTACTCCAAAGCCCAGAAATCTGAAGAATACAAGAGATCGTTGTCATATGTAGGGAGTGATCGATATTTGCCAGATATTTCTGCAGCTCCTTTAATGTTGCTGTAGGTCTCTTGGCAGCCTCCCTGATTTTCTTCTTGTCCTTTCATCAGTTTTGCAGGGACATCTTGTTCTTGGTAATGTCACTGTGGTGCTCTGTTTTCTCCACTTGTTGATGATGGCTTTCTCAGTCTTTCATGGCACATCTAACAGTTTCGGAAAATCTTTTGTACCCTTCTCCTGAACAATACCTTTCAACAGTGAGATCCTGTACATACTTTGTAAGCTCTCTGAGGACCATGACTTCAGCAAACAGATAAAACCAAGAAGATATCAAGAAAATCCTACAGAAACAGCTGATCTTTATTTGAGGGCTAATCATAATCACTTCATCAGTGACAGGTATATGATAATTAATTTTGACCATGAATGTGATTGGTTAATTCTGAGCAGTCACAAGATCCAATATAAATGGGGCAGTGGTAGCTCAGTGGTTACGATGTTAGGCTAGTGGTTGGAAGGTTGTGAGTTCAGATCCCAGCATTGCCAACCTATGTTTGCTGGGCCCTTGAGAAAGGCCCTTAACTCCCAACTGCTTGCTTATATAAATGAGATATCTTTAAGTTGCTCTGGATAAGGGTGTCCACCAAATGCAACCAGGTTATTTTCAGTTTTTTGTTATTAAAATTAAAATGTTTTTTTTTTTCTTCGCTTTAAAATTTGTTGTGTGTTATATCACATTAAAGGTGCAAAAAGATCTGATGATTTATCTTGATTTCATTTATTTAGTTCACAGTTTCTAGGTGTAAGTTCAGGCTGTTCATATGGGGCCATCCTCAACAGGAGCAAGTGGTTTCCAAGTGATGATGACTCCAATCAGAAGTAGGACATCAGGATAGATCAGGCAGGTCCAGATATCCGAGGGGGTCAGGATCACTGGTACCTCAGGAGTAGCATGTGCAGCTCGACAGACAGACAGACAGAGAGAGAGAGAGAGAAGAGAAAAGCAGATTGTTAGGTATGCTCATTGTAACGTAATGGTTAAGGAACCATGTATATCAGGTACAAGAAGGAACAAGATTGCACGAAGGAACTCCGGCAAGGCTAGCTATGAACAGGGATGTGCAGACCTTTTACATCCACTGTAGGTGATTAGTTAGCTAGGTAGGCAGAAAGATAGAGCTTACATACACTCATCATGGACATGAATGCTATGGCAGTATTGTGCGTTCAATGATGTCATTGATCTGTTCTTTTACTATGTCAGAATAATTGTATTAAATACATGTTTAATTAATAAAACAAGGATTTGGTGCACAAGTTTTAATTTATTTTGGGTATTCTGAAATCAACACAGGGTCAAAATTATACAAACAGGGTCAACAATACAATACACGTAATATTTGGTTAAATGTACTTCAAAAAGTTTCAACTTTCAACAAGCTTCTGGTAGAATTCGGGTTGGATATTTGACCACTCTCCTTGGCAGAATTGGTAGCGTTCAATTAAATTTGTTGGCATGGAAGTTTTAAGCACAGTCCACATATTTTCGATAGCGTTGAGGTCGTGATTTGTTTTAAGCTAAATGTTAGCCTGTTTTATTTTAGCCTGTTAGCCCCTTTCACATCCAGCTTTGATGCGTGTTTGAGGTCACTGTCCTGTTGGAACACTCAATTGTGTCCAGATTTTAACCATCTAGGTGATGGTTTGAGGTCATGCTGAAGAATTCTGAGTTTCTTCCAATGAAACAGTTCCACTGGCAGCAAAACAGCCCCAGAGCACGATGCTACCACTACCATGCATAATGTTTGTCTTATCTGACCATAAAACTTTCCTCCAACTTTAGTCGAGCTTGGAGGTGTCGAGTTTGGAGCAGGGGCTTCTTTCTTGGACGGCAGCCTCAATGCACGGTGATGTAAAACTCCTTTGACTGTAGACAGTGTTCCAGCAGCTTCTAGTTAGTTCATGTCAGGCTTTTGCCTCGATGGCTCCTGTGTTGTCCCTGACCACCCAAACCAATTTCCTCTCACTTGAGAGCGACACTTTGGATCTTCTTCTAGCAAAGTGGCTTGGCAAAGTGGCTACACCTCCCAATAGCTTGTACAACTATGTAAAGTTGTTTTAACTGATGCTCTTGGAATCTGCATTTGTTCAGATTTGGCTCCAAGAGATATTCCTGAGTCATGTAAATCTATGATCCTCTTTCTCAGATCTGTACTGAATGTCCAAGGACTTTCTTATTGTACTGCGTGTTGGTCAATACAATGAATGCTGTCAAACAAACCCTTTTTATGTTGTGCACATAGAAGCTATCAGCTTTAATCAATCATGATCACTATCAGGAACTTAAGAAGCCTTAGACATGGCAAGTAAAAAGACATGAATGAAATAGTTTCCAATGAAACAGAAGCTACACCTGATTCCAACTGTTTAATCAGTTGAGCTTGGCTTTCTATAGACATGTGTGGCTTCTGCTTTCGAATAAAAACCTGCACCCACAACGGTCCTTTTTGGATATGATTGGACACCTCTAATGTATGTTGTACAATCATTCTGCCACAGCAAAAGCACAGTTCAAAGAAGTGACTGTAAACCCAATATTGCCATGGCATTCATGTCAGTGAATGTAATCTACTGACCATACATACTGTACATGCATGAACACAGAGATCAGTAGATGAACCAGAACATTAGACAGCATTTATCTTTTAAATCTAGTCCCAAAAACCTAACCAATTGGGAAGTAGTGTAAGAGAGGAAATCCCTACTGCGAGATGAACAATGAGTCCTTTCCTTCTCAGTTGGGCTACGTGCTTGTTTACGTTTAGATGATATTGTCCACAGAAAACAGGCTGCGGTTCTTCAGCCTCCTGTTTCAAAATTGGGATTTAAAGTAACCTTAGCCTCATAAGTGTGACATAAAACTCAGCAATCTGTAAGAGAGGCATCATCTGGACGCATCAGTTGCCTTTCTTTTTGGCACAAATGTACTTTAACAGAGAGTTCACTGGTGGAAAATCATCCTGAGTGTGCAGGCCTAGAGGACAAAATGTCAGCCTGATATTTATGGGGAGAAAAAAAAAATGCTGCGCAGGCTTAGTGGACTATTCTTTATCAAACGCCCCTGCCGCAGCCAATTACTGTCTCTTCCCCTGAAAAACAAGCTCGCTAGTTCTCTGTCCTTGGCATGCTTCTGTAGTGAATCAGAGTCCTTCAGCCACAAGTGCTATCTTATCAGTTCTGCTGGTGTGTGTGTGTGTGTGTGTGTGTGTGTGTACGTGTGTGTGTGTGAGAGAGAGAGAGAGAGAGTGAGTGAGTGTGTGTGTGAGCACAGTAACCCCTTGTACAGTGTCATTGCAGTCTCTGACCCCCTCTTGTGGTTCTCTGACTTAATGCTGTCATCCTCAGACGAGCACCACAGAGTGGAAAGAAACAGGAACCACAGACAGAACATCTTCAGTGAAGCTTCTTGACTACACACTGCAATGCTGTTAGTGGCTGTCAAATAAAATAAGCTTTTGGCCAGTTATGAATCTCGTATTAGACATTGCGCCGAACTAAATAAAGCCCCTGTTGGATGTCATACAACTGGACACTTGATGTAGAAAAAGCTTCTTATTTACATGTATGTACACTTCTGCTGCTTGTTGTGATGTTGGTGCTGCTGTGGTTCCCCTAGCCCTCCGGATCTGCCTGATCCAGCCTGATTCCTTACTTCTGTTTGGAGAATTTTGGCACTTGTCACTCACTTTTTGCTGCAATGGATGATCCCACATGGAAACCCTAGAAATAATAAAATAAAAAGATATAAAATAAACCTCACTCACCTTCGCTTCAGTAATCTCCCCTGATTGCTGTAGAGTTCTATCTAGGAACTCTACCTGGAATCATAAAGACTCAAAAGGAACTGAACTTCCTTCCCACACACATTTCCTTTACTCATTTATACATTTCCTTTATGATTTATAAGCCCACAATTCTGTCACCCAAAAGAGAATTGGTTCCCTTGTAAGTCTGATTCCTCGTAAGTCTGAGATTCTTCCTTGTTTTGTCTCAGAAAGTTTTTCCTTTCTACGCCTCTGGCTTGTTCATTAGGGATTTAAATCTACATCTGGGTTTCTGTAAAGCTGCTTTATGTATACTTGACAAATAAAGGCCTCTTCTTCTTCATCTTCTTCTTCATGACTATGTCTGTTGTGAAGTGTTCTACAAATTAAATTGTAGTTCATTGAATCAACTTACTTCCTGTACCTGGTTATATGCTACAGACAGGTAAAAGAGATATCACTGGATATCTCAACATATAGCCTCTGATGTGTTTTGCTGGCTAGCGGGTTGCCAGAACGAGCATAAGCACTCTCATGGTTGTATGTAGAGACAGAGAGTAAGATCCAGGAATACATAAATACTAAGTGAGAGATGTTGGTGCATTGAAAACCCCCAAGTGCCACACTGGATGGATGAAATATTTAAAAGAGAGAGAGAGAGAGAGAGAGAGAGAGAGAGAGAGAGATAAAAGCATGAATGTGTAACAGATGGTGGCTTCATATTTCAAGCTTCATTTATAAAAGTGGAAATAACATAAAAATGCATGCATTTCAAATTAACAATTCCTGTTGTATTTTTTGACACAGCATGTGTTGAAGCAGAAATAATTTATACTTTTAAACACATGGATATTTTTTTATCTGTTCATACATACCTCGGGTCATTAGCAAAGTTCTTATTTAACAAAAGTTGCAAATTACTTTTTTACAGTTTGGGGAATTTGGTATTGAAAAAAAGATCCAAAGCAAAAAGCAAAGGATGAAGAATATTAGTGAAGAGAGGCCCTGTTGAAATTTGCTGGGAAGACAGAAGAAAGAAAAACACTCACAAACAGAAGGATCAGAAACTTGTAGTCCGCTCTACAGATACATGCTGTGTTTTTGTCTTGTTACCAGAATTAACTAAAATGTTCAGTCAGAAATCGCACACACTTTACTGTGCTCTTACGTTTTTCTCTTCATGGCTTTGGGTCAATGACAGCCTACGTGCTAGGCTTGACATCAGGGAAGAATCACATTAGCAAGCCTCCTGTGACTGTACATCACGGATGAACAAACTCCGCCAGTCCCCTACCAGTCTTCCTCTCTGATCTGTCTAGACACTTCAGTAAACTTTAGTTCCTCTGCGTCCATCTTCAGTCTCTACTATGAGAAAAAAAAAAAAAGGTCATGTCAAATTTATCACTATAAAAGACTTTTTTGTAAGTGTATTGGAAGTTCCTAATTTGGCATAAATCAGTAATATGTTAATATACTGGTAGTTAATTGTGTAACTTTGCAACTGTAAGATTTAAAGGTTACATACTTACTAAACATTGTCAAAACTCCAAAAGCTCCATTGTTACCCCTTTATACTCTCAGGATCACGTGATTTCAGACTTACACTTCTAATTCTCATAACCACATGCCTTTCCTATTGGTTTCAGTATAGTTAAAAAATAACTCATAGTATTTCTAAATAATATGCTCTAAGATGATGTTCAATCAGAAATATAATTCAGGCAAAACGGGGCTATAATTGCAGTATGTTAATTTACATGCCAATGAGTATGTGAGACATTTTACATTAAAATATGTTGCAAAAATAGCTTATCACAATTCTCATATCTAATTAGTTGAGGTGTTGAGTTAAGTTGCAAGATTACTGGAACAGTAGTTCCTGCTATATTTAAAATCACAGGTTCTCGTTCTAATACAATTTTGTTCCTATAGCAACAAATTACACACCGACTTGTTCCACATAAACAGATTACAGTAAAGTGTGTAGTTGTTGATATGGTGATTTTTTTTGCCAGATGAATATTCAGCATTTTTTAGAGGACCCAAGTTTGAGGAAGACATACACACATCATCCCCAAGGAGGATTATCTATCTATCTATCTATCTATCTATCTATCTATCTATCTATCTATGTGTGTGTATAGACTACTGCTGTATATGAAGCCTTTGCTCAATTAATATACTGACTGAAGGTACCTTCGTCTTGAGGTTGTTGACATTTATTAAATCACAAAAGGTGCTTTATGGAGTTAAGGAAAAGGGACATCACTTTTGAATGCTCATCTGCCTGGCCAGTCGTGTGAAACCTGTTCTGCAGTAAGAGACAGAGGAGCAGTGTGGGCACTTGATCTATCTGCCGCAGCATGAAATTGGTCATTCTGTGATTAGCAAGTTGCAATGTCTCACTTCACAAACTGTATGGCCAATCATAGTAATTAAAACTAACTGACAATATATGTCCTGTAATTAAACACAAGATAAATAGTAGTCCTTTTGTTCTGGATAATGTTGCTTTTCATACTCCATTGTATTTGAAAGAAATAAAAATTTGGATGATGATGATGATGATGATGGTGGTGGGTTGTGCAATGAGAGTTTAAATGGCCTCAGTGAATAATCTCCAGATAAACAAATCAGACTAGATGACTGATTGAAAACATTGACAAGCACACACACACACATGCATGCACACACGCACGCACGCACACACGCACGCACACACACACACACACCATTAAAGGGAAAACTAGACCAAATTATGTGTAGGTCTGCATTATAAGTAGGTTTCTTAAGTTGATTATAAACCGCATGTACATACCCGCTTTCCATGCTTCTGATTCCACATTCGAGCAGCAACATTTTAGTAATTCATTGCTGGAGACAAACTCATCAGTCAAGTATCTCTCAACTTGCTCAAGGCTATAGTAAGCCTGAAACTGAAAAAGAAAAAACCCAGGAGTGCCAAGTGCTACTGCATGCACACTCCTGAAAGCACTGATTATACACTGTGTAGTTTTGTATGTGTCCTTTTTTCTTCTTCGATCCAGCTAAATGAGGAAAATTCATGAATGTGATTTTGATGTTTTCAATTGTTTTACATGAACATATCCTTTTGTATAGCTTATACAAAGAAAAAGAAATGTCTTTCATTAAAAAAATAGATCAAGGTCTTGATTTGATAATGATGCTATCTGATACAGTATATACTACAGAAAAAACACACACATACACACACACACATATATATGCATATATATGCATATATATATATACTATATATATATATTCTTAATATACATTGTACCTTATAAAAGACATTGCCTTTGGTTGGGAAGATTTAAGACAGCAAGCAGTAATCAACAATCATACAAATGAAGAAGCTACAGAGCCATAGCAAAGACCTTAAACTTCCCTGTCAGTACAATTGGGTTGATGATATGCAGGTAGAAAGTGGGGTTAGTAGGTATACCTACTATATGTATATTTCTATACACTGAATTGCCTGTTTAACAGTTATTATGAGTGTAACAAAAGATCTTTATTTTAATATGTCTTTGGGGTATTGATATACTGTATAACAAATACTGTACTAATGCTATTTACTACAATAAAACTAACTTACCTATGAAGTAAATTGCTTTTCTGTTTTGGTAAAGTATTTTAAACCATGTTAAAGTTATCATGTCATAAAAATTTTACCTGATTTCATGCCCAGCTGGGTAAAAGTGTTGGATTCAGGCATGCATTCAGTGTGTGTGTGTGTGTGTGTGTGTGTGTGTGTGTGTGTGTGTGTGTGTCATCCACTATACCAAAGGTGCATGCTAGTCTTCAAATAAAGGTTTTTCTTCAAATAAACATTACAGACAGTTTCTGAGTCTGAGTATATTACAAGAAGGGTAATCTAGAGTTCATGTACCAGACACACTCACACCTAATTTCACTCCTTACCTCTGATGTCTTTCTACAGGAAATTGGATAAAAGAAAAATGTAGTCTGAAATGTCCAGTACCAGATTTAATGAAAGATGCCTCTCTATTTCTGTCTCTCTCATCCTTTCCCCCATTTTTGTCTTTATTCTTACACTCACAGATGCACACCTGCTGGGAAAATCAGTGAGACAAAGTGTTCTTTCACAGCGCATATGGAACACACGCATAGGGGCGAGTCCACACAACTCATACAAATACATATGCAAACAGAGGAAATTCGTTTATTCATGTGTTCACAGGAAGACCATTAGGGAGATTGAAAGTGATTAAAAGACACACTTGACAAACACTCTGCTTGAGAAGATGAGTGTGTGTGTGTGTGTGTGTGTGAAATGTCCTACTGTGCAAGTTTACTCTCCCGTCTGTTATACGCCATCCATCACAAAGAAATAATATCACTTCTTCTCCTTTAACTTTCACTGTATGTGTCATTAAAAGAGATTAAATAGAAGAAACTTTGTTTTCTAAAAATACTACTACTACTGGTGGTATTCTAGTATATTTGATAATTAATTATTTATGTTTTATATTATTTATATTTTAAACAATCTATAACTATATGTACATATTTACATCTATACTGTCTTTGGCCATCTTGTCAGTTCCATCAAGCATGTCACCGCACTTTGTAGTGTATATGATATTATAATTTATATTATATTGCTTACTATACAAAATATGTTAAATGCTTGAGTCTGATTGGCCAAATTATGGGGTTTTATTTTCTTTAACAGTAGCTTTGACAGTAGATCCAGCTGTAATTCAACTCACAAGTTTACAATATATTAATATGTTTGTTCTAATAAATCACTTTTTCTACACCATAATTCTACACTATAATAACTAATAATTCATATATCAAATCTACAGATAATCTATGGCTCATAAACTGATTTTTTTTTTTTAATGCCTTCAGGAAAGAGAAAAGGCTGCACTAATTTAAGTTATAACAGGAGCTAACTTGTCTTGCAGGTGTTCCTTAGCATTAAATGCAACTGGTTAAAAGTGTCATTCATTAGTAAATAAAAAAAAATCATAATCGGTGGCCATTTGCTGTAGTATAAAAGTAATAAGACTCTGCAGTATGTGCTGTTATTGAAAAATAATCAACCCAATGGGGTGGTAATGGCATCACACCACAATGTCTTGCATTAGTTTCCTATAACAGCACCGTTCTGACTGTATATCCAGCTACAAGAAGTAGCATTATATAACATTATATATATTAATACAATTAGTACAATATAACATTATTTATATTAATGTGTTCTCTTTGATATGTCATCATTTCTTAACATCACAATGCAGAGTTTTTATTACCACACTGAAGTTGATTATTTTCCTATAATAGCACATACCAAAGTGTTTTATTCCCCTTGTACCACAGCAGATTTCCAATTCTAAATATATTTGCTTGATTAAAGAATGACAAATCATGCACGGTAAATTCTATTAGCTGAAATTACTTTAAATAAGTATGCAAACTGATTGCCTTAAGACAAGCAAAAAAGTAAAGTGGAATAGGAATTGTATGTTACAAATAAGCATTTATTAGTACACCATACAATTCTTATTCCAGAGCCGGTTTGCAAATTAGAATTTACATTGTACTTTTTATCAACACCTTCTGACCAATCAGACCTGAGAATCCATAATCATTAGCAGTGGAAACACATCCATGCCTGAAATTGTACAAATGAAAACCGTTTGTTTTTTAGAATGTAGGTGGCAGGTTATGAATTTGGCTATGAAAAACAGATGTATTTGTAAGTGGGTGGACTAAGAGGGTGAAATAAGATTTGTGTATACTGTCTAACAGTACACTTCGATTTACAGTAGCTTACATAAGCAAACATTCACATATATTTGACATGTAGGCTAGCCATCTCTCTATCTCTTGCTCTCTTTCTGTGTGTGTGTGTGTGTGTGTGTGTGTATGTGTGTGTGTGTGAGACCCCATACAGAAAGGACTTTCTCATTTGTCAGCATTCTGGCTGCATGTGCTGTGTATTTTTCTTAGCAGTCTGTCTGGGTTCTCACATTAGACACCGTGCTCCAAAGACACACAGGTTATGCACACATACATGCACACATGTGAAATTTTACCTAGACTGCAGGCGGCTCTTCACCTGTCACACCAGTTTCACACTGTTATTTTTTTTTTTCCAGTTTCATGGTTCTATTTTGAAGTGTGCAAATATGTCACATGAATTACACTTATGTATTCACCATGCATTTATA
>JAQQZU010000035.1:5743716-5769499 GCA_030068025.1 Parauchenoglanis punctatus | reverse complement strand
CCTGTGGTGGACTGGCGACCTGCCCAGGGTGTACCCCGCCTCTCGCCCGAACATGCTGGGATTGGCTCCAGCTTCCCTGGGACCCAGATGGATAAAGCGGTATAGATAATGGATGAATGGATGGATCTTACAACTAATTAGGTTAAAAAAAAGAGAGGTAGAGTCTCTTAGCAGTAAAGATTAGCTCACTTAAGATGGACTGAGCAAAGTGAAAAACTATCCTGTGGTCTGAAGTATCAAAATTTTAAATTCTATTTGGAAACCATGGACACGGCATCCTCCGAGCTAAAGACGAGAGGGAGCATCCGGCTTGTTATCAGCACACAGTTCAAAAGCCTGCATCCCTGATGGTATGGGGCGAATTACTGCACATGGCATGGATAACTTGTACATCTGTGAAGGCACCATGCTGAACAGTATATATAGGTTTTGGAGCAAAATATGATGCCATCCAAAAACCTTCTTTTTTTAGGGAAGGCCTTGCGTATTTCAGCAAGACAATGCCAAGATACATTCTGCATGCATTACAACAGCATGGCTCTGTAGCAGAAGAGTCTGAGTCTGCCTAAACTTGTTTGCCTGCAGTCAGTCTTGTCACTCATTTAAAACATTTGGTGTCTCATCAAACGGAAAATAAGACAAAGGAGACCCGAACTGCTGAGCAGCTGAAATGGGGCAACATTGCACTTTCAAAACTCCAGCAACTGGTTTTCTCAGTTCTCAAACATTTACAGTTTTAAAAGAAGAGGTGATGCAATGCAGTAATAAACATGCCCAACTTTTTTGAAACCTGTTGCTGGCATCAGATTTAATATGAGCACCTTTTGTCAAAAAACAATCAAATTTCTCATTTTCAACATTTCATATGTTGTTTTTGTTTTCAGTTAAATATGGTTTACATGATTTGCAAATCATCACATTCTGTTTTTACTTACATTTTACACAGAATCCCAACATTTTTGAAAACAGGGTTGTAATATATTCTCTCAAAAACATTTCATTTACATTTCAACTTTGAAAAAAAATTATTCAAAGAAGAAAACAAGTAGAAATGTCAGCACTGTCAGCATGATCTGTGAACTCTGACAGTTCTTCAACCTCAGCTATCACTCAGGCTCATAACTGGACTGAACTAGAGATTGGTTCATGGGACTGAGTATACAGGACTATAATTTTTATAGTCCAAAGGTATTTGTTTAGTTTGTCCATGTCAGCAATATTTTCTAACAAATTTAGTTGGTTCTCTTTCCCAAAATATAAACTAGCTATTAGACTAATTTAATTCACTGCAACCTTGACCAGGAAGTTACTCAGCATGAACAAAGGAGTGATTATTTGTTCATTCCAAATATTCGTTTTCAGTTACATCTCTAGTGACACCAGTGCGTTTCAGAAATAAATGCACTAAATCTAAAAAATTCTGTTAGGTTTGAATAAAACTGTACCATGTCCCCATGTGCTTAGGCCAAAATTTGTAAACACCTAAACATCACAACCATATGTGCTTCTTGATTTAGTTCCAGATTAAATCCTCCCTTTTCTATTATAATATCTGCTCTTGTGGGAAGGTTTTTCACTAGATTTTGAAGCCTAGTTGTGGGGATTTGCCCATTCTGCTACAAGAGCATTAGTGAGGTCAGGCAATCAGTGTTCCTTCATCCCAAAGGTGCTCAGTGGGACTGAGGTCAGGGCTGTGCAGGACACTTGAGATTTTCCACACCAAACTTGGAAACCATGCCTTCATGGAGCTCACTTCATGTACAGGGGCTTTGTCATGCTGGAACATTTTTGGGCCCTTTAGTTCCAGTAAGGAAAGTATGGTGGTGCAGTTGTTAGTACTGTCACCTCACAGAATGAAGGTTCTAGGTTCAAACCTGGCAGCCTACTGTGGCCTTTCTGTGTGGAGTTTGCATGTTCTCCCTGTGCCTGCTTGGGTTTCCTCCGGGTGCCCCGGTTTCCTCCCACGGGTCAAAGACATTCAGATTGGGTCAGTTGGTTATTCTAAATTTCCCCTAAACTGAAAGTGAGAGTGAATGGATGTTTGTTTCTGTGTTAGCCCTGCAATAGATTGGGGACCTGCCCAAGGTGTACCCCACTTTGCATCTGAAGTCAGCTGGGATTGGCTCCAGCTATCCCGGCGACCCTGATGGATAAGTGGATGTATGGATGGATAGTTCCAGTGAAGATAAACTGTAATGCTACAGTATACCAAGGAATCCCATATAATTGTGTGCTTCTAAATTTGTAATAACATTTTGGGGAAAGCCAACAGGGAGTGCTGCTCAGGTGTCCACATACCATATAGTGTGACTCTCATTGCATGTGTTCATAGTCTCAGAGTTGACCTAACTGTTAAACAATATTCAATTGCACATTCAAAGTCCAGCATAGTGCCATTTTTTTTTAACAATTCAAAGCTTCAGTAAAATATATTTCAGTAATGGGCATGTATCTACAATGTGTATGTTTTGTGTTATGTTAATTATGTGTGTATCTGCCTGTTCTGAGGTTTGTACAAAGACACAAAAACAAACCTGCATTTTAAAATGGCTACTGGGATTCTTAAATTTCCAGAATGAAAGATTTGTGTCCATGGCAGTTTTTTTTTTTTTCTACTGGTGATGTGTTAAGCAGCTATTTGGCCCTCCCCAATAGGATAGGCTATGTCCACAGGGGTCCTGACCAGACCACACACACACAACACAGAAATGTCTGAGTGATTTGAAACAAATGACTTTATCTAAATGTTTTAGTAACATTAAGAAAAATTGTCAACTTGCGTAAAAGCAGTTCATGAGCATTTTCCCATTTTGGAATACATTTGTAGATAGTTATAGGGTTAAAGATTGGAGGTATAAGGTAATGAGAGGTCTACAGTCTAATGGGGGTCACTCACTGTCCCAGGACAGGTTCCCATGGTGATGGACGGTTAGCAGATTGTGTTCTGAGTGTGTTCCCAGGCCGCTGTATAGGAGAGGAGAGCTGCAGCTGTGGGAAAATGGGTCTGTGCAGAACTTTACAGCCACTATTGAGTGTGCAGTCCCTGAACCCCTGCACCCCCAGGCAACCAAACTATCTCCGGCCAGCTCGACATAACTAGCCATAAACTGTTCAAATGTTTACATATGGACATCAGCCACCTATTTTAGCAGTATGTGTGACTGCACAGCATTATAAAATGGATTAATCTGATGTACAGCTGCTAAGCAAGGATGTACTACACTGTACATTCTAGAATATCCGCTCTTTGTTGTCTGTCTGCGAGAATCCTTGAAGTAGAACCCTACACCGAAATGTTTCCCAATAAGGGAAAGGTTTGTAGAAACATTAGAATTATGTAGATGCTAAGACCCTTTAATATTCAACCCTTAAAAAACCCTTTTTATGTAAGGAATGAACCACAATGTACAGTTATATGAAAATAATCAATGACTAAGTGGTGTAATTTGACCAGCATGAAGCAGAGTTGCTGTTACCAACCTGAAACTGGTTATTTTTCAATAACAGCATGCCCCAAAGTGTTTATTCCTCTTATTTGCCAACAATTACTATTTATTAATGTATGAGACAACTTTGTAAGCATGTAAAATTACATGTAATGTTGCAGAACTTCTACAAGACAAATTCTTGATATTACTTACGTTGTATCCAATCAGATTCAAGAATTCAACAGCACTTCGGTATAAAACAGTGTCTGTTTTTATCTGGAATGAATATTATTTTCTTATGTTTGTATTTTTACTACCCTTGAACTCCTGAAAGCTAAAGAACACTTGTACTCCTAATAATAAAGTGCATTGACTGTTGTTTTCATTTTTCCTCCTCGGATAATGAACATTTGGAAAATGAACACTTTTCTCATTCCTTCCTTAACTTTCTCTCTCTCTTGCCCAATGCTCTGTTTCTCTACCTTATGGTCAAACAAAGAAACAGATGCCGAGGCAAGTGTGTTTGGGAGGTAAACGCACCCATGGCTAATTGAGTTTGGTGTGTGCGAGTATGTGAGAATGTGCATGTGCGCAAGGCAGTATGGGAAGTGTGTGTGCATTAATGGGGGAAGGTCCTGTCTCCTGCTGGAGAGCATCCCTGCTCTGTGAAAGCATTTTGGCCACCATTTTTTATTTATTCATGATCCAATTATAGAAATTTAGTTTGTACCAGTATACAGTGAATATTGCACTGGAGTTCAATAACTTTCTTTGTGCACATAACTGGATTCGGGGAAAGTTCTGTCTAATGGGACGACATTAATATCTAGGGTGAGTGTTTGTCTTGGATACAAATAATTGGTTGAGTAAATGAATAAATTTTGAGAAATAAGCAGCTGAAAGTCCAACCTGGAAAACCAGAAAGGCGCATTCTTTCAGAAGGCCCTCCACCCTGTTTCCGTCTGTCACTGTCTCTGCCTGTTCATTCATACAACGCTGGCATGTATCAAAGAAGAATCTTCCACCTACTCAGCACTACGTAGGAAACACTAATCTTCTCTCTCAAACTGTGTGTTAAATGAAAGCTAATGTCACAAATTTGTGGGTAATGCCTCTTTCCTGTTTTCAATTCATGGAAATCTCCGCTCGTCTGACTCATTGCCTTGGTTACACAATGCTATGGTCTGATTTAGCAGCAGGGGGTTCTAACATTAACTGTTGACCTGTCTGGAGAGTTTCAGGTCACACACATTTTATCTGCACAACCACTGATGTTCTTTCCACCTTACAATAAGGACATAAAATGTTGATAACCCATTGATTACTTTGAATGGAGGTCAAAGGGAAGAGGCATTCGCTACCGAGTTGGCAGGACCGCCAACATTGCTTTGTTCATTCCACCTAACCACAAGGGTTTATCTATTTGGTTTTTATTAAACCTACAACAGGCTCAGCATGGAAACCATTACAGTTTTAGTTTTGCTATGGTATGCAACTTCTCAATGAGATGATATCACAGTTTAAACAACCTTAATTGTTTAACAGGTAATCAGATTCTAGATGCGTTTAATGTAGATGGATTCAAAGGTCCAACAAAATCTGGTAGTCCCTGTTTGTGGTAACAGTCTGTGGTTTAGCAGTGTTTCCTTGGATCTAATGGGCTTCTGACTTCAGCATGAATACAAGGAAAGAAGAAAGCACTGAAATCTACCAGTCATGGTTATGTAGACAGAATTAGCAAATATGCAATAAAATACAATTTCATAAGTTATTACACATTAACACAGCCTGAATCTTGATCTGAAACAAGAAGGAATGGATTCTTCATTCAAAGCAATAAAACCATGAGAACCAAGTTTAATTCAATCAATCAGTCCAATCCTAGTAATACATGACAACATTTTGTTTTTTTATTTTTTTTTCCCCAGGAGGATGATTTCAGTGTGAGGAACACTCCAACCTCACACACTTGTGTACATTAAGGGGGGTGAGGGGGTCGGTGGCAATCCAAGATTCATCAAGCTCAATGTCTGAGTGCCATGATATCATTGTGAGAAGTATTGAGGGTGATGCTGCCCACACAAGGATTTTGGAAAGACAAACAAACCACAGTGTTTAGAATTTAGACTGAATAAGACAAGACTGTGACATCGCCAAGCTGACAATCACTCTCCACCTCTCCACCTCTGCTCCCTACTCTCTCGCTGTCTTTCTCCTCCCCTCCTGTCCTGACTGGAGATATAAGGTGAGTGTGTGTAGGGTGCTGCTTGTTTAAGTCCAGTCATCTGTCCATTCAGCTGGTGAGGGGTGTGTGTGGGAATTTGTGTGCAGGATTGCCCAGATCCCCGAGATTGTCCCCTGTACTACTGAAAACAGAGAGGTAAACTATATTCTCATTCTCACTCTTCTCACAAACGTATATACAGGTATTCATTGTGTCTGTCCTAAATAATTCTTCTCCAATTAGAAGCTAAATTATTGTTATGGTCATTGAATTGTGTGTGTGCTTTAAAACTGTTTAATTGCTTGATTCATTTTGTGGATACATCATGATTGGTACAGATAATGGATGGATGGATGGATGGATGGATGAAGATTGTATATCTTGTTAGTACAATGGATAAAAAGGTTACTCTAAATTCATTGGTACACTCGATTATTGTATAAAGTAGCAGGTCCTTAATTCATCTCTAGATTTATGACTTGCATTAAAAGACTGTACACTGAACCTAATGATAATGTGTGTGTTATGGTCCAGGGCAAAATGAACTCTTTTTAAAAGCCTTATTGTGTTCATTTGTGCCCAGCTGATCCAACACTAATAATTTTATTGTATGCTGTGTCTTATTAAATGCTCAATTTAATTGTTAAGAATTTAATTAATATTTAATGTACATATGTATATTGTGAATAGAGTCTATCACTGCTAATTATAAAATCTATCTGAGTTAGTAAGGAAAATAGTGCAATTAATGATACAGACATATTAATGATGACAGGATGCATTGCTTTAATACTGACATGACAGTCCACAGTATTACACACACAAGCCTATCTAAGATGTGTATAATTATGTGCATTGACTACAGTTCAGTGCTAAAGCATTCAGTTGTCAGATTGTCTCTTTTATGAATTCAACCTTTGTGATTCCATAAAGAATAGTGTCCATTTGGATCCAGGGCACTCTGATAGAGACTGAGTGTGGCAGTATGCTAGTGCTCCACTAATAGATAAAGACAACTGTTTGAATGGGCAATGCCAATCACGTGTGTGTTTAGAATCAAGCCATGAGGAGATGGCTAGCAAATATCCATTAGAGTGAGAGAGATATGATCTTTATTCTCAAAAACTAAAACACTCTCCATTTGTTAGGGATTAATGTTTAATGCTTAATATCAGTTTCTGTTTATATATACATTTGATTACACATAATCACTCTTAAAAGAATGGCTGTTGGTTATAATACACCCTGGAATAGACTTTTTTCCTAACATATTTATTACAGTTTATACACCCCTAAATGGAAAAGTCATAGCAGAGATGTGTTTCTGATTTAGCTACTGACTTCAGTGCAATATCAGAAAATCAGAATGTTATATAGCACATATAAAAATATCTCTTTTCTCAATATTTCTCAGTGTCTCACTACTCAACTTAAAAATAGAAACCTGCACAAACTGTACAGCACACAAACACAGTTTAAGCACATTTAACATTTTAGGGTTTTGCTTTTGGGCCTATAGTAGACAACACATGCATACACATGCCCAGGCTAGCAGGTTCCTTCTGAGATTCTCACTCTTATTATCAGCGCACTGTGAAAATGCTGTAAGCTGAGTAAGCGGATGAGCAGACAGAAAGAGCGCTCTGTTGTAGCTCCTGGACACTGAGCAGGCCTGACTGCTACTCTTAAATATAGAGTGCTCTATGTCATTCGTCTGTCACTTGAATCCAAAAAACAAAATCATGCATCAGAAAAATCAAGTCATTTTAAAATCAGTCCAATTTGATGTGGTTATTTATTAGATCATTATTTATCAATCCTTGATTCATACCCACCAACAGATAATGATGCTGGTGCCAGTTCAATTAGGGCACAATTAGATTGCTCTACTGGAGTCAAAACTGGAGAATTTCTCTTTGCCTGTTTTGTTCCCATTTGCTTTTTAGGAACACTATCCCTAGTGTGCTTAGCTCACTGGATAGAATATTTGAATAATGTTAGAATATTGGCTAGTTAGCTAGAAACGTAAATGCATAATAAGACCTGATCAACCAGTGAAATTGATGTATGCCACTGGAAGAAAAGAAAAAAAAGCTAAACAGAGTTTCCAGTGTTATGGCATGTTCCATAGAGTTATTAGCAAATACAAAAACAGAATTAAACAAACTTTCTGTCTTTCACATCTGTTAATAGTATAAATCCCAGACTATTAAGAATGCAGTAGCGGAATGTTTGTTCCAGACATTAATTAAGTCCATCTTTGAGCTATTTCCATTTCTCTCTCTCTCTCTCTCTCTCTCTCTCGTTCTTTTTTCTCTTCTCCACTCTCTTGACATTTTTGTCTTGTAGTCACAAAATGCCATGCCTTTGACTGATGATTTAGATGTCTCTTTGTTAGTCTTCTGATCTGTGTAGACAAGAAGAGGGAGGGAGACAAGAAATGGAATGCAAGGAAATGGACAGCATGCCTGAAACCAACAGAAGAATAGAGAAATGATGATAGCTCTGTAAATATTGGGATTTTAGGGGCCAGCTGTATCCTAGCAAGCCTATTGTCTGGGTGTGTGTTTTCTCTTAACCTGCCCTATTTGTGCCATGAAGTGCTAATTTTACAAGATTTGTTTATTGGCTGATGTGCTGCACGAGATTCCATCAGAGGGTTTGAACAAAAGGTAAATGCGAGCTCTCTCTCTCCTGGGGGCAGAGATCATGTTTAAGAAGGTCTTCAGGATGAAGGCTATACTAACACATGATCTCTTTTCCAAGTAGTTGTTCAACAGTGGCAGAATATTTGACTGGAAATCACACACTTGCATGAGTTCCAGGGTCAGAAAACTTATATTCCATTACTTTTGACATAAAGGATTAGATATTAAAATACTATTGCTAGTTTTAATTACTTTGGCTGCTTTGTTTTTGTTATTTGAATGTTGAGGAATTATAGAAAACAATTTTATTGCAATGTGATACGTAAGGTAATCCTTTGAAAATAATCAACAATGGCTCCTGTGATGTGAGGGCCTTTACCACCCTGAAGTTGATTATTTTCCAATAACAGTATGTCCCTAAGTGTTTTATTCTTCTTATATCAAAGCAATCCTCCAATAGTTATAATTATTTATTTATTTTTTTAAAGGGGCCAGCTCGACCTTCCCAGAATCTGGCCCCTTTATATGTAATACTTTTTTGTCCATTCACAGGATTTTTTTTTAATGTTGTGGACCATCTTTGAAACAAGTTAGTTCCTATTATCACTTAGTTGTATTAGTTATAAACAGGCATTCCCTCACTTTTTTTTTTTACCTTTTCCTGAAGTTATTAAGACCAAAAATGCAGTTTATTACCAAGAAACCACAAAGCCCTGCACCCTGAAGAATGTCCAATCCTGGGAAAGTTACAGCTTTACCTTTGACTATTACACTGACACTGGCGACTCCTTCCAAAGTTGCCAAATAAACTCACAGAAAGCTTCATTATATCAATGATTACATGGATTCTTTAATGTATTATAACTCTTTCTAATAGTGAATATTCAGCTAATTCCACAATACTAGTTCAGTTATATTCTAAAAATGTCACTCATATGAAATCAACTGAAATCAACCAAATCGTTCATTTGAAATTTCCCAAGAGATCAGGCTGGGTTTGTCACAGTGTTGCTTACGTGTGAGATGGTACACAGCTCCAGCTCATTTAAAATATCTGATGCATTTGTTGTCACTATAATTAAATTATAGTAACATATTTGTTTTGAGTATATTCTTATGGGCTTGTCAATTTGTACACCTTCTCTGTAGAGCTGTGAGGCTTTGATTGAAAAACTCTCTCGCTTTCAGATTTGCATTGCAAATCTGTAGTTGGAATGGGTGTGTACATGTGTGTTTAAGAGTGGCATGTGCGTTTACTTCAGAGGAGAGGGAGAGAGACAGACAGACAGGCAGAGTCTTTTCTGTCCTTGTTGGTTAAATGTATGGGTCAGATTTTCTCTTTAATTGCCCATCAACAGCATTTTAAACCTGGCCAGGCCACAGAAACATGATCAGTGAAAAGTGGGGCATCTGATAAATTATGTGTATATATTTATGAAAAAATAGTGTTGCTTTTCCCAGTAGAACCAACTCATATGTATGAGGAAATGCAAGCGAGGCTATGGTAAGAATTTCGCTCAGATATTCGATTCAATTCAATTCAATTTTATTTGTATGGTGCTTTTAACAATTGACATTGTTACAAAGCTGCTTTACAGAAATATATCAATTCTGGATGTACATTTTAACATATGAGTTTATAAAATTATCCATAAAATATATATCTTAATGAGCAAGCCAGTGGCGATGGTGGCAAAAAAAGGAAAAAAATAGATGACATATTTAATGGCGTGTGTTGTTCACAGGAGGCCATGACTGTTAGCCATAATCTATGCAGTAGGCTAATCTTATCATTACACGCAACATATATTCCTTCACATGTGGAATGCATTTCTATATCTCATAATAGTCACAAAGCAAATTTCTTCTTTTTAGCAACCATTACATGCTCTGTAAGTCATCAAGTCTTAAGAGAAGCGATAGGTAATAAATAACCAAGTAAAGTTGCTCTGCTTCTGTACTTAAATACTTTTTCATGTATCTGCACTTGTGTGTCTATCACTTAAGACTTTTTATTCACTACACTATATATACACATTCCAAAACAGATCAATTACACTCTGATAATCCTATTTTCATAAGCTTGATTTTTTTATAAGACAAGTATAATCCATATGGCATTAAGAACTTGGGAGAAAATTGTGCATTTGCCATTCAATTCGATGTATTTATTCATGTTTTACATTCCATAACCTATTTTTATATACACTTGCAAGGAACGTGTCTTACACACACACACACACACACACACACAAAAAATGTTTTTCACATTTAAGAAATATCTGTGAAATCTAAATAATAATCTAAAAAGGAACATGTAAAGGATTTAATACCTAAAACCTGTTGTTTATATTACCATACTTGTATAATCAGTTTGTTTTTTAATGCTAGCTAACATTTGAGAGAATTTGAATATATTTAGCTTTCTTTGATGAAAGGTACACAACCTTTAACAATTTTTATTTATTTTTTTTTCAAAAAGATTTAAAAAAAGATTCTACTATAAAATGACATCAAATGTTCAAAGAAATTGTCATGCATTAAAATTCAGCAAACATTTATGAAGCTTACACATAGTCTTGTCATCTCAGGCACACACACACACACACACACACGCACACACACACACGCATTTAAACTAATGCCTTCACATAGGTGTATGTGTGGAAATATTTTCATGGAAACACATTACATATTTGCCACTGGATAACTATATATATTAAACAAAAACTAACATGGTACACTAACATGGTAGCTGACAAACTCTAAAATGTTTGAATATGCTTGTAAGGCTGCCTTCAGACTGCACTCTAACACACAACCTAGTTGGAACCAAAACTATCCCTTTTTTAATGTCTACATGTTGGTAAGGTGGATTAATGTTTGCATGAATGTTGTTCATCAAGCTGGCACCAAGGGCTGTTTCTGAACCTTTCAAAGTGACATCCAACTTCATGCTATCACATTCACCACCCCAATCATACCGCTCAAGTTGCAGAGCAAGCACAGACTCACCAACTCTTATTGCCCAAAGAGATTATTATAAAATATACACATTCATGTGTTAATTTAAAAAAATCTCCTGCATTCTTACAGTGCCCCCTGGTGGTTTGCATCCATTAAGTTCTTTATACTGTAGCTATAAAAGACTTTGCCCGCATCTATAGTGTGACATGTTGTGAAAATAAGGAAACCAGGACAGACTTCTATCTAACTCTTCTCTTTGTTCCTTTCAAAACTTGTTATTTTTTTACAGCCACAAATGGAATAAGGACAAATTTGTGAAACCTTAGAAAAATAACCCTTCATTTGAATTTAGGTTGAATGGTGAAACTATAGCCTTGGAATAAATTCAGCAAATTAATAGCACTGAACTTCGGAATATTCCTGAATATACTTTTACTAAGCACATACAATTGCAACTGTACAAAGCACATATTCCAATTACTGTAGCTTGACTACAAACATTACTGCTTCATCTTAAAGAACCAAAGACTGGGAGTCCCCATGGCATGTCTGTGTGAAAATTACCAACTGCCTGAGAAAGGTCAAAGTTCCATGCTGTTACTCCAAAATAATTCATTGATAGTTTTTGCAGCCTATGACTGACCTACATGAAAATTATCTGAAGAGAAACCTAGTACAACTTACTACCAAGCTGTAGCCCATGACATGGAAACTGTCAAAAAAGTATGTATATTTGCAACATTATGAACTAAGCTGAGGGAACAAAATCCAAATATTTCAATACATTAAGAGAAAAAAAATACTTCAACAGAACCATGAAGAGGCCAATAGAGGAAAGGAGCGATCTGTAGCCGCTGTTGTATTCTGGACAGATTGGAGAATGGTTCTGTTTTTTAGGAATGGCAGACATCATTTGTTATTGATTTTCTTAATGCCCTTGTCCATTATAAGCATCTGCAGCTCACAAACCAGCAGGAAATGCATATGCATGCACAATCTTTTCCACCATACTGATTCATTCACAATGTACAATCTGCTCCCAGTTTCTCCCTCACTGCCAACTTTGATATTATTTTACAATGCACAAAATATTTATTATATTAACCTCAACTGTGCAATGATGATAAGACATATGTGCATATTACTTGTTGGACCTGACCTTTATGTTGCTACAGTGTGGTAGTTGTAGGGGTAATATTATAATTGTAGGGGTAGTGACATGTGTAGAGTACTTCTGTTCCATTGTAATGCATTTGTCAAATGCCTCAGTGCAGTAAAACAAATTAAAACACACATTCATGTGGGCACATGCACATGCACACACACAAACACCCACCCACCCACACACACGCACACAAACACCCACACACACACACACACACACACACACACACACACACACACACAAAACTAAAAAGTGCAATTCAGAGAGTGCTGCATATTTCACAGTCTTGTTCCATTTCTCTAAGTGACAAGGATGAGAGGAAAAAAGGAAATAACACACAACTGGGACAGGGTTTATCACCACACACAACTACCTCAAAATGCCCTGCAAATAAATCCTATACAAAGTTGACTTTGAGATGAAAGCTTTGGCTGAAGACAAAGTGTTCCATGTTCACCAGCTCATGTTCACACAGAAAAATAAAGGATAAGCCTGTTTCTCTTTCTGTACAAGTTACGTTTTACTAACTGCATTAACCTTTTTTGTGTGGGGGCCAAAACGTCAGCAACAGATAATCGTTTGCACTATTGTCAGGGCTGGGAATCTAAGAGAGCAAAATTGTTCATGTTCTCTGTAAACCCAAGCAACAGGAACAGATCATGTGTATCATTGAATAGTATAGTGGAAGAAGGCAGTTAGTGCTTTCCTCATAGTGTGTTCAGCTGCCTGTGACAGAGCATCAGAAACAGTTTTAAAAGATGTAGTGGACAACATCACGTGTCACAGAGGAAGCAGGTGTTAGCCTTCACCCTCTCCATTTGGTAGCTGTCATATGATGGTGGAGAACTACTTTGTTGAATGCCAAAATTGGGAGAAAATTGGGTAGAAAATCACTATTTAATGTTCCTAGATCAGCTACTGTTGCTTGTTTAAGACTGTATCCATGGATTTAACTCAATTTTATATGAGACTGCAACGACTCAGGATAGCCAATTAGAAGTATTCTACTTCTAAGTGTACTGTAATAAGTTATGATAGGTGAAAAGTTTAGAGGATGTGGTGGTACCACAACAATATATGGCCAAAGGTATGTGGACACTTCATCATTACATTTATGTGTGCTTTTTTTTAACATCCAATTCCAGATTCATCTCCCATTTGCTGTTTTAATAACCTCCACTCTTCTGGGAAGGCTTTCCCTAAGATTTAGGAACAAGGCTATAGAGATTTTTCCATTCAGCTACAAGAGCATTAGTGAAGTCAGGCATTGATGTCTGGCAAGAAAGCCTGGGTATGTACGCAAAGTATGTGTTCCAATTAATCCCAAAAGTGTTCAGGTTATATTCAGGGCTCTCTGCAGGCCACTTGAGTCCTTCCACACCAATTTTGGCAAGCCATGTCTTCATGGACCTTACTTTGTTCACAGGGGCATTATCATGCTGGAACTTGTTTGGGCTCCACCCCTGAATTCCAGTGAAGCGACAATGTAATGCTACAGCATATAAAGACATCTGCTATGACTGTGTTTTAGGTAGGCCCACATATGAATGTGATGATCAGGTGGACACAAACCTTTGTCCATATAGTATACATTTACCATTTTACATCACTATGAGATTTAAAGAAAATATAAAAATAAAAATTATTCAATACATCTAATACAATTATTCAATACGTCTAGTCATACATTTAATCATTCACATGATTTTCTGGTGTATCTTGTAATGATGTTCAATCATTTACATCACCTTTCTGAAATGTGTACCCCTATTTTGTGGGAAGGGTTAAGGCCTCACTGCTCTGTCGACAAGGGTTTAACTAGGTCTAATATTACTAATATAACATCTATTATATACTTAATACCTAAACAAATCTAATCTAAGCTAATCTAATTTAGAGTGAGCAGCACAAATATTCACCCTCCTTGAACTTTTCCACATTTTGTAGTGTTACATCTTGGAACTAAAATGGATTTATTTGAAATCTAAACACCCTACACAAATTAGCCCATAATATTGAGACAGGGGGGAAAAAATCAATGTTGTTTTTAAAATGACTTACAAACAAAAACCAGAAAAGTTGTGACAGAAAAAGTATTTACCCCTGTTGTTGTGAAACCCCTAAATTAGTTCTGGTACAACAAATTACCATTAGAAGTCATATAATTAGTTCACTGGAGTCAACTAATGTGCAAATAAAGTGTCATGTAATCTCAGTAGAAACCTGTTTCTGTAAGGCCACAGAGTTTGTTAGAGGACAAACCTAAACAAGCTGCATAATGAAGACCAAGGAGCTATCAAAACAAGTCTGTTTTGAAAAGGTTATTAAAAGGTATCAGCCAAGGTTTGCTTATAAAGCAAATATTTCAAACTTTGTACATCCCATTTGATATAAATAGACATTCAAACATGGAAAGACATCATTATAGACATTAAAACATGGAAAGAATGTGGTGCAACCATGATTAGAGGAGGCCATCACCAAGACAAGCAGTGACATTAGTCAGAGATGCAACCAAGAGCCCAAATACATATGAAATGCACTGTAATGTATTAAATAAATATTTATTTGCCATATATTCATAAATATTTTTCTATAAAACTGGGGAACCATAAACATTCTGAAAGTAAATGTTTTTATTTTAACAAAATGTGTCTTTGTTGTAAAAATAGTGACATAATATGTATGTGACTAAACAAATGACAACTTAATCAGCAAATGAATGGTAAGTGTTTATGTTCATGACTGACTAAATAATTGATTGATTGATTGATTGATTTCCACAGGCCATGGCTGTGGCTCCTTTCCTGGTGATTTTACTACAAATGGTATTATTGCCATCTGTTTTTGGAGGAGCATATTACGGACACAAACCACATCATCAACAGCACCAGCCTGTACCTTATATACCTCACAAAGGTATAGGAAAAGAGATGCCTCATATGCAGTATCCACAGTACAGGAAAGAAATTCCACAATTGCCCATGCATATGAACAAAGGCAAGGACAAAAAAGGTGATCAATTTATAATCCCTCTATCACTATATATCTATGATATCTAACCATATCAGTATATCACATGGCATTAGAGTGTTATGCAAATATTGTCATTTTTTCCTGCATACAGGTGAGACCATTCCTAGAGGTGAGCAGGGTATTCCAGGTGAAGTTGGACCACAAGGACCTCCAGGACCACAAGGACCACCAGGGCCTCCTGGTCCTCAGGGCAAGGGTATGCCAGGTCCTCCAGGAAATCCAGGTTCTCCTGGCCCTCCAGGATTGCCTGGTGTTGGTAAACCAGGAATGCCAGGCATGCCAGGGAAGCCTGGTGATATGGGACCACTGGGACAGCAAGGTGAACAGGGACCTATGGGAGCAGAGGGGCTACCAGGCATGAAAGGACTGCCTGGTCCCCCTGGACCCCCAGGCTTGCTAGGAATTGGAAAGCCAGGTGGCCAAGGTCTACCAGGACTGCCAGGACCAAAAGGAGAACCAGGGCACAAAGGTCTACCTGGTCTTCCAGGGTTGCCTGGGCCTAAAGGAGATAAGGGAATTGGACATCCTGGGCCACAAGGTCCAAAAGGCCCACCTGGGCCCCCAGGACTACCTGGGCATAAAGGATTGCCAGGGGTGGGCAAGCCTGGAATGCCCGGTTTACCAGGAGCACCAGGTAAACAAGGACAACCTGGACCACCTGGCCCACCTGGTCCAGAAGGTCCACCAGGCTTGGAGGGCAAACAAGGACCACAGGGACTGCCTGGGATTGGGAAACCAGGTGAGGGTGGACAGCCAGGACAGCCAGGTGTCCCAGGTCATAAAGGACTACCAGGGCCACCAGGTTTGCCAGGGAAGCCTGGATTACCTGGATTTGGAAAACCAGGATACTCTGGCCCAAAGGGTGACAAAGGAATGGGTGGACCACCTGGTCCTCCAGGACCAAAAGGTGACAAAGGATATGGAGGTCCACCTGGTATGGTAGGACCCTCAGGACCCAGTGGTCCTCCTGGCCCTCCAGGATCAGCAGGACTGCCTGGTGGTGTTGGTGCACTAGGACCTAAAGGAGAGAGAGGTGAAGGTGGGGCAAAGGGAGAACCAGGGCCTGTGGGAGAGCCAGGACCTCTGGGAATTGCAGGCCAACCAGGTCAAGCAGGTGAGGATGGTGAGCCCGGGCCACGGGGACCACAAGGACCTATTGGTCCCAAAGGAAATGGAGGAGAGAAAGGTCTACCTGGGTCCCCTGGCCCTCCTGGCATGCCTGGTCTTAAAGGAGAAGGGGGTGCACCTGGTCCCGAAGGACCTCAGGGACCTAAAGGCATTCCAGGACTTGCAGGACCAGGGGGACCAATTGGACCATCTGGACCCCCTGGGCCTAAGGGTGAAGCTGGGCCCCCTGGCCAAGCTGGTTTTCCAGGTGAGGGAAGCCCTGGTGCTGTAGGCCCTCTTGGTCCTCCTGGGCCTCCTGGTCCAAGCGGTTCCCAAGGCCGACCAGGTCAGCCAGGTCCTCCAGGTCCTCCAGGACCCCCTGGACCAACTTCCCTAAATCCTGAGCTCATGGGTGTTCTGCCTGAGATGGGGCCAGCCCTGGATGGAGTGAAGGCTAGCGGGTATATGAAAGGAAAGTATGGAGGTGGAGCTAATATTATGGGTTCTGGTGGCCTAGAGATGCCTGCTTTTACTGCACAACTGACTACACCCTACCCTTCAGTTGGTACACCAGTGGTATTTGACAAGCTACTATATAATGGCCGACAGAACTACAACCCACAAACAGGTGTGTTCACTTGTGACCTTCCTGGTATCTATTACTTCTCATACCATGTGCATTGCAAGGGTTCCAATGTGTGGGTGGGTCTGTACCAAAATGGAGAACCTGTGATGTATACATATGATGAATACAAGAAGGGTGTTTTGGACCAGGCATCTGGCAGTGCAGTTGTTCCATTACAGCTGGGTGACACTGTTTACATCCAGCTACCATCTGACCAGGCATCTGGACTCTATGCAGGGCAATATGTCCACTCTTCTTTCTCTGGTTTCCTACTCTACCCCATGTAGGTCAATAAAGAAGAAGGCACGGGAGAGAAGTAATTAAAAGAAAAAGAGAAGAGGCATTGAGTGAAAAACATTTACATGGTTTTAACATCAAAGTTAATGGGAAGGACCTCCTGAAACGGTTCTTGTAACATCTTGCCAACGATCATGCATATGTCTAGTATTGTGTATATGCAAATGCTATACTACCTGTACACAGACTCTAGTAACAACCAATTGCATTCAGTTCAAATAATATAATTGGAGATTTCTAGAAGGAATCAAGCTAATGTGGTGCTAATATATGTGTATTTGTGTGCTGAGCTTTAGATTGTTTGGGACACATGGGATTATTTCCTATTTTATGACAATGTGCCATATATAGGATGAACAAAGTGGCAGCTGCCCAAAGATGACAAGACAAACTTGTTTTTTGAAAATATTAAAATTATAAATTAATTTTTCTGACATATTTAAATATTTACTGAAATGTACTGTATAGTGAACATATTCTAAATATTTACCATTTCGTAATGATGCCTTCCCTCTTTATTTTTATCTAAATGTAATGCTTTTGCACATAATGTTTTCATACCAGTTCTAATTGAATAACAAAATAATGTTAATGAGAGCAAGTATGTATGTATATGCTGTGTGCACATGCATGTTGTGCACATATTGTCACAACGTGCTTGAGAAATTAAGTGAATTGGATTAATCTGACAGACTGAGGAAAGGTACCTTATCACGTTGCTCACTCATTTTGAAAACCACTGAATAAATACCATTAAAAATTAAAGTTACAATTGGGAATTTAAGCCCTTATTCAGATCTCACACATTTAACATACCCAAACATTGCAGTGCACATGAAATTAAAACAGCATATTAAAACATCTCCCATCCTTCTTTCTTAATATTCTTCTCCTTTGCATCATTCTACTTTTCTTACCATAAATGTTCACTTAGAGAAAATATTTTCAACTGTGCTTGCTAATATCTAATTGATTAAAAGTTAAAAAGAGCTTAAAAGAAAATGTTTTTAATTGTTTACTTTGTTTTACCCTTTAAATAAATGATACAAAAAGATGAGTAATCCAACAAGAAGCCAACTCTGAGCTGTTTTTTATTTGTTTTTCCTTTTTTTTTATAAATAAAGGATTTATATCCATTACACAGTGTGTTTTCATTGAAGAGCTATACTTGCACACATGCACAAATATATGGAACATGTATGAATGATGAGAAAACACATGAAAAGCATTTTAGTTATTTTAGTGACTTATGAGCCAAAGCAGCCATGCCCATGCTTTCATAGTTTGCATTTAATTATGAATCAAACAGTAAAAGGCAAAAAGTCTACATTTTAGGGGAGATCTAAATTAATAAACAACTGAAATATAAAGCCTAAGTAAATAATAAAGTATCTAATAAGAATACACAAACCACATAATTTCTGTGAAGCCTGATACCCTTTACGTATACCAATGCTTCGCACATTACCAAGTCAGTGTTAGTGCAAATAACATCTGGACAGTGGTGTCCCTATAGTGGTCCCTTTCCCTTGATAAGTTGGGGTAGAGGAGGGTTAATACATTTTGCATAGCAACAGATGGACTACAGTCAGTATCAGCACACCTACAAACCGCTTTTACAGATTCATTTTATTTATTTATTTTATTTGTCATTTATGAACACTGTAAACTGCATAATAATTACTATATGATATATTGGTCTAAGTAACAGTCTATTTGTTAAAGGTACCACATTTTTCCAAATGTTTTTTGGAAATAAAATTCATAAGCAATCTTTTCTTTAAAAATTCAAAGAAAGAAAGAAAGAAAGAAAGAAAACATGAACAGATTGAGTACAAACTACAGGATAAAACCACAATTCTGCCTACTAATTTGTAGGCCTAGGTAACATACTAACTAAATAACAAACTTACTAAGACTAAGATTAAGATTAAGTCCCAATGTATATGAACCATGCTGACCCAAAAGGTCACATGTTTGGTACAATCTGGAATAACTTCATGATTATTTTGTTAGAGTAGTACATTGTATACATACTGTACATGCAGCATAAACATGGGTAATATATTAGTCATTACAATTGTATAACCATATAAAAAAGATACAAACCAAAGCATATATAATTTTTCCTACCTCAAGATTTTTGCTGACCAGCTAGTATTCAGAACACGGAATTCAGAATTCAGAAGTCGGAACTCGGAATCTGGAATTTAGAATTTGGAACTCGGAATTCCAAATTCCGAAATAAGTCATGTTATTTCCATCAGGCACTTCAACTGTGAGGGCTTAGTAACATGTGTTTTGAACTTTCACTTATCAGGCCAGAAAACAAATTCTGCTAACTTTAAACTTTCCCAATTTCCCTGATGTTCACCTGAATCATCACCATTCCACCACTAAATGATTGTATTTGTTTAATATTACCTTTTTTTTACTACACATTTTTCCAAGTATACCTGGACAAGAGAACCTCCCCAAAACCCCTCGTAAGATGGTGTTGATCATAGACAGTAAAAGGTGGTGATGCTGATGACAATGATGCTAATGTTGCTGCGCATCATTTTGAGGGCGGAGAGAGAGAGAGAGAGAGAGACAGACTCGTACTGCGCATGCGCCGGTTAGTACGCTGCCTATCACAGACCGGAAAGCTATTGTGTAGCACCTTGTCGGCTTTCGTCGGATTTAATCTTTGTTATTAATTAAAACCTGTTTCGCGTTTGCGCCAGCATTTCAACCTTCCGAAGGTAAGTATTGTGTTCGCTTTTTATTCATGTGCGCGTGTTAAAAAATATTAAATAATAATAAAAAAAAAAAACCAGAGAGAGAGAAAGCAGCTGTTTAAATAGCGCCCTCAGCAGGTGAAGCCTCAAGTCACAAACACCAGAAACACGCACGAGCTTTGCTGTATGCCGGCTGTGACCTGGAATAAGATTAGTAAGTCTAATGATCGTGAAATTCTTTTCCTTCACTATGCTTTTCCAGGAGAAAAAAAGGTACATGTAGTCTGATGAAAATCAGTGAGCCCATCATGGGCTGCTGCACTGCTGTGTCATTTAAATTCTCAGGCTAGCCTTTAACCAGAAATGTAGCCCAGGCCTTATTGATGGTATAAATGTCGTTTTTATATGTGGGACTTCTTGTAAATGATGTTTGGTAAAAGAGATTTTTGGATAAAATAGCCTAATGTACTCTCTTTTAACCTTCAGTTGGGATAGCTTCATCCACATAAGCCACATGGTATTAGATGCATTTCCATTTTATTGCTTTTTAATCCATTTGCTGTGCTGTGATTATTCTTGTATTCTTCCTGTGTTTGATTTTTAAATAATACCTTTTACATGTGCAGCATTAAGCAATGTACTTGCATATCTTTGCACTATTGTATATCATTGCAGATCTCTCATGTAAATATCTTTCTCACACAGGAGTTCGCCATGACATCACGTGCAGGCCCAAGAGCTGCCGGGACCGACGGGAGTGACTTCAAGCACAGAGAGAAAGTGGCTCCTCATTATCAGATGAGGTAATATCTTAAACAGTAAACCCCTACTGCCCATGTTTTCTTATTAAGCAAATCAGGAAACATTATATGGATAATACAGTGTATTAAAATGATGTCTGAGGATCTCAGAAAATCTGTTGACAGATTTGCAGTACAGCTGAACAATACAGTGAAATTACAACGAAAATGAATTCCGTAAATGTTCCTTTTTTCTGTTTGTGTTTTAGCATGTAAAAATGGCAAGCCCATCTTTTCCATCTATCCTCTAACTTAATCCTAACTTGACCTCTCTGTGTTGTAGTGCTTCATTAAAGTCTGAGATCAAGAAGCTGACCATTGTGCATCTCGTAGTATGGTTACTTATAGCCTCCCAGGTAACAATCGCCCACTTCAAGCTGTTCTCCCATGATGTAGTGGCCATGCCCTATCAGTGGGAGTACCCGTACCTCCTCAGCCTGCTGCCCTCGCTGCTGTCCGCCATGGCCATGCCGAAGAACAACATCAGCTACCTGGTGATCTCCATGATCAGTGCTGGCCTATTTTCTGTGGCTCCACTCATCTTTGGTGCCATGGAGATGTTCCCGGTGGCGCAACAGCTGTACCGACATGGCAAGGCTTACCGATTTATCTTTGGCTTCTCAGCAGTGTCGGTGATGTACCTGTTAATGGTGATCGCCATTCAGGTGCATGCAGGACAAATTTACTACAGCAAGAAGCTACTGGATGCCTGGTTTGACTCCACACAGGAAAAAAAGAAAAAATAATCAGACTGTTGATGAAGAACTGGTTACAAGTCACACTGTTGTACATTACTCAAAGTTTTGACATGCATGGAATTATCAAAAAGGAATAACTTCACATCTAAGAGCAAATGGACATTCAGTACATACTACTGGGCTCTGTTTTATTTACAGATTATTCTTTATGTTGTGGCCACCATTACGATATATTTAGACAGGTACATTCTGACAGAACATTTACAACTGATGCTTCAGTTGAGAAAAGCACCTCTGACAGTCAGCTGAGGTGTGTACTGTAATTTATGTATATCCATACACTGTTTTATTATGCCATTTAACTGCTTTTAAATTCACTGGTTGTTTAATGCTCTCACATTAATATAGTCATTGTATTGTGTTTCTAACTACTGATATCATCGTGCATGTACTGTATTTTATCATAAATAATTTAATCATAATTAAAGTTCTGGCCAATACCTGAGCTTTCATGGCGTATGGACTGCATACAGTTTGTTTTCCCTTCTGCTTCTTGGAGCCATGCACCTATTAATCATTAAGCACTAGATGGCACTGGTAAGCTTAACCAGTGGAGACTATTGGAATATATTATGGAAAATGCACTCAAGGTTACTCTAGACCTCCTGTCAGCTAGAGCCAGTCTGGCCATTCTCCACTGACCTCTCATGAACACGTTTCCACCTACCAAACTCCCGCCCACTGGATGTTTTTTTTTTTTGTTTTTTCCCCACCATATTCTGTGTAAACTCTGTAGACTGTTATATTTGAAAATCCCAGTAGATTGTAGATCATGACAGTAGATTATGAAACTCAAACTCAAACCAGCCCATCATAGCACAGTCAAAGCGACTGAGAATTGTTTACATACAGGATGTACCAAAAGTCTGGATCCACATGCATTTTTCCTTGTAAGAAATGTAACATTTTTCTTTTTTATTTCAGATCCAAAATGGCTTTAAAACTAATAATAGAAGATCAAATTCACTGTATACACAAGTTTCGTGAAGTCCAAGGCCATCAATTTGAGCATTTGTTGTAAAATCTGCATTTAAAAATATAACTGCCTATGGATCCAGACTTTTGGGATACCCTGTATATACGATATATAAAATCCAAAAGGTTCTAGTTCTGCACGTTGCTGTTTATGATAATAAAATGATGCACATATGTAGGAAAATCATTGCAAAAGACATGGCTATATGTGGAAATATCCCAGAATTTCGCCTCACTCAACAAAGCACTCCATTGTTCGTTGTATCTTACTGAAAATGTCAGCCTTGTGGAGACAGTAGTTTTATTTCTATTTTTCCATGTCCTCAAGGCCCACCAAATACTCCAGATTTCAAGAACTCCATTCAAGAAGGGATAGAGGAAACATGTTGACCATATTGCTGAGGTATCCATGGGTTAACAGGGCAAAGACACACACTGGAACTTTCCTACATATGTTACCCATTCCCTTGACAATGCTTCTGGAGGTAACTTAGTACACATTTGACCTGACAACAAGAAAGTCTTTGGCAAACTCTAAGTCAGTTTTATATATGAAAAAGAGAGTAGATAGGAAAATGTGTTATGTTCTATACTGTATTATTAATAACAATAATAATTAATATAGCCACGAGTGGCAATGACTGGCCCTTGCATCTCCAGTGCTATCACCATATTAATACAACACAACAATTAAAAGAATTATTCTTTACCAAGCTGTGACGGAGGAACAAGCCACTTTTTCTCTCGGTGGATGGTGACACTATACCAGACAGTCATGGCATGTAGTTATCATCAACCAATAACTACAGCAAATCTGACATGAATCTGATGGACTGTCTATGAGCAAGAGCTGAGATGGGTGAAAAAGCTACTCTTTCTGTTGCCAGATGGTAGTGCTATACCAGAGAGCGAAAGTGGATGTGGATATCATTGGATATCATGTGACGTGTGGATATCATCATAACCATCATAACCTGTACCTTCTAGGAATAGTATAGCCGAGATGGGTGAAAAAAAACAGTTTTTGTTGCTAGATTGTGGTGCAATGCCAGAGAGTCACTCTTAGGTGGATATCATCATAACAAACGTAACCAATAACTATGGCAAATCTGAGATGAATCAGATGAACCGACCAGGAGCAGTATAGCCGAAATGAGTGAAAAAGCAGGAGAATACATTCCTGTTTGCATAGCAAGATATATGAATTAATTGTTTCACCATTTCTACAACATAGAAAATACGAGAAATCCCTTTGCAATTTAAAATAATCTGATGAACAGTCTAGAAGGAGTATCTTAAAATGTAACATGTCAAAAAGCACAAAATTCAAAATACCTCACCTGCTGTTGGGTAGGGCTATGGCAATGTACAAATTTGTTCATCTTGGGAAGCCCCATGTGCCCACCAAATTTGGCGTGTGTATGTGAAACTATATGCCGGGAATGAGACTCAATGACATATGGTGGTGCTATAGACCACTCAGCAACACCTGGGGCTAAGCCTCACTTCCTGAGTCTTGAAGAAAAAAAAACATCCTAATAAAACCTAATAATAATGCCCCTTAAAAATATCCTAACAGTGGCAATATGGTCCTGTGCACCTCAGGTGCTCTGGCCCTAAGAATATTCCTTACAGATCCAATAGGATTCTTGTATCTTTGGTGCACAGGCCCTAATAATCCTTACAGAATATTACAAGTCCTAATAATAATTTATATTATGAATTTTGATAATTCCTATGTCACATATCCATTGTGGGTTTGTGGGGGAAGCTGGACCCAATCCTAGCTGACCTTGAGCAAGGGGTATGGTGCACTCTGGACAGGTCACCAATCATTTTTAGGTCAAACACAGCAACAATTCACACTAGTAATTCAGTATTACCTCACAGCTCCAGGCCATGCCGAAGAACATGGGTTACCGGCTGTGAAGAGTTTTGTATGTTCTATCCATGTTTGCATTGGATTTCCTCCAGGGTCTTCAGTTTCCTCCACCTGTCCCGAAACATGCAGGTAAACAGACTGACTATGAAAAATTGCTGGAAAGTGTGTGCTTAGTGCCTTGTGAAGAATTGTCCGGTCTGGGGTGAATTCTCCCACCTTGTGCCCAGTATTACTGGGATTGGCTCAGGATCCACTGCTACCCTTACTAGAATAAAGCAATTTAATAATAATAGATGATTAAATGTTAACACCACATATTGAAGGTTTATAGAGGTTAGAGGCCCAGAATCAACCCTTGATGATATTTAAGTAGGATTTGAACCAGTTTACCAGATGTTAGGGGATACCAACCTACTTCTTCAGCCAGTTAAGTATGATCACAAAGTTAACTACATTAAAGTTGCAATAATGCTGAGATAGACAGGTCGAACAAATATTAATGAGTTAATTCTGAAATTACTGAAATGTGTTAGCTATGAGCTATTTTGTCTATAAGAGTTGATATCTGCAGAAGTCACTCTGTCTTTACAATCACACAATCTAGAGATGTCAAAATTTCTTTTTCATGCTGTATTCATGAGTTCACCTGATAATACTTTCAAAAATCTTTTTGGAAGTTGCTAGCTAAAGAGTCAAGAGGGATCTTAGAAAATTGAGTGGCAGATGCTAAAGGCAGAATTATAGGTGGAACAATGATTCACTAGAAGTTGGCCTGAGAGAAGGAAGGGGAGAGCATAAGCTAGAAAAGATTCAGCATTAAGATAGCACTTTACAATAGTCCTCTTATCGCTGTGCTGTTACAGACTGATGCAGACACAGTGTAGGTCAGAAATTGTTACTTCTACTGTTAATGAAACTTTGATCCCTAAGAGCACCTGATGGTCTACCTTCAAGATGTAGACCTTTTACCTGGGAAAGTACATGTAGTGCCCTTAAGTCTTTATTACAGCTTTTCTTGATTGCTTTCACGCAGCAGTCAACTCAACTCAACAGTTAACACACAGGCCTAAACAGTGGCACTCATGGTCAAAGTGACACATTTTGTTTGCAAAAGGCTCTAACCGTGCCAAAACATTTAAAATATGAAACAA
>JAQQZU010000035.1:5719062-5735025 GCA_030068025.1 Parauchenoglanis punctatus | reverse complement strand
ACCCTGGGTGACCCGGGGATCGAACCCAGGACCTTCTTGCTGTGAGGCAACAGTGCTAACCACTGCACCACCGTGCCTCCTGTACGTTGAGTCTTCCTGAAATAATTAGTTGATTGTTCAAACAAAATGCTTTTTTTAAAAAAGACAGCCAAGCTTGGCAAATGTAGCGTATGTCAGATTTTGAGAGGAAGGAAGCAGTCATTAATACACTGCATTCCGTTACAAGTGCACAGGAGCCGCACTGACCCGCTGTAGGATTTCTAAACAAGTGATGTAATGATACAGAATGTGAAGACTGACAAATGTGATCAGAAAGAAAATTGAGGAAGGAACGTTTAACAGTTGTGGTGACGCCAATGTTGACTGTCATTGTAGGCATGTGAATGGCGCCAGTAATGCGTCCTTTTGTATTGCAAGGCATTGCACATGCTGTACTGTCACTGAATAATAAATAACCTTATATATTTCCACATTATGTAAGTAACAGAATAATGAGTCTGAATGAGCTGCTGCTACAGAAACGATGACGTATTAGAACTAGCTTATTAAACTAAACCTGTGCTTTACAGTTGGCACTACTGTCAGGGCTCCTGTTAATTCATGAATGGATCATTTATTTTCCCCTATTGAGATCCGAAAAATCGTGGGTTTGGATGCAGCCTGGTGAAAAGAGTTCATAAGCTTAACTGTACATCTGATCTAGGTTTACGTCAAAGACAGAACATAACCACAGTCCACAAGGGGGAGCCATAGCACACATTGTACAGAGGTATAAATTGGGAATTGAGTGTTTACGGTTCATTCGCGTGGTGAACAAATCATCATGAATTCTTGACTGGGAAAAAAAATAGGCAAGTGTCATGAAGTGGTTCCGCATGATTGTGAAATGCAATCGTTGCACTTGGGTGTATTACTGTGACTGTGGTTCACTCTTGCATAAGGTGTGTATGTGTGAGGGCATATCTTGTAGCCATTGTCCAAAGATAATCTTTTTTCCAGCCAGATGATGTAATTTCCTGTCCGATGTTTCTGGTTGCAGCCCTGCCTCATTCTGCCAAAAGGGTCATAAAGCGCGGCGACAGAGAACATTGGGAGGGGAAGGGAGATATTTTTTTGGGGATATGATTTTTTTTCCAGGCCAGGCTTGGAGAGGTCAGTTGCTGTTCTGTGGCTTCTCAAGCTCACGTGCGTGCATATCCTAAAAGTGTGACTTGAGTAACAGACTTGGGCTGATTCTGCAGTGAGTGGGTGTGTCATGGAGCCTGAAGCCGTTCACGCAGCAGCCTTGTAACACTCCGGTACAAATTTTGCTAACAGGGTAGTCTGCTCCTTTCATTGTGCTCCACATATTTCCGCTTCTCCCACTGAGAGAAATGATTGACTGTGTTTCCACAGTGAATGGGCAGCCGCGGCCGTTGGAATCGTCTCAGGTTAAGCACCTGCGCAAGGAGCTGATCCAGCTGAGGAACAGAATCAACAGTCTGCTGGACATCCTGGAGCCACCCTCAGAGCCTGCCCTGGAGAGCAACAACCCTGAGACGGGTATATAACCATTAAACCTGTTCTCCATACGTGCCCGTGTCAGAAGAAATATCACACACACTGGAAATCTGTGTTTCTGTGTTTTACTTTGAGCGAATACAATTGTTAGAAATCATATTTTATCAAAGCCAGTATCCTTAATGAAAAATCTCATGGAACTGGAACATCAATTACAACATAAACATTAAGAAAATAGAATTAAGGATGAGGACCAGCTTTACTGTGTATATACTGGTGCATCTTGGGTAAGGATTCTGAAATCTGGACAGTTAAGAAAAGTGGTTGAAACTCATTTAGCTTCCCAAATCCCAATAGTGTGTCATTATAGCTACTGAATAACAAAAGGCTCGCACTGTGAAGGCCTTTTATAAGAAGCTGAGGGTATGAGAGTAGCCTGTCATGCTATTTTGAAAAGAATGCATTAAGCTGCTTTGAGTCAACATGTACTCTAATGCCTTGTGGAAGAAGGGTTTCGGAGCTAGTACATTTATATTATGCATATTACATTCGGACCTAATTTTTCTCATCCTTATCAAATGCTAACCATGATCAAGGCTTAAAACTAAACCCGAATCCTTGTTGTTGCGTACGTCTTCCAGAGTGTGTGGATGCTGTAGACACAGCAGTGAAGCAGGCTCCTCCAGTCAGCGCTGCTAGCATGTCTGCATTTGACCCCCTGAAGAACCAAGAAGAGGTCAGCAAGAACGTCATCTCAGCGTTTGGCCTGTCCGAAGAGCCTGCTCCAGGTACACACACGTACAGGGGTTTACTGCAGTCGTGTGCCTCAGGGGTAGATATCAAAGAAACTGGGTAATCTCTTCTTTGGTGCAAACAAGACTTATAACACTTACAACTCAGATTTCACATCTTTTTATTAAGAAAGAAAATGTGGCTAATTTGAAGTATTATTAACATTATTTTTTTCTTGGCAAATCTCAGTTAACTATGTAAGGTATTACATAATGGCTCTATATTACCCTACATGTATATTGTAGATGCCATGTAGGATTCAGCCACAGAAAGTAGTTACAAAGGTTCAGAAACACAACTAACAAGACTGCACAACAGTTATTTCAGTGCTTGGCCATTAATGATCCGTTTATGCCTGTAAATAATGCAATTGGAAGTCGTTATGTTCGGTTTCGTAGTGGCGCTTCATGTTGCTGCTTCGCCTCGGGTTATACACTCAGGAGAGAAGACAGATGTTTTGAATCTGATGCGGGGAGAAAAAAAGAATGCTGCTCTGTGCTTTCTGTTTTCGGTGCCGACTTGTTGTTAAGCAGCCTCATTGTGAGTTCACTAATTATCCAAGAAAGGGTCGCTCAAAACAAAAGTTTGAAAACTCTCATTTCTGACTTTTTTTAGTTTTAGACATTTAGACTTATTTCTAGTTTTGTAGCTAGTACTTAGCTTGTAGCTTGTCTGATGAGCTGCCATCAGCTGAATAATTTACAAAAATGCCTGCGATTGGCTAGAACAAGCCACACTAGAGAATCATAATCATTTAGGTTTTGAAAACTAGAGTCACTGACTAATAGCCAGGTACATTTTTTTGACTCTGCTACAGTATTTTTTAAAGTGCTCGATTTGGTCAACTAAAATACATTGTTGGCGCTTTATCTGGACCAGCCCACCCATTGATGACTCCTGGACCCCTCTCTCTGTCTGTCTGTCTCTCTCTGTCTCTCTCTGTCTCTCTCAGCCCCAGCAGTAGCTGCAGTGGAAGAGCGCTCTGGCACGCCTGATAGTATTAACTCCTCTTCCTCTGCACCTCATCCTCCTGCCGGGGCTGGTCAGGGTGCCCCACCTTACTCAGGGGTTCAGCAGACTCCTGCCACCACAATGGATGGTAAACACACACACACACACACACACACACACACACACACACACACACACACACACACAACAATAAATACTCTGATGGTGTTTTCACTCTCTTTTCCATTCCCAAAAACTGGATTATATTTGAGTAAAAGTGAGCAACTTCAGCTTTATGGCTTCGTCTGGACCACTGATAAGTGGCAAGTAAAAATATGCAAACAATAATTAAGCAATAACGCATTGAAATAAACATTAATAGGACAATAGACAATGTACCTTGTTTCCACAAAGGTTTCACACAAGCAGAAATGATGTATAAAATTAACGAATTCATCCGTGGTTTGGAACCCACCCAGGTTTGTTTAGACCCAGACCTGCAGCAATAACAAGTCCCAGTTCAATCCTGGGTATGGACTCGAGCCTTCAGACAAGTGTGGAAAAAGCTCTTAAAGGAAACTGGCTAAATACTCTGTAGTACGACTAAATAGTGCGACTGAATACTCTGTGTATTTTATCTAGTGATATCCTGATGTTTGGCAGCATAAGGTTACACTGGCACAGAGTATATACCCACAAGCACATATTTGTCTACCGTTCAGAGCAAAGAATGAAAGAAACTTAGGTTAGAAACACTGCAAAAGTGCTTTAGGAAATCCGTGGTGTATATAGAGTCAGACTGTAACTTGCATTCTTTCATAGTTACTTCATTTCTCAGGAAGGAGAAGTCACAGGCATCCAGATAGAAAAAAAAACCAGGTCAACTGAGTAGGAGCTGGTGCGGAGTGTCATGTTTTCCTCTGTCATATTGGATTTGGTTCTGCTTCGTTTCCACTGAGCTCCCATGACCGCTTAGTCCAAGTGAGGAAACTGTTGTGTTACTCATGGTTTCAGAGAGTCATAACTCTTGGTCCTTTGATGCTTTTTTGTTTTATTTTATTAATATCAGTCCAGTAATCTTCCATATTTTGAAACCCACATTTTTTGTATATTAGTTAATGCTGTGCACACAAACACACCATGAACCCTCCTATGACTTATCTTTAAAAATTGTTTTATTCCGTATGGTCAGTTTCTCTTGTGTGGGTGGATTTGTGTGAACATGATTTTGTGGGGGGTTTTTTGTTTTTTTTTTCTTTTTAAAAGTGTGTCCGTTCTTGCTAACCGTACATGTTTCTTGGATGGGGGTCAGTGTTTTCTGTCCTGTGTGTTGAGCATCTGGTCGGCACAATAGGGGACTCGCACTGACTGCTGCTGATGTATTTGTGTGTTTTGATTTCTTTTTGAGGACCAGTTTAACTTCTGAGAAAAACGTGTATATTTAGTGATATTCCAAGCCCAGCTTAAGCTTGTGGAAGTGGAAACCGTGTGATGATTGCATATCAATTTTGAACCCTTTAATGTTTCATGAAAGCTAATATTGTCCTCTGTCTGTTTCTCAGGTCAGCTGTATCAGCAGTACCAAGCTCCAGGTGGATATCCCCCTCAGCAGTCGGCCGCTCCTCAGCAGCAGTATGGCATGCAGTACCCTGGTAAGGTTCCTCACCTCTACACTGATATGCTATAACTCGCTCTAAAGAAAGTGTACACTGGGAGTTCTGTGCTGTAAGACGTCTAATTTGGCAGTCATTACATACAGCTGGTGTGCCGCATCTGTTATTTTAATCATGATAAGGTTAGGGTTGTTTTAGTTATTTATTTTTGTTTGATGACAAAGCACAGCAGAAATAAATGGCATTTAGCTAGAGTGCTGCATATGTGTTTTATGTCTGTTTTTCTCATCTTCAGCAGGTTATGCTACTCAGCCTGGTGGCCCACAAGCCCCTCCGCCTCAGCAGCAGTTCCAGAATTACCCCACCCCTACATCTCAGGCTGCTGCTCCTGGCTCCGCCCCTGGATTTAGTGCCCAGTCACAGGCTCCACCCCCTCCCCAGCCCCAGGGTACTGGCCAGTACCCACCACCCCAGTTTCCTTCTCAGACCTACACTTCCCAGGCCTCCCAGCAGCCAGCCAACTACAGCCTGCCGCCCACCTCCCAGCCAGCTCCGGGGTATCAGTCTCGTCCTGGATACACCCCACCCCCAGGTGTGACCCCTCCTCCCGGGGGCTCCAATCCCTATGCCCGAAACCGCCCCCCTTACGGCCAGGGCTATACCCAGCCCGGCCCTGGCTACCGGTAAAAAAGCTTCATCGTTAGAGTACAACAGATCAAACCCCATGCCCTGCGTTTGACGCCGTGTGAGAGATGTGTGAGCGAATGTGAGAAATTGAATTTGTGTATGGTTGCACAGATGAGACCAAACGGTGAAGGAGTAGAGAGCTGTGTGTGTTATTGGAGAGAGAAGAACCTGTGCATGTGTGTTTTGGTGTGTGTATGAGTTTTATTTTAACACTTGTCTAGTCCTTGGTGTTATTGTGTGTTAAATCATGCATCAGCTTTCTGTTGAAACACTAGATATAATCACAGCTGAAGGAAATTACATTGTTTAATTCTCCCCCCCCCCCCCCTTTATTCTCCCCTTTTCATCATCTCCCCTCTCCTGGTTTTTACTAATATCTGACCGGCCCGGTGCTGTGGCCCATGTCATTCTGTATAAACTGTAACATTTGTTTTCTGGAGGTGAATAAAGACTTTAAAAGTTAAGATCAGACAGTGTGCTTTTGTGTTTGGTGGGTGAGTGAAATAGTGATGTACATGTTCCACACATATCTTTGATTCTGTATGCTTAAAAGGTAACTATGCAGTTCAATGACTCTCTTAAACCTTTCTTAAATGTGTCCCAAAATTTGCCCTTTTACAAGGATATACTCCACATTATTAGTGCAAAGATCCAGAGAAAAATATTTATTTCCTTTTGCACCATCACATAGAAACTACAAAGTATTCTGCAATAAAGGTATACATTTTGAAACATTCGCTAAAACCATTTCAGTCAAAAACACTTTTTTTTAAATAGTGTTAACATTGCAATAAACGTGGATTCGTAAATCTCGAACAGCTGATCTGGTAACACAAAGGAAGTGAATGTTGATTTAACACTGTAATAATTAATCTCAAAAGCTACAACACAAGATAAGAATGCGGGTTTAATTCACCCGTTTCCACATATACACAAATACTGTATAGTTGCCAAATGATGTACACTTATTTTGTGCAAAACTTGCACAAAATCTTTTGAAACTATGTTTTAACTTGATTCTGGTGAAATGCATGTGTATTAGACCTAATGCACAAAATTCCATCTCCGGTGTTTGTGTTTTAGTGTGTTGTTAAGCAGCTGTACAATACAACCAGTTTTCTCTTGTTGCTTCTGCCATCTGCTTCACCAACCGCCAGGAACTTACTGTATACTTTATCCCCAGCCCCTTGATAAATAATATACATGTTTAAAACATTCAGGGAGCCTGCTACCCCATACATCCATAAACTCTGCTATTTCTTTAATTGTCTGATAAATCTGTTCTGCATATAAATAGTATGAAGCCTTATATGTGTCAATAGATACTGTAGATAACAAGAGAATTTCTTTCTTTTCCTTGTTTCCCTTTCTGTACATCTTTATACATTGTCAGCTTTGTCATCTCTCACGCAGTATACGTTCTAATCGGGCACATCCTCAGACAGCTTCAGGGGTCCTACCATGACCCAGGAATGGGAACGCCACACTCGTACCAGGCTACATAGTTGACCTGGGTGCTACCACCAATCTTTCCAAACTTCACAGGCTCCTGGCGCATGGCCCGGAAATAACCTGAAAAAGATACCATTGAGATTTTTGTTCACAGTTAAAACGTACAGCCAATTACAACAGAAATTACTCGCATTACTAGCTAGCATCGTAAAACTAATAGTTGTCAGATGGGCCTGGATCAAGAATGTGAGAGAATGATTGCACAAAATGCTGCACCTTGTTTGAGTGGTAACTGATGTGGTGCAAGCGGGCCTCCAGTCCGTCCGTCCAGGAAGGAATCAACAAACTGACAATGATCCTCTCCATATCCAGTCTCATCCCCAATGTTATAAAACTTCCCTACAGACACACAGGTAACAGATCACCATATTAACATTCACATGTGCATTTACATAATTTGTTAGATGCCCTTGTCCATTGTGACTTAGAAGTGCTTAGTAGTCTCCATCAAACACATATTCACATGCTAGTATGAGCAGGTCAGGGTCTAAGAATACTTTTATTTATACTTACATCAATTTATACATATTTCTTTCACTTTTGTGGTGGAAGGCAGAGAAAATCAGCCCAGACTAGAACCACATATCATAGTTTCACCTGGGGGATCCGCAGATGCTCCTAAACCAACTGTGGCACATAGACTCTCCAGTTGGTCTTAGATCTGGCCTTGGCTTTCTGTCCAGTGGGACATGCCAGATAGATGTCTAGGAGCATCCTCATAACGTGCCCAAACAACCTCAACTGACTCCTTTAAATTTTGGAGGAGCATTAGCTGCACTTAATCTAAATTTTTTTTCATCACTCATGAATAAGATACTGTAACTTCTACTCTACAGGCAAGGTTCCTCCACTTTCCTTAAAGCAGCATCCCACCTTTTTTCAGTAGAGAACCATGATCTTGGACTTGGAGGTACTGGTTTTCATCCCAGCCACTTCACATAGCAGCAAAATACATGAATAGTTCAGAGGCCTACTCCAGACAGTGCCAAGAGAACAACATAACCTGGAAAAAGGAAGGTTACCTCTACCCCCATCCCCCATCCTTGACACCACTTCAACCTTGCCTGCAACTTGAGATCCAGTCCATAAAAACCTTAAATGGAGATGACACACTACTTACACATTCCGACGCACACTTAATGCCAAGACACATCTCTCACTCTTCCTATACAGAGACCAGATTACATGCAGTAGCAACCCAGTTTCCTGCAGAACCTTCCATAAGAAATGTCAAGTCACACAATCATAGGCCTTATTCAAATTGATAAAACACATGTAGACTGGATTATCTTACTCCCATGGCCCATTGATTAATCTGTGCAGCAGTAAAGAGCTAGTCCATTGTTCTACAGCCTGATCAGAACCAGCATTGTTCCTCCTGAATCCTAGGTTCAATTATAAGATGAAGTCTATTCTCAATAAACCCTAGCAGAAAGGCTGAGTGGAGTGATTCCCCTATAACTGGAGCAAACACTCTGGTCCTCTTTTCAAAAATACAGACCACCACCTTAGTTTGCCAGTCCAAAGGCACTGCCCCAGATTTTCATGCAGCATTGAAGAGTGTTAACCACCCCCACCCCAGTCCTGTTCAGAGCCTTCAAACATTTCTAGTTGAATCTCATTCACCCCTGCAGCCTTGCATCTATGAAGGTTTATAGCCACTTTTGCAGCCTCAGCCATAGAGATGGCACTCCAAAATGCCTGGGATTTCTGATCCTGCCAAAGGATGGCATGTCCATTGGGCTAAGGAGTTCCTCAAAGTGCTCCTTCCATTGCTCAGAAAATCCCCATTAGGGGTCAATGCTCTGTATTTACTATCAAACTTAAAGCCTGTTAGAGAGGAGTTTGCAAAAACTGTTACTGCAACAAAAAACAGTAAAAGATGGCATTTGTCTTAGACTTCAGTCTATTTTGAAGACAGCCAGAGACTAGGCTGTTTGGACAGCCAGGGGAAGTTAATTCCACAACCTGGGTGCCAGTATGGAGAAGACACTTATGTGTGTCCTTATTCTATTTTAAATTGTGTGAAGTCATGAAGGGAATGTGGTGCAGAGCAGAGTTTGATATGTGCCTTCAGGTAGGTAGGGGTCCCTTATTGGCTTTGATGGTATATATCATTATTTAAATTTGATGCTGGAATATAAAGGAGGCCAGTAGAGGGGTGAATGTGTTATGAAGGGTTAGACCTGCCATAAGCAAGTTGCAGTACTTCATTTGCTAGATGAAAAAGAGTGAACAAGGACCTGGAAGGCCTCCACTGAGAGAAATAACTAGATCATTCTGACAGTGTAAAGGAGAAACCCACATGACAGAGTCAGGTTAACAACATAATATTAATAACATGAGGAGAGAATTGTAGCTGGTTGCACTTGAAGCATAAAATGATAGTTGGTTGTTCTGTAGTGAAATGAAGAAAATAACAGAAAAGATCCCTCTGACGGCAGCTATGAATAACTAATGAACCCAATCACAAGCACTTTTAAAAAACCTTCCAGACAATAACATTGGTCTATTTATTTTTACTGCTTTATGTTTAATGACATAGATAGATAACAGGATCAGTGCAAGATTTTGTTCATGGACGGACAAAATTCTGCCCTAATGCCCAGGAAGATGAACAAGGTTCTGACCTTTTAGTGAATCACCTAGGTAGATCTTGTATCTGAGTGAGTTGCACAGCTGAATTCCCACAAACTTGCGATACCATGTACGTTTTACATATTGGGTTCCAGTGCACTCAGAGTAGGAGTCCGCGTCAAATGAGAATGATGACCAGATTGCAGTTTTACCTGTAGAGAGCGATTATACAGACAATTGCACTGATTAGAAATTTTGCTTCTTTGTTTTGTAGCTAGTAAGTAGAAACATTTCACCACAAAATATTTTTATTGCAACTTTACAAGATCATCTATCATTGCAGCTTTTAAAAACCCAGTTAACTTTCACAAAACTCTTCACACATCACTCTGAATATGCACTCATCAAATAATTTATTAGGAACACTTCACCTACTCATTCACACAATTCATGGTAGGGTCAGAATTTGGTGCCAACACTATGAATCCATGGAGAGCAACCTGCCTTGTGTCAACAGTCCAGGTTGGTGGAGGTAGTGTAATGCTGTGGGGAATGTTTTCTTGGAACACTTTGGGCCCGTTAATACCAATTAATCATGGCTAGAATGCCACAGCCTATTTGAGTATTGTTGCTGACTGTGTGCATCCCGTCATGGCCACAATTTACTCTCTTTACATTTAATCTTCTAATGGCTATTTCCGGCATGATAATGCACCATGTCACAAAGCAAAAGTCATCTCAAACTGGTTTCATGAACATGACAATGAGGTCAGTGATCTTCAATGGCCTTCCCAGTCACTGGATCTCAATCCAATAGAACACCTTTGGCATGTGGTAGAACGGGAGATTTTTTGCTCTTTAAAAATTGGCAGGAATTGCGTGATGCACTCATGTCAATATGGACCAGAATCTCAAAGGAGTGATTTCAACATCTTGTGGAATCCATGCCACGAAGAATTAAGGTCGTTTTGAGAGCAAAGGGAGGCCCTACCCGGTATTAGTGTAGTGTTCCTAATAAAATCCTCAGCGGGTGTATATACATCTAGTCATTTCATGCTCTAAAAGCACTAAAATCTAAATTTGAACTAAAAAATTAAAACACCAGTGCTAGTTATTTACAGAGGAAATGTCTAACATTGCAGTGGTGGAATTGCAGTAGTTCCGGGTTGTAATGTAATTAGGTTATTGTTCTTTGGCAATCAATATCTAGATTTTTAAGCAAACATGAACAGAAAGACAGTTACTACATAAAATGTATAAACAAGCAGTTATAAATAAAAAATTTAAAATAGTATAAACCCAAAGTTCAATACTGTCATGAAATAAATATATGTAGTTTGTAAAAAGCAAGTTAGCAACTGTATGTAAAAAATTGATTTAATGTTCAGAATGATGATAGTATTTACCAGTTGGGATTTCACTCACCCGTGGGTCCGCTGCAAGAGAAAAAGAGGTCATTAATGCCAGAAATGTTACATAATATAACATTATTTCTATACGGTAAATATTACATAATTGTCAGGATAAAATATTTTCAAGCTGTTTGAAATACATTTGAGCTACCACACTTAATGACTTGTGCATGGGACATGGTCTTTTTTCTTTTTCTTTTTTTCAGGTACAGATGCATACTTTCAGGAAGTCATCACTCTCCTGCATTTGATAAATTGAGCTACAATAAACCACATCATGTATGTGATCCCAACTATCTGCCTGAATTTCCTCACACTTCAATTTGAAATGACACAGGATTGTTATAATGACATTTAACTACATAAATGCTTTACTATGTTAATACTGTGCTTCCTCTTTGTACTGTGGGGAATGTTCTGTTTTTCATAGAGACCATAGCCTCGTAATTTATCAGTTGAGTCATGTGTTTTCTGTTAGCTGCTGGCGCATGGACAGATCCTCTGGATCGAAGCAGCAAAGTAAAAACGAGCCAAAAAAACTGGGCTAATTACATACATTTCATCTTGGACAAAAATAACCGGTTAATATAACAAAAAAATATACATGCTCTGTAAGCCACCTTAAGCTAACAACCACACGCTAACAAAAGCTAACAGCAGGGGAGTATAAACAGAGGGTCAAGTGAGGAACACTAACAGTTCAGATTTAAATCTAATCAATTTCATTTTATATAGTGAGCACTTTTAAAAACAGACATTGTCACAAGAAGCTTTACAGAAATCCGAATGTAGATTTACATCCCTAACGAGCATACTGGTGATGGACATGGTACCGATATGAATAGAGTAGTGCTCTCTTATGTGCTGGTTGTTCTGTCATGGAAATCATTTAACAAGGGATGACAACAATCGTAACATGGTACTTTGAGTGTTCATTAAGCTCATAGTCAATATATTGTCATGAAATTTAGCTAATGTTAGCTGCCTTGGTTTATTCTTTCTCTTTGTTTACTCACATTGGTTTGCTAATTATAATATCATTATCATCAACATCAACATGAGTAACATACTGGGAAAAAACTGTGCACTGAAGATGTTACAGTGTTTACCTGAAGGACATCACTAGAATTGTTAAATGATGTTAAATGAAGATCACTGGGCTGTGATCTCAGTAAAATGTCAACATTTATGACGCTCGACTGTCATTTCCGTCACAAAAGTGTCAATCACCTCATCAACCACTGTCAGTTTGGGTCTTTTTTTCATTAACTAACATTTACAATTCCCATAAGTGAGGTTAAAAACTGTACTACAACCAGCCAATAGAGGGCCTCTGAGACATTTTGGAATGTGCACAGCAATGTCTTTATGATTACAGCAGCAGTGTTTAGAAGGTAGAAATCTACATCCAGGATCCATCCAGAAATCTGCATCCAGGGGAGATTATTCACTGATTATTAACATGTTTTAGTTTTAAAACAGCGTTTTAAAACAAAAACCATCTTCGTGTAGATGAGTGTTTTAGCTCCAAATCAGATAATAATCTCCATCCATACATGCCTGAAAACGCATATCTCATGACCATTCAGGTCCACTGGGCATGCATGTGCCAGTATAAACAGGAAGTAGATTGTCTACTCTGCAGTTCATTGCATAATTGCAGAAAACACTATGTATTGCTCGAATAATAGCTTGCTTCCTGTGCATGTGAGCAGTTGTAGCCTTATAAAATGTAGAATTTAAGTGCACAACAGAAGCTAAAAAAGATGACATAACATGACTTGTATTCTTTATCCATGATGCATTCACCACTGGCTGTCAAGGTTGATGCTGATTGTTTTCTTCGGTCACATGATAGGAGTGTGAAAAATCAGGGATCGATTTATCATGACTTGTTTCCAAAACTCTCCATTTCCGACGATTCACACCAAAATGCAACCCCAGCATTTTCAAACTAAAACAGGGCCAGCAGCATTTCCAAAAGCCTCTGTGTTAAGGGCCGAAAACTCCAGAGTAGTATGGATGCCAGGTGTAAACCAAGCAAAAGTGATGCATTTTAAAACTAGAATGTATTAGTGTGAACATTAACTGTTTCAGATTTTCTTTAGTTTTTTTTTAATGTCTTAAGGAAACTGGACACAGTTTGGCCAAACTGGAAATATCAACATAATTTCATGCTAATACATTGTTGGTCTTCTTACTTTGTAGGAAGACCTCTTTAGAGAGTCCCATGGCTCTCAAAAGCTGCTTTACAAAAGTTCCCTTGTAGTGTTCAGAAATTTGTGAGTCAGAAAGCTATTCTTAGGAACCCTCAGCTGCTTGGATCTGTGTTTTGATTAGATTCTGCGTCACTTGTAAATCGTTTTGGATGAAATCCTATGCCTATTGAAATGTAAGTGTACAAACTCAAGCATGCAAGCTCTAAAAGTAATAGCCATTCTCTGAGTTTCCATTTTGTTTCCTATTTGCTTGGTTTTTGTTTTGTCATTTGATTTAAACAGACGTCTTGGCTGGCAGTTGATTGGTCATCGCTAAATCAGAACATCCAACATTGGATGGAGTTAAAATAAACACAGAATTTTAACCTGGATTGCTGTGGAGTATGGCATGTTGAATAGAAACACATCTGGTGTAATCAACCTTGCAATCAAATACTTTGCTTTGGAGGATTTGCAGTGAATTCATAAACCTCAGTGTGGTTTTGTGGTTCCACTTGGAGCGTAAAGCTTTGGCCACAGGAACTATGCTGAATGAGAGTATGGATAATAGATGAATAATGAGGGCTCCAGGCTCCTTCATACCCGACTCAGTGCGGAAGGGTACCGGCTCACTGGAAGGTCCTGAACCAAGCTCATTCTTAGGCGTTACTGTGAACTCGTAACTAAAAAAAACACGAAGAACATGAAGAAAATTAAGAATCTCTGTGGTATAGTGCAAGACCCTATGAGTTAATGACAGACAGACACTATCAGTGTGTGTACCTGCTCTCTGGTTTCAGGTTCTCCACCGCTGTATATGTCTGATTGGTTTTTACAACTGATACGTGATCTCCATTTGGACTTATTTCAGAGGAAGTGACCTCATATTCTGTGAATCAAATTAAGCCCAAATTAGAACCAGAGATTATTGACAGAAATGTAAAGCGAGGTGATTACCATCCATGTGAAAAGAAAAAAAAGGAAAACTTTGCATTAAAGTACACTAAACCAACATTATTTTCTGAATACTATAAACTTCAGTAGCATCAATAAAATATAACTAAAGTCTACAACATCCCTTAGAAATTAATGATTTAAATAATGTGTTTGTGGTTGTTAGTTGGCATATGTGTGTAAATATGTATACAGCTACTGACCTCATCAAAATTTACTAACTTAAAGGTCCACTATGTAGGATTTATGGGGGATCTTAGGGGGAAATTCAATACAATATTCATAAGTATGTTTTCGTTAGTGTATAATTACCTGTAACTACAAATCATTGTGATTTCAAGTCCTTTATATCTACATAGGACGCGGGTCCACCTCTACAGAGCCACCATTTTACGCCGCTACAGTAGTCCAGAACAGACAAACCTCTAGACAGCATCTTCCACATTTTGCATTTTTACAAGCAGCAGTGTGAATCCAGAAGTAGGCAATGGAAGAACAAAGAAGAAGAAATGAAGACAAGGAAGAAGAAAGAAGAGAAATCAATGTTTGCTGTTTGAGAACCCAAATTTTGAAAAATGAAGGATCATTCTATTGTTTAGCACGGAAAAAACGAGGGAACGTGAATGTAAGTAACTGAAAGCATGCTACAGGCACCTGATGGCTACTGTACATTCTAATACCCGCTTGGTAAGGGATGGGCATTCACTTAGTTGAATCCTACATAGTGGACCTTTAAAACTGTAATTTAATTGATACAACTTTATGTGACTTCTTTTTAGTCCTGGTTAGAATACACATGTAGTAAATTTGCTTTGGTACTTTATTAACATTACCTATAAGTTATTCTTTGTTTATGTTTGGTAACATTAAGCAGTTCAGTGCAGTAATTAATAGTAGTTTCATATGCCTTTATGTAAAATGTCATTGAAAAAACTCATGTTTTTAACTGTTCAAATTGTTCACTTTCTGTCAATAGCTAATCATCAGTCCATAACAAATTAAACATGTATCAAATAAATGTTCAGGTTACCTGTTGTCTCATTGTCTGTTTTCTCCCAATCAAGTATGATGAATGAGGAACATCCCTCCACAGTAACCACAGTCAGGTTGGTGGGAGGGGTCTTGGGTGGACCTGAGATGTTTACTACCACATTCTCCTCATCAGGGAAGGAGGTGAGAGTATGAGTGACGGAACATGGTTGCTCTGGACCCTTGTCTGTCTGATACTTCACATGAGGACCTGCAGACATAGACAATACGAGATCAGTTACAGTTACTACAGCCATAGACATTTTTGAGTAGTATGGGTAGGCCGATAATATATACTCCACTCAGATTAGGTAATAGTTTTTGTGTATTGCAATCATTTTTTCAACTTTGACAAAGTTCCATTCCAGGATAAACACAAATATAATCATGAGATCTGATACATAATCAGAGATCTGAACTGGCCCAATGGCTCAGATGTGTTGAGAGCTGGATTGACAATGAATATAACCTTAATGCCATGCAAGGACTATGGGTAGAAACCTTTATTTTAATTTCTTCACTATTTATGTACAGTAGTGTTCAAAATAATAGCAGTGCAATGTGAATAACCAGAATAATCCAGGTTTTTAGTATATTTTTGTGCATGTGCAGAAGAGGTTACAATTTGCCAAAGAACACATCAACTGGCCTAAAGAGAAATGGAGGAACATTTTGTGGACTGATGAAAGTAAAATTGTTCTTTTTGGGTCCAAGGGCCACAGACAGTTTGTGAGACGA
>JAQQZU010000035.1:5704933-5717218 GCA_030068025.1 Parauchenoglanis punctatus | reverse complement strand
TGAATGCTGGGTCTTGTTTGTTGTCTGAGAATCTACTGCACCTACTGGTAACTTGTTTGCCATGTAGCAATAAAAAAATATACTAAAAACCTGGATTATTCTGGTTATTCACATTGCACTGCTATTATTTTGAACACTACTGTACATGTAATAAATGTGCAATATTGTCTTACCTACATAGCGTTCCTTTCCTGTTGCGTCTGTTTCAGAGACAGGAGTAGAACTGAATTTAGACGAGTTGTTACCCATGTTAGACAGGCTACCTGTGAGTCACAAGCCACAAGAAGAAAGATGATGCGAAGAAAAATTCAGAACGCAAAACTTTTGACTTCTGACTGTGCAGTATGTGGTTCAGCTTTTTTGCAATCTGTGTCATAGCCTCCACAACAGACTGTTTTCATTCTAGCACTCTCCATTGTGTCATCATCACCGTCACAGATTAAAAATGAATGTAATGGCTACAGAGCTATTTTGGCTTCATACCATTTAAGGTCAAAATTGGCATGGTTGTTGGTGTTGGCTTTTGATAGATTTCTGAGGTAGTAGGAGCAACTGAGGGTTTCAGAATTGGTACTGGATCCACCAGCTTCCCAATGTTTTCTGATGCATCATAAAGATAAAAAAAAAGCCTTTGTTATCAGACAAATGTCATCTAAAAGCTTTTATATTTAACTAAACACACATAATGCGTTTTACCCTCACTCCCATCTTTAACCACCTGGTTTTGCTGATTCTTGATGTCTTTTGGTTCTGGAAAGCAAAATCTGTAGTTAAGATTTTATTACAGAAACCACACAGTGGAAACTCTGGGCAGCAGAATGAAAAAAAGAAAAAACAAAGCTCAGCTCAGTGAGGATTACATGAAGAATTGCAGCCAGGAAACAGTGCTTAAAACAAATGCAACTTAAAGGCATATTTTGTGAAGTCTAAAAGCTTAGATTGACGGTGGCTCAACTGTTAAGGCTTTAGGTTATTGATCAAAAGGTCAGAAGCTCAAGCCCCAGCACCGCCAAACTGGCACTGTTGGGCCCTTGAGCAAGGCCCTTAACCCTCTCTGTATTATGGCTGGCCCTGCACTCTTCCTAACAAGCTGTGATATGTGAAGAAACGAATTTCTCCATGCTGTAATATATATGTGATAAATAAAGGTTTCTTCTTAAAAGATTTGCTAGAACTATAATAATCCTAATATTATTCTGTTGACTTCCCCTGCCCTATACTGTATGCTGGTTCCACATAGACATGGCAATTACAGTTCATCTTGTAGGCAGCAGAGTACTAAAAGCAATTACAAGCTGGATTGTTAGAACATAATTAGGCTACAATTCCTCACCATACCTTTACCTACACCAAAAATAGCCAAGAGTGTCTACAAAATTTCATAAAGTACAGTATGTCTTTGCCAAAATTAGATGGATTAAATTCAAAATGAAAGATGTTCTCAGAATAGTTAAAAAGAATAGATGTTCTAGTTAATGCCTGCACTGTAGCTGTAGATTGCATTCCATGCTATCAGGGCAGTGTCATCAAAATCAAGTTTTTGTGGTCAATGACCAGTCCATGAGCAGGGGAAAGTACTGTTCCCAAACTAAATGGTTACTCAAAGCAATCCTGTCAACTAATCACACAAAACAACAGTGTTCAAGCTCTCACCAATGAGTTGTAATTGATAATCATGGTGTTCTTTGGTTTTTGCTTTGATTTTTTTAGGGACTTTTAAAATCTGAGAAGTAGTGGACAGCTATGTAAAAGATTTTTCTGCCTATATAGTTCAGGGGTTTTGCCCTGATTTGATCAATTCCAATAACAGAGGAGAAGTAACAATTAAAACCGTGTCTTCATTTAGTCAATGACAGTATTTCCTCTGATGAGAAAGTATAAAGAAATAGCAAAATAAGGGAAAAGTTTAGTTTTGCTTTAGCAATTGGACATGTGTCACAAGTAACTGTGAACTATCTGTCAGGGTTTTATGATACTGGAAATCCCTTCTGTAATGGCACATAAATATTTTCTTTGGCCTGGAATTAGCCTGAAATTCAGTTGTGCAAGAAGCAGTGTCTCTAGCATGCTTGTTAGTGCTGTACAGTATGCTAACTGGTAGAATTGGGGCTGCACAAAGCAAAGCCCTGTCAATATAACATTTTGCTATGTATATTAAGCCCAAGGAGAGGATTCTATCATGAGGCTGCTATAGAGAAAAATGTCAGACAGATTCTAACTTCACATATAACCTTTAAATAACTAAAATCAGAGCAGCCAGAAATCATCTAACTTATTTTATATTAGAATAAAACAAATAAAACTTGTATTTTTTTTAACCTTCTCATACATGTACATTTCTTATACACAAAGTATAATGCCACATTCATGTCACATTCAGTGACATCCATAATGACAAATATCTACTTGTGCATGTATCAGTTTATGAATATTAATAAGACTCTTTGGTTTCAAATTTACCAGGCTTCTTTTCAGGCATCCTGGAAGGTTTGTCCGGTTTCTTATGGGATGCTGTGGGAAGAAGAAAAGATGTTACTATTATATGATACAAGTCAAAACACACTTCATAACAACATCAACTAGATAAAAACAATTAAATTTGAGAAAAAAAGAAATATATTAAACTTTAATATAGGACTGATTGTTCTCAATATTATTCACCTGAAAGTGCAATATGAAGGAGAAGAAAACAAAATACATTTCAATCTGAATTTGATACATAATTAATACACAGCATGACTTTGGTAACCTTGAATTATTTTTAAAGTTTTAATCTGTTTCGATAGATGTAGCAGTCTGGTTGAAGTCTGAAAAACAGACAATAATAATAATAATAATAATAATAATAATAATAATAATAATTATTATTATTATTATTATTATTATTATTATTATTATTATTATTATTTAAACAAAGAAAAATAAACAAAATTTAAAAAGTTGTTTTAAAAATCAGCAAAGCTGTAAAAGCAGTCAGCTTGCCTAAAGATGTCCCCTTTGCTTATGCACAGAAGAGTTATTCATCTTTCATCAAAAGGAAGACAGAGATATTATAGAATCCTCAGTGCAGTCATAGTTATATCGATACCCCAATCCAGTAGTAGAGTCAGTCATGGAACAAGTATGTGGAGCAACAATTTTTGCTAAAGGTGACTTACACAGTACTTATAATCTGATCAATTGGATGAATGGAAAATGACATCCTTCACTGTTTTGGGCCATTATGAATATATGGTACTGCCATAGGGTCTGCTTAACACCCATTCAGTCTTTCAAACATTCATAAATAAAATACTCCATGAAATGGTAAACAGATTTGTCATAGTGTACATTGATGAATTTCCTACTTATTTCTCAGAACATGATCATGTGAATCATAACTGCCAAGTCCTTCAGAAACTTTGCCAAACTACAGAATATCAAACTAGAAAAATTAGTTTCACCAACTCATAATTTCCTTCCTTGAGTACACACTGGGTGTATAGTGTGTAAAGATGGATGAGAAAAAGCATCTTCATGGCACCAACCAATTTGTCACAGAGCCATGGAAACCCACCATGACCACCTTCTTGTGTATTCTACCCTCTTTTTCACTTTTGAATGTAATCAGACTTTTAAAACTGGAATATTAATTGAGTTAACTTTATTAATATTAATTGTGACTGAGAAAACATTTTCAGTTCAGGAAAGCCTGTAGTTTTTAACATTATATATAGTAAAAAAAATGTTAGTTATACAACAGTTTGTCCTGGTCCACTAATTTTATTGGTCAAACAACATTTTAAGAGTGCTGATATTGACTACAACTGCACTGGGACATTTCACTCTTTGTTTCACTACACTCTTCTGTGTTCACCACATAAAATTCTGCTCACTAGTTTGAAACGATTACTGCTGCAGTGTTAACATCATCATCAGTGGACATGGCAAACAATATTTTCAGGAATATAATTTCGACTTAAAATATGGGAAGCTCATCAGATGAAGATGAAATGGAAGAAAGGGCACCAATTTCAATAGAAGCACCTTAAACAGGACTATACAAATTAACGTGAACTAGCTAGCCAATGTGCTATAAAATGAATGTGGTTTCTGCGGGACCTATTTCCACTAGCAGAATAAAAGCAAAACATTTGGCCATATTATGTCCAAAATGAAGCTTACTCAATATTAATTTCTTGTTTATAGAACTGGTGAATAAAAGAATATTGCACTCACAATCATGCAGTTGCACTGAATGTCAGCATGGCTGTGACGACCCTTAGCGTACAACCTGAGGCTTCATGCCTTTAGCCTGATCACAGCCGTGCTTATATTCAGTATAACTGCATTCTTGCTCATGGGATATTGCTTAAACATAGTTTAAAAAATGTCATCATGTGAAGGGTTTTCCCAGTCCATTACACATATAGCCTCAGAACAGACGAAAATTAAATCTGTTACATGGAGTAGATAAGAAGAAAGACACTAATGCCTATTTTAACACCTCTGATTGCAGATGAATTAACAGCAGAACAAACAGTGTACAGATGGCTTATCACTAGAAAATTGTAATGTCTTGTTACCCTCTGAATGCTTGTCAGAGGTGTTTGAGTAGGTGGGTGTCAACCTTATTGGATTAGGAACAGAGACTGGAGACATACGTTTGGTTACATTAGTTTCATGTGGATGCAGGCAGTGCAGTCCTGAATGAGTACAGTGGTGAGGACAGATTAGATGTGAGAATTCCTGGAAAGGTGGGGCTGTTAAAAAAAGTTTTTTAAATGTTGCTAATAATTGTAAGTAAAAAATAAGTAAAGCTGCAGGTGCCAGTTTACCTGAATATGCTGACTGGTGCCTGTCTTTCATTGATTGTTAATTTCATTAATATTTCAGCTGACGTATTCCTTTAAATGAGGGATGAGCATGATGTGACAGCATAGTGCAGAGTTTGGCGGTTGGGTGGAAATGTGGTTTAAAGAAAAGGTGTAATACAGTAGTTATAGCACAAATGAAGTGTTGGCATTGTAGGCATGATGGCATTTGTGAAAAATAATAAAATAATGGTTAAATACTGCAGTTGATGCGATAGATGATGCTTGGCAGCAGTCTCATTTTAGCTCAATTTAAGTGGTGTAATGTCAGAAAATTCCAACATGAGGCTGCTACAGAGAAAAATGTCAGACAGATTCTAACTCATATGTAATACGTTTAAATAAACGTAAAATCAGAGCAGCCATATATCTTCACACTTATTATTTTATCGTAAAATAAAACTTGCAAAATTGTTTTTTAAAAAACTCTCATACTTGTACATGTCTTATGCACAAAGTATAATGTCACATTAATTTCACATTGAGTGACATCCATCATGACAATTATCTACAAGTGCATGTATCAGTTTTTAAGTATTAGTAAGACTATTAGGTTTCTAATTTACCAGGCTTAGTTTTAGGCCGTTTCTTGTTAGGTTTGTCCCATGACTGCCCCTTATGCTTTTCATCATGGGATGCTGTGGAAAGAAGAGAAGTTGTTACTAACATATGTGTCAAGTTATAACTCACTCAGAAATGTAAAAATTATACAGAAACATATACAAATTAAGAAAAAACAAAAACAAAAACTTGAATGCGGGACTGTTTGCGGGACAATATTATTTACCTAGAATATGAAGAAGAGATTGTACAAGTAAATTTCAGGCTGAATCTGATACATAATTAATACACATCATGTTAACATTAGTCACATTTCTGTTTCTGTTATATGCAACAGTCTTGTTGAATTCTGAAAAATAGCCATAATAATAGTAATAATCATCATCATCATCATCATCATCATCATCATAAATTAGTTTTGACCAAACAAATTTTAATATCTTAATATCTCAATATTTAATCTTTATCTTTTTCTTTAATATTTCAAGAAAACAAATATATTTTACTAAAATGACATGGAAAGGCTTTAGTTTCATTTTTTTGTTTTGCTTTATTTGTCATTTCTAACCTTGCCTTGACTTTCCACCTGCAAATTTTACATTGGTTAGAGGCCGTTTAAGCAAAGCTGAAAAACCCTTCAGACTGCCTAAAGATGTCTAAAAGATCTCCCCTTTGCTTATGCACATAAGAGACATAGCTATCCACGAAGTTGCAAAGTTGGGTTTTTTCATCCCATCAAAAGATAGAGGAAGATACCCTGCATATATTTATAGAAGCCTCAATGCAGTCACAGTTATACTGATACCCCATTGGAGTCAGTCATGGAAAAAGTATGTGTAGCAACATTTTTTACTAAAGGTGACTTACACAGTACTTATATAATCTGATCAATCTGATCAAGGGGATGAATGCAAAATGACATCCCTCACTGTTTTGGACCACTGTGAATATATAGTAATGCCATAGGGTCTGGTTAACACCCACTTGGTCTTACAAACATTCATAAAACACTCCATGTGTACATTGATGATATTCCTGCTTATTTCTCAGAATCATAACCGCCAAGTCCTCCAGAATCTTTGCCAATCTACAGAATATCTAGAAACTAGAAAAATGAGTTTCACCAACCAACACTTTCCTTCACTGAGTACATTATAGTTGTATAGTGTGTAAAGATGGATGAGAAAAGGGTGGAAGAATCATGGTTATAGGATGTGGGTCAATGCGTTTGAAGGCAGGGGCACACGTAAAAGCAGAAAAGTAGTTTCCTATATATATAAACCAGGCTGACACAGTCCAAAAGTGATCCCACACACAATGTAAAGTAGCAGAGTTTCAAAACCATATGTATATTATAGGAAATCCAACAATCAGAGTTCAACAATGCAGGCAAATATCAAACACACAGTAAATAAAAAACAGAAATATCCAAGGCATGGCAGAAACAGAATCCAAAATATAGACAAATCCATAACAGAACCCCCTGCCAAAGGCACTACTCCTGGAGTGCCTACTAAGGTTGTCTCTTGGAAGACCTGGACCCACAGGCTTGGGCATGGCACTATATACTACCATGCTGAAGTTTGGCCTAGAAAATGGTGTGGGCATGGGTGTGGACTTGGGAACAGGCACTGGTATAAACTCTGGCAGGATTTCTAGCAGGAACTATGGAAGACTTTCAGGCAATAATTTAAGCTGAGACACAAGTGTGAGCATGGGGTCAGGTACAGGCCCAGGCTTAGGCATAGGTTCTGGTTCATGCATAGGCTTAGGCATAGGCAAAGGCATAGACTCATACGTGGGCATAAACTCAGGCCACGGGCATGAACACAGGCATGAGCATAGACGTGAGCATAACAATGTACTGGGGCTCCTGTATGGCTCCAGGCATGTGAGCAGGTACTAGCAAAGGCATAGAAACTGGCTTTGAGACTGGTGCTGGAACAGGCATGGGGACTGGTGCTGGAACAGGCATGGAGACTGGTGCTGGAACAGGCATGGAAACTGGAATTGGCATTGAAACTGGAACTGGAGCAGGCTTCAAGACTGGAACTGGAGTAGGCTCTGGTATAGAACCCTGCTCAGGCATAGAAGCAGGCTCAGGCATAGAAGCAAGAATTGAGACAGCATCATCCTCAAAAGCTCTGGAGTGGGTGCCTCTCTGTTGGCCACAGAAGTGGGCTCTGGAGTGAAGGCCTCCTTTTTGGTCTCTGAAGGGACCTCTGGAGCAAAGACCATCCTTTCTCCCTCTTGAGAGCACTATGGAGCGCAGGCTGCCTTGCGGGCTTCTGGAGGGCACTTATTGGTGCAGGCTGTCCCTTCAGCTTGTGGAGAGAGGTTATCAGTGCATTGATCATTGCAACCCCTCTGCTCCTGTTTTCCTGCTGCATCCATGTTAGGGTGAAGCATTCTGTCAGGGTGGTAGGGTGTGGCTGGATGTATTTGCAGGCATGGGCAGAAAAGTGGTTTATTATATATAATATTATATAATATTTATATATAAATTATTATATATAAACCAGGCTGACAAAGTCCAAACGTGATCTCACGTTTGAGATCTCACGTTTGAGAATATAGCAGAGTACCAAAACCATATGCATATCATAGGAAATCCAATAACCAAAGTCCAATAATGCAATCAAACACACAGTAAGCAGAAATATCCAAGGCAAGGCAGAATCCAAAATACAAGCAATAATCCAAAACCAGCATGGCACAGACTGAGAACAAAGCTTGACAATAACAGATGTTAAGTTAATATTTTACAATCATAGCATTCGTGACCGAGTCTTTAAATAGTATCTATAATGAACCTTAATGCTCACCAGGTGCAGACACTCAGGCTGTCCACATAATGCTGTGGTGCAGCCTGGGAACTGGAGTCCATTCCAATTGTGCAAACACACGAACCCAGAAGCATGCGCAGCAGGGCTGTGCATGTTGATGATCAAAGTGAGCATGCTGAGCTTGCAGTATGGGGCAAAGCCATGACAGCCCCAACCAATTTGTCATAAAGCCATGGAAACCAACCATGACCACCTTCTTGTGCAGAGGAATGGAGACATTGGCATCAGCTGCAGAGTATTGTTTCTTAATCCTCACAGACCACAGAAATCTAGAACATGTCAAATTACCTAAGAGCTGAACAGCTAAAATTCTTGCCCAACCAGGTGGGCCTTGTTCTTCACCTGATTTAGGTTTTGATGGGACATTATGGAAGAGATCTCACATGTACAATGAGAAGAACAATCAGCTCCAGAATGTCTGTGAGACAAGATCTTGTTTGACAAACAAGGAGAGGTCAATTTATCTGGTGTGGGTACACACGTCTGGATTCCCACGTTGCCAACATACTATTAATTTAGTAAAAAATAGATTCAGGTGATCTTCAATTAATAATGATGTCATGCTCATTGTACAGTCTTGTCAAGACTGTCAAGACTGAACCCAATTTAAAACCCAACATCAGCTACCCTGTGGTCTCTTGCAGCTACCCTGTGGTATCCCTGCCTGTTTAGCAACCTCAGTGGTCACAATTGACTTCATCGCAGATGTGCCAGACTCACAAGGTTACACCAAAGTTATAGTAATCATTGCTAGATTTTTTGAAGCTTTTCCTATTGTATCACTAGATAAGCTGTCCATAGCTATAGAGACTGTAAAATGTGTTCAGGGAAGTATTTGGGTATTATGGTATACCAATGAAATTTACTTTAAAATTTTGCATTGAGCATTGAGATACTGGGAGATATGACCTCAGGTCATATTGAGCGATTATTAGAGCTGATATAGACCATGGGCAAAAATTCACTTATGCATTCCTCTACAACATTGACTCCCTTTCAATATGTACTAGAATTCCAAACATCCCTCCTTCCATGGTATGAAGAACCCTCAAGAGTGGTTTCAGAGAACTGAACAAATGATATGGAAATGTAACATGTCCATCATAGAGCCATCCAAAAAACAAAAGTTCAGTGTATATCAACAGTGTAAACCCCACCCCAAATTCCAACCTGGACAGATGGTCTGATGTCCTTTAAAAAAAAGCCAAGTCAATGATAGACTGGTACGTTTAAGACTCTAAGACAAGTTAATATGGTATCCTATGGATTAGAACCAGGTGCATCTTATTATAATGCTCTCTTTCAATGTAGAAATAAACCTGTTGGCTTGTCACCAATTTTCAATTTATAGTAAAAGTAAAAAAAAGGGTTTCCCTGTCCATTACACATATAGCCACAGAACAGACAAACATTAAATCTGTTTCATGGAGTAGATAAAGACACTGATGCCTATTATGACACCTCTGATTACAAATGAATTAACAGCAGAACATACATTGTACAGATGGCTAATTACTAGAAAACTGTAATGTCTTGTTACCCTGTGGATGCTTGATAGAAGTGTTTGACTTGGTGTATGGCAACCTTATTGGATTTGGAACAGAGACTGGAGACATACGTTTGGTTACATTAGGTGCTGAAGTACGTGCCACAGAAACAGGTGAAGACATGTCTTGGCCTAGATGGACATAAACATAATTAGCAATTTCATGGTAGTGAGAAATAACGGTTGTTCTAGTGGGATGAGGAAGAGGACGGTGATGGCGAAGTGGAGACAGACAAGAAGCTGCTTTAACTCTGTAAGTAAGAATGAGAGGAGGTGTCTGAGTGTCCTGTGGAGACAGACAGTGAAAGCATTGAGGCAGACAGTGCAGTCCTGAATGAGTACAGTGGTGAGGACAGATTAGATGTGAGAATTCCTGGAGAGGTGGTGCTGTTAAAAAAGTTTTTTAAACATTACTAATGATGAAGTAAAGCTGCAGGTGCCAGTTAACACGAATATGCTAACTGGTGCCTGTCTTTCACTGATTGTTAATTTCATTAATATTTTGGCTGAAGTATTCCTTTAAATGAGGAATGAGCATGATGTGATAGCATAGTGCAGAGTTTGGTGGTTGGGTGAAAATGAGTTTTAAAGAACACTGAGTGGGTGTAATACAGTAGTTATAGCACAAATGAAGTGTTGGCATTGTAGGCATGGTGGCATTTGTGAAAAATAATAAAATAATGCTTAAATAATGCAGTTGATGGCATAGGTGATGCTCGGCAGCAGTCTCATTTTAGCTCAATTTAGGGGTTGTTATGCGATGTCACAGTTGCATGGGGTGTGAAAGACAGTGGTTAGGACCAATAATACTGGAGCCTCAACACACATTGATATCATTACCCTGGTTCCTATTCGTTGCCCCACTGACAAGAACAGGCTTTCTTGGATGTCCATCCAGTGATTGGCTTGGAGCTGTGTGACATGAAGAAGCTGTCTCATAAGGATGAGGTTTATAATGCAATTTGAAAAACTCTAATGTGCTGTTCTTGTGAGTCTTACTACAGAGTCTGGGTTATGTCCCTGGCTATGGATTATAGGTCTATAAAAGTTTTCGGCCTGCATTTAGTGGGTCTTTCATGGGAATTCCTGATTAGACATTTTGGTAATATTTAGTCATCTAGAAACCCTTGCTTTCTGACTGGCCCAGGAAAGTTTCTACAAAATGTATTCCTGGCACTATAATCTCAGAAGTAATACATCATGGATGATAAGCACTATGTTTGTACTTTTACAGTTTTCAATCAATGTTTTTTAATACATTAACATAAGTCATAAGTAAGCAACAGGAGAATTTACCCATTTTGCTGCCTTTGTACTTCTTCTTCTTTCCAGCCGAAGTTGAGTTTATGGTTTTAGGTTTTTGTGAAGATGTTTGCACAGGTTGATTTGGCTTACTCATGAGGGCAGGCTTAGTTTTACCATTTTGCCATATGCTGGTATTAGAAAGTTTTATTGTAGCACTTGTTGGGTGATGGTCAGATTGTTGTTGGAATTCAGTAGTGCTTAACCCCTCATGTGCAAGTTTCAGCTTGATTGAATATTTGTGATGTTGATTTGTAACAGGCTGTTGATGGGGCCTGAAGGTAGGTTGGTATTTAGCTGTACTGGATTGGTTTGTGGTTGGTTGTAGTTGTGCTGGGTTGGATTGGATTACTCTGGGTTTGGATTGGGTTAAATTAGGTTGCATTGTTTTTGGTTGAGATTTTGCTGTGTGTTTGGGTGGATTGGATTGGGTTTTAATGGGTTGAGGTTGGATTGTGTGGGGTTGAGTTTGTGTTGTGATAGGTTGAGTTTGGGTTGTTCCTTGGTGAAGTATTACTGTACGATTTTGGGATTTAGTTGTGTGAGTTTGAGATTTTTTTGGAATAGTTTGGGGCTGTGATGTATGGGGTTGAGATTGGGTTTTGGTGGGTTGGGATTGGGCTGTTCTTGGGTGGTACTTTACTGTGATAGTTGGGAATTGAGTTGCATGGGGTTGAGATTGGGGTTGGGCTGTGTGGCTTTGAGACAGGATTGTTGTGGGTTGGGGTTGGGTTTTGTTGAGTTGAGACTGGATTGTGGTGGGTTGGGTTTGGGTTGTGTTGAGTTGAGACTGGATTGTGGTGGGTTGGTTTTGGGTTGTGTTGAGTTGAGACTGGATTGTGGTGGGTTGGGTTTGGGTTGTGTTGAGTTGAGACTGGATTGTGTCAGACTGGAGTTGGCCTGTTCTTGGGTAGTATTTTACTGTGTTAATTTGAGATTGAGTTGTTTGAGGTTGATATTGGGTTGCAATGGACTGGGGTTGGGTTGTGTGGGATGGAGATTGAGATGCACTGGGTTGGAGTTGGGTTGTGTGGGATTGAGACTGTTTTTTGTTGGATTGGGGTTGAGTTGTTTGGGGTTGAGATTGGGTTGTAATAGATTGGGGTTGGGTTGTGTGGGATGGAGATTGAGATGCACTGGGTTGGAGTTGGGTTGTGTGGGATTGAGACTGTTTTTT
>JAQQZU010000035.1:5689062-5699646 GCA_030068025.1 Parauchenoglanis punctatus | reverse complement strand
GCTGTCCCATTCACAGATGAAACAACAGTACTTTGTATAGCCAAGCTGCAGTCCTAGTAACAGAGCAACGACTTTAACATCTCCACAGATATTCCAGTTGTACCTGGTATACTGGACGTGCTTCAGCACCAGTTCCATATTCTCATATGTTTCTTTCATGTGTGCTGCATAGCCAACAGGTACTGAAGGACAAACGTTGCCATTGTGTAGCAGAACAGCTTTCAGGCTTAACATTGACGAATCAATGAAGAGACGCCACTCTTCCGTGTTGTGATCACAACCCAACAGAAAATGAGAAAAGGAGCGAAAATGTTTGGATACAAATATAAGAAAAAATCATGACAAAACTGATGATTTCTCTGAAACAGTACGTGATGGGTAAATTTTGATGTAATATTCGTGATCAGCACCCAAACATCTATAAGAAACACCCAACAGTGTTCAAGAAGCAAAAACTTTGTTGTGCAGTGTAATATGCACATTTTATACTTTCCCACAACCAGAGCATCCTTGTTCCTGAATTAATCATCAAATCAAATATCAAATGCTAAGCAACTTTATTTCTTTCCTAAACTCTTCTTCTCCCTGTCTGTTTAATAATCACACTTTGATGACTGACATAATTTAAAAATTGTTAAAAACACAGGCAGCAGGATTAATAAGCTGAACTTGCTGACCACACTCATGCGCTCTTAACTTTGGAACCTAACCTCTCTCCCTGCATGCTCATAACTTTGGATTTGGTTATTTATTGTGCATATAAATGAAAATTTTCCACAGACTGTTTAGTTTATGATGCATATAAACAGTTGATTAGGAATCTGCAATTGGAATGATTTCATATAAATGGAAAAAATCTTTGCATTCAAACATGACCAGTATTTACCCAAGTCAGGTTACACTGTAGATAATAAATTGGATAACTTCTATTAAAGATGAAACATGATCCTACTCCTACTTTTTTCCTGTGAAACATGATTGGATTTTATTGTTTCTGTGATGCAGTGACTGTACGCTTTCTAAGTTACTGAGGCTGCCAGAACACCATTCTGGCTCATTTTAACCCCTGACTAATAAACACAGTGAATGTTTATTAGTACGGTACTACCGTGTAGCTACCCTTATTGGCTGTTTTCTTAGGAAGACCTACCATATACTGTAGGTGTACATTGTAAGTGTAGAATTATGGCAGTCTGGGAAAACCCACTGGACATCACTAAAAAAGGACATCACATGTTCAAGAAATCATTAATACAAACAGCCATTGTAATGCTCATTACCTTGAGTAACCCTTGGTATGGGATGGGATGCTGGGTGTTTGAAGAAGGAGGCCGGTCTGCTCTGAGTCACACTGTGCTGAACTAGAGAGTGGAGAGCGAATCAGATATTTGATAAATATTAAAGTTTCTCTTATTTTTTTTAATGAATAGAGAAACATCTTACTAGGCACTGAGATGGGGGGAGCTTCAGGGCTTTCAGTGATGGGCTTCTGTAGGAGAGAGAAATCTGGACTTACATGAAAAAAAAGAAAAGAGAAAACGCAAGAGAAAGAAACAGGGAGAGGTTGAAAATAACTTATTATGCCAGACTTACCTTAGGAATCTCTGGCTCCTGTGATTTATCAGTGTCTATATCTTTTGATGAGAAAAGAGAACAATGTGTCATTAGGTAGTTTAACTTTTAATTAAACATTAGTAGCTAATTCTCAAATCAATCTTATATCTTGTCTTGGATTTTGTTTTATTTAAAATTGGAAATAAACAGAAATAAACAAAAGTTAATTTTCAATATCTTTAACATGTTTAATGTTTAACATTGAATATTTGGAACTATTTATATTTCCCTATATAAATGTCAGCAGATTTGTGATATTGACCGTGTTAACTGCTTTGTACAAAAAGGTCAGATTTTCTTCACGGGTAACCTTTTCAATTGAAGCATGTGTTCAGATGACACTCTGATTGATTTTTATCTAAAATGGATCATAAGGTTTTATATAAACATGTGGAGTCCATGCCAGCTCACAAGGACACTGTCATTGAAGCAAAAAGGGGAAATGCAACTCTGAAATTCATGCAAATATTTCTACTTATTGTAGATAAGTATCTATGTATTAAATATATTCTACTTTTTGATTCAAGTTGTTGTCCATAATATCACTGGTAATGAAAATCGTTAAAAATAGAAGTATTTTCACTCGTGGTTTCAGACTTAACTGAAAACTATGAAACTGGAAACCAGTAAAATGGAAATTTCTCTCCTTGCTCCATCTGTTTACAATCAGAAATCAAAAGGGGTTTGAATATGTGAAAAAAAATCTTGGATCTGAATAAAGAAGGAAAAGATTCAGCAATTCTGAACAATGCTGCTTGCATAAGTTTTCAACCCCCCCAGGTTTTCCATATGGTCCCGATGAAAGAGATTCTCCATTTTCTGAACACTCACCCGCACCAGCACTATCTCAGTTCAACTGTCATTGGAGAGACCGTCAGTCAGAAGGAAATGAGTGAAAATGAAGACTAAGGAGCATTCTAAGGAAGCTAAAAATGAGGTAATAGAAATTCATAGATTAGGAATAGGGTGCAAGCATTTTGAACATCCCAGTAAGCACTGCTGAATCAATAGTGAAGAAGTGGAAGCTATATCACATCACCCAAGCACTACTTAGACAAGGCCCTCCTACTTAAACATCAGTATCATTGTTATTTCAAAGTAAGACCAGTGGAGAAATAAGTGCAAAAATACAGAAAAGAACGATCTTCCATTAGGACCACTGAACAAGATAGACAACTAACAGTTTTACAACAAATTTCTGTTAAGATATTAATATTGGGGAAAAAATAGCCAAACTACACACTCTTTATTCTATACAGTATTTGCCCACTGCAACCCATCATCATATGCTTCCACAGCATTATTGAGAAAGATTGCATCTTGGCTGCAGTGAGAGTGAAGCAAAAAGATTTATATGCCAGGGCTCCAGATGTTTCTTGTTTCCCAAATTGATGAAGGGTGCTTCAGAAAATGAAATTGTTCAATGCCACCAAGAAGAGGCTGGGTGAGCTCAACATTTGTTTTACGTTGGCATACTTGGTTGTCAGAATGGTAATATACCATCAGATTTTTTCTGATGTAAAAATAAAATGAAACCAAGATAAATTAGGCCTTTAATGTGATATAACTACCAAACAAAATTCAAGTGAAAAGAGAAACATTTTAGGAGAAATAGAAACATTTTAGGAAAAGAAAAAGAAAAAACTTATAACCTGGTTGCATAAGTATGAACACCCTTTAACTGATACATTGTTAAAGCACTTATGTTTGCAATACAGCACTCTTTTTTGGTAGGAGTCTACCAATTTCGCAGAGCTTGATTTGGCAATTGTATTCCACTCTTCCTTGCAAAAATGCTCCAGATTTAACAAATAGCAAGGAGATCCCCTGTTCACAGCCCTCATTCATTCGGCTTTCACACAGTTTTGACAGGATATAAATCTGGGGTCTGACTGGGCCATTCCAAAACATTGATCTTTGTTTTCTGGAAGCATTACTTTGTTGACTTGGATTTGTGATTTGAGTCATTATTGAACTGGAAGGTGAAATTTTCAGGTTGTTAAGTAAGGCCTGCAGGATTTGTGCCCAAATAATTATCTCTATCTTGACTAGGGGCCCAGTCCCAGCTAAATATGTGACCACCATGCTTCACAATGGGTAGGGTGCTCTTTGGGTGATGAACTGTCTTGTTTTTTATGCCAAATGTATTTTATAATTATGGCCAAAAAGTTTTACCTTGATCTCATCACACCATGACACCATGATTTTACAGGATTGGATTTTTTTTTTCCACAAGAAAGAGCTTCCATCTAGTCTTTCGTGTCTTTCGGAGATCCCTTTGATACTTTGTAAGCTCTTTAAGCAGCATGGCTTCGGCAGTCAGATGAAACCAAGAAGATTTCAATAACCTCCTACAGAAACTTCTGATATTTACTTGAGGTTTTATTTGATTGAAAATGGGTGTATGGCAATTTCATTTGAATATGAGTTTGAATGTGATTGGTTAATTCTGAACAGGTTAGGGTTTTTTTTCTTTCATTTTTCTGTTTCTCTTTTTTCTTTTTCCAACTTTTTCACTTGGATTTTGTTGCTTGCTATACCAAATTAAAGGTGGAAAAGCTCTGACATGGCTTTTCTTCTTTTTACTTTCACTGTGTGTAGACTTTTTATATCCACTGCATATACTGATGATGCTTTATCTTTCACACCTCAGGGCTCAAGATTGGGTGGGAACCTCTTCTGAAAAAAAACTTTTGTTTTGTCTATTTATTAAATGTTCTATGAACGGTACATATGTTCTAGTTGAACAACAAATTAAAAATATAGAAAGTGAATACAGAAGAGAATACAGTAGAGAAAAGAAAATACAGAAGGGAATGTGGTTTTTTTTTAATCAGGTGGTGTATGAGAAATTTAGAGATGTACAAGAAATCAGTAATAAAAATAGCCATTGTAATTCTTATTACCTTGAGTTACCCACTGTGTAGGAAGGGGTGCTGGATGTCTGAGGAGAGAAGCTGGACTGCTCTGAGTCACACTGTGGACAACTGCAGAGTGGAGCGTATCACAGTGAATCAGGTATTAGATAAATATTAAAATTTACCTTAATGTTTTTATGAATAGAGAAACATCTTACCAGGCACTGAGGGGGAGAAAGCTTGGGTGCTTTTGATAATGGGCTTCTGTAGGAGAGAGAAGTCTAGACTTATGAAGGAAAAAAGAAAAGAGAGGGAAAAGGAAAAAAGACACAAAGAGAGGTAGAAAAAACTTACTACATATGGCAGACTTACCTCAGAACTCAGAAAGTTCTCAGGTGTTTTATAAACGTCAGTATCTTTTTCTGAGAATAGAGAACAATGTGTCATTTCTCAGTTTAATTAAACATTATTAGCTGACTCTCATTTCAATCATATAAACTCTCACATAAAATTATGAATCAATGCAGTCAGAGAGTTCTGGGTTTCATAGGTGTTCAATCGTTAAAAATAATCACCACTCATCTACTTTCTGATACAGTATGTGCCCATATTTCTTCATCTACCTTTTATAACCCTGCCAAATGTCATACACTGGCTTTTTTTTTTATCAGGTCTGGTGATTGATTGGAATAATCAATCACCAATCAATCAATCCAAACCAATCAATAAATCAATCAATCGGTGAAAATTAATTTCAGAATGTTTAGATTTTTGCTGTACGTTTTGCATTGGGCTCTGTTGCAAGGAACACCCACAGTAACCAAATAAAAATTCATTATTCTAAGCCAAACAAAATATAATAAATGCCTCAATTACATAGACCAATTATGAACTAGAGTGATGTATTTGAGGTTGAGGAACTGCCAGAACCAGGATGCTGACAGTACTATGAGAGTTCCATAGGAAATGCACACGTTGGGTTTAAATACCAAATACTGATAAAATAAACAAATTCAGATGCAGATACAGATACAGGCATTGTTTTGAACCCCAACTTTGTACATACATTTTTAAAATAAAAAAGAAAAGAAAATAGAGACACATTTTTCTTGTTAAATTTAGAAATCTAGGCGGATATGAACTTTTGCTCTCAGTTGTATATGTATGTGAGGCTCATGAAGTGATTTGCATGTTAAAATTTTAGTGCTTTGTTCTGACATACCAGCTGTGTTGTGGATTACTGGAGGGCTCCAGGCTCCACTCATATCATCAGACTCTGACCGTACCCCAAACTCATATGGTGTGTCTGGTTCGAGTTGATCAATGATAGTATCTGTGGTGGGACAAGTCTGATAGCTCCAGTCCTTTTTGGGCTCCTTCTCCCTGTAGCGCACGGTGTAGTGACTACAGATTCATAGAAGTCAAAGTTAGTCTGTCGTTCAGTCAGTCTACTGATACAGCAGTGATTAGCCTGGATATGAATGATCTATTATACTTTATATTATGTTGGACATGTAGTGCATAAGCTGATATTCACAATTATCATAATTGTTTAAGCTACATGAAGGTACTTTTACCTTCTTTTAAGGCTTTTACTGACTCTCAGTCTCTCTCTGGGCAGCAAAAGGATCAGATTAGTTAAACAGAGCAAACTGACATAAAGCTTTCCACCAGCTTGACCAAGGCACACACAAGATGTGTGTGTGTGTGTGTGTGTGTGTGTGTGTGTGTGTGTGTGTGTGTGTGTGTGTGTGTTTATAGCTCTGCACCTGCAGTATCTACAATAGAGACATATCACATTCCAAGTTTTTCATGTCTGCATTCCTGGCTGTTCAAATGTGTGAGTATACAGACTGAGACTATTCTGATAGTTTTGGCTCTTCTAGTAGTTGGTACTGCTCCATGTCTTCTGTCAAAAGCATGACCAAATATCTGGCAGAGTGTCAATGTTCTTGTCTAACATAGAGAAAGCAGACATGCACAAATATAAACATACACTCTTACCCATCCTCAGTGCAGTCATCCAGGTTGGTTTCAGTGGAAAGGGTATTTAGCAGTGTGCCCCAGGACAGCATGACGGAGGTTGGGCTCACAGAGCCAATCACCAGATGCAGAGGCTTTTCCAGAGTCTCCTTCCCTACAGATTAAAGATTTTTCAGGACATGCGCTTTATTTATATGAATGTAAATTAAACCAATGGTGTCAAACAGCTTATTGTGAGCTATGTGTGGAATACAACACTATCTTTAACAGTGCTTTCTATACATACACAATGGTGTTGTTTACCTGTGCACTGTTTCTTCTCCTCTCCATTGACTGGTTGAACTGCAATTATATATTTTGGCTCAGCATCTGAAAGAGTGAACCCGAATGTCAGAGAGAGGCAGATGGAGAGGTTTTATCAAAAAGGGAATTTGGAGATTTTACCAATTTCAGTTTCATATGGTTCCCCGTCCTCAGGGAGTTGGATGTACTGCTTGGGGAACAAGCTGCTCCCATAGCCCAGGATGTATCCCTCCAGCTTAGTGTCCATGTGTGGCTGCAGGAACCTCAGTATGACGGTGTCTCGTATAACACTGATCCGAACCTTTGTGGTCTCCCTGCGCACTGGGAATGGAATATAAATAAAAAATGACACAAATAACAAGAATAAAGAAAGTATCTATTATATTTGACTAAGATATTGGCCTTCTCAGTGGAAGAATAAGCTTCAATACGACATCAAGACTTTAAAAAGCCAAACCCTACAGAGCATTAATTGATTTTGATTCTGGAAGGGCATTTACAGTATCAGAGAACAATGTGTTTTTATGCTATTGCCACAGAGAAAAATATTCTAATATGCCAGCAATTTGATTGTCCCCACAAGAGTACATTTGGTCATTTTAATGGGATATTTTAATACTTTATAGTTTGCTAGAATTTTCAGCACGGCTGTGGATCAACAGTTCCACAGTTTAATGCCAGATTTAGTTCTATCCAACAACTACATGGTAAATACCACCAAAACAACCATTAATAGGACAGGCACATGAATCTGGGCCACAGACACTAAACATAAAACACAACTCTTAAACATAAAACAGACACTAATAAAGACAGAAATAATAAATGAAGATCAAACATCTTAGAAATGGATTTGAAGCATAGCCTTGTGGTCAACTTTTATTACTTGGGTGATGAAACAGTGGGTGTTATTGCAGGATAAACGATTGCTGTGTGAGAAGGAAACTCCTTGCAACTCCAAAAAAAGCAAATTGGCTTTTGGTTACTTCAGAACCGACTTGGCCCATCTCTGGGCATCTCCTAAGGCATTTGTCAGGGCTGGATTAGCCTGTCAGCAGGTGCATTGGAGAGATGTCTCAGTAATGAAATATTTTGAACTTGACAGAATCATAAAAGTCAGACTATGTCTGTGAGTGAAGTGAAACACACAGTGATTGGGATTTTATCATGTGCCATGGTATTTTTAAAGCCAAGCACCACAAACCTTAACTGTCCTATCATTTTTGTGGCATTTGACTGAATCTGAGCAGAAAGTATAGTTCTATACACTTTAGAATTCATCTTGCTACTTCCACCAGTAGTCACAAAATCAATAAACACAAGTGACCCAACACCTGCCCATGTCCACCATGTATATCAGATGATCAGAGATGATCAGAGCTTTGGACCATGAGCCATGCTTTCCTTACATACTCTTCTATTCCCACCATTGTGGTATGAGTTAAACATGGTTTCACCTGTCCAAAGAATCTTGTTCCGAAACTCGCCAGACAGAACTAGACAAGTTTAATCTGGCCTTTTAGTTCTGTGTTACCAGTTTAGTTCTGTGTTAGAGTGTTACCAGTGTTTTGAGATAAACCTTCTGTATTTATACTCAGTGGCAAAAAAAGTTAAGCACCTAGAGTGGTGGAAATGAAATGAACCTGCATGTGGTGAAAAGTCATGTGACTGTATCAAAATGTTCATAATATCAATTCAATTTCAGTTCAATTCAATTTATTTATATAGCACTTTTAACAACAGACATTGTCACAAAGCAGCTTCACAGAAGTATATAGATTCTGAATATAAACTTATGAATCTATAAGTTTATCTATATATAGCCCTAATGAGCAAGACTGTGGTAATGGTGGCAAGGAAAAACTCTCTGAGATGACAAAAGGAAGAAGCCTTGAGAGGAACATGACTCAAAAGGGAACCCATCCTCATTTGGGTCACACTGGATAGTGCAATTATAACTAACACACTTTAGTAATAGGGTCAAGTTTTGAGTTTTTCAGATCAAACAGACAACAAGAGTTGGCAGTATGGGCACTCTGCTGTTCCCATGTCAGTAGGGTGTGGCACACCCCAGGGCCTGGATATATGCAGCGATACGTTGTGTGGAAAGGAGTCATACAGCCATTGTATCCTCTCCTGTGGCAAGTCAGCCCACAGCTATTGTAACTAGCCCTCGAGATCCTGCAGATTGGAACTGGGTTTGAGTTGATGCCTAAGCTGATCCCACACATGCGACTGGGGAAAGATTGGGGACCTGGCTGGCCATGGGAGGACCTCAACATGATGCAGGCAGTCCCTAGACACATGTACTGTGTGTGGATGGGCATTGTCTTGTTTGAGACTGTATCAGGGTGCTGTCTCAGGAGGGGTAAGAAATGTGGATGCAGGATGTCATTGACATAGTGCTGTGCCATCAGGGTCCCTGAATCACTACCAGAGATTACCTGAAGTCATAACCTATAGTTATGCCCTAACATGCCTATTGGTTCCAACGTCGGGCCACTGTTATATATGTATGCCCACAATACAACTCCTATCAAATTCCGTCATTTGCTAGAACTGTTGTCTAATGCGTCTCTACAAGCCATCTTCTGTCTGGTGACTAGACCAGCTCCATGCAAATCAAATCATTTACATACCCATTGCTGGTCTGCATATGTACTGAATTACATCCAAATCGGACCATTTCTCAAAGCTGCTTAATTTTTTTTGTCACTGAGTGTACATTCATGAAAGTGTCTGTTAATTGTAGACTTTGAGAATGCTACTCCTACCTCCTTAGAGTGTTCCTGACTTGGTTACGTTGTAAAGGTTTTGGCTTTTTTTTAACCTAGGAAATAATTCTATAATCATCCACTTTTGTTGTCTTCCATGGTCTTCCAGGCCTTTTGTTGTTGCTAAGCTCGACAGTGCAGTCCTTCTTTTTACAAAATTGTTGAGTTGGCTACTCCTAAAGTTTCTCCTATCTTTTTGATAGGTCTGCTTTGTGTTTTCAGCCTAATAATGAGGCCCTTGTTTGTACCTCTTTGGCCTGCATATTGGGAGTTCCCATGAACAGCTGCCAAATGCAAATTCAACACTTCAAATCAAATCCAGACCTTTTATCTCCTTAATGTGTTAAAAAAAAATAATGAGAAAACAGACCATGACTGGCCATGAAACTGCTTATCAGTCAACTGTCCCATTACTTTTGAGCCTATGAAAATGAAGGACTGTTTTAAAAATGGCTGTAATTCCTAAATGGTTAAAGCAATATTTTTGTTGAACTCTTGCTTGCTTGAAATTTTTGTTGAATTATTGCTTAAAGCCTACACTTCAATCACATCTTGATGACTTCTTTTCAAATCTGTTGTGGTGGTGTACAGAGGCACGATTATCAAGATTGTGTAACTGTTCTAATACTTTTGGAGGGGTTCAAAATTGTTCTAATACTTCTGTATAATCCATGTATAGACATTTCCTTAAATCGTGAAATGATTTGAGCATGAAATATAGAAAGGTTCTCTTTTCTCTGATTTTGATCATGTTTTCTCAGAATGACTTGGTCTCCATGTTCCTATAGAATTTCATACACTGGTTCATCATTCATTTTTTACATGTGGATATGATTTTCTAAATCTTTATATGAAAAACAATATTTTGATAAACTGTTACGAACAAATATGACCACTGGCTGTGTTATGACAATAAAACAAAACAAAAATCAACGTCAATTTATTTATCCAACTAGGCGGCACGGTGGTGCAGTAGTTAGCACTGTCACCTCACAGCAAGAAGGTCCTGGGTTCGATCCCTGGGTCACCCAGGGTGCCTTTCTGTGCGGAGT
>JAQQZU010000035.1:5660084-5678838 GCA_030068025.1 Parauchenoglanis punctatus | reverse complement strand
CTGGCGACCTGCCCAGGGTGTACCCCGCCTCTCGCCCGAAGATGCTGGAATTGGCTCCAGCTTCCCCGCGACCCAGATGGATAAAGCAGTATAGATAATGGATAAGCTGTAAGCTTAGCAGATGGGTGCTTGGTCAGCAAACTGCGGAAATGTTTTCTTTACAAAAGAAAAGTCATAGTCAGTTGACAACATGAACAAGAACAACATGCTCTGTATCTTCAGTCTGCATATTCTATCCCTGATTGTTTTCAGATTTAAAGACAAGTGCTTGTGTTTCAAGGTAGTGCTCTTGATGCTACTGGAACTCTCTACCCAGGAAAAAGTCTGGGAATCTTAATAGTCTCAGTAATCTAGAAAATTAACCTAAGTATGTGCAGAAACCTTCTCTGAATACAACTAATTTCCTCTACATAAATGTTAATGTAACTTTCATTTAAGTCACCAAATCGGAATACCCACAGTCACTAGCACATGAAGTCAGGAAGTGTGAGCATGTAACCACTTTGAGAGAATGATGACTACCAGATTATCACACAGGTGGTTACAGTATTATTTAACCATGACAAGACAAAACAGCTACCATCATTTCCTTTTCAAATAAAATGTGGCAAATTGCAATCCTAAAATAACACTCAAGTCATCTCCTCCTTTCCTCCCTCAGACACTCATATTTCTGCACATTTCTTAGCATGTTTAACAGATATCTTTTCATGAATGGCAGCTCATCAGCGGAACCTAATTTTTAACAACACTGAGCTCATGCTCTTCAAGTCTCAGATCTCACCATCTGTAACTAACCAAAATTGCTAATCTGGCTTGGTCATGAAGGTTTCTCCTTCACAAAATCAAAAGAAGCTGTTCATTTCTATCCACCAGAGCCACTCAAGTGCTTGTTCAGACCCTTGTCATTTGCACTGCAACCTGCTCCTGGCAAGTCTGTGCCTGTGCACAATTTGATCCCCGCAATTTATTCAGAATGCAGCTGCAAGACCTGCTTCACCCTTCCCGAGTTCTGCCACTCCTGTAGCTACCACAGTACATATAAAACACTTGTTTGATGTTTGACTACAAAGCCAAAAACCCACTAGCACAAACCTAACTTGAAGCACTTCCCACAATTCTTCTAAGCCTCATTCTTCTAAGAATGGACCCACCATTTCAGGGTACACAGATGACATGCATCAAGACTCTTCTCTGTCCTAGAACCCAGGTAGTGGGATGAATTTTCCCTAGCAACCCAAACAACTTAGTGACCGGTCTTCAAATGAAGACTAATGACCTACTTCTTCACAAAGCACTTGAATTAGCACTTGATCTTCCCCAGCACAAGGGTGTGTTTTTGATAGAGACTACAAAGCTCTTCTGTATGTCGCTCTGCAGAAGGGGGTCTGGTAAATAATGTAAATGTAAATGTTAAGAGCCACAGAGCAACTGACATTTGAACCGGAAATAGAAAGGCTAATAGTTGCACCTTCAGCTATGATAAGGACATTCCTCCATTTTCAGTAATGTTTACAAACATAAACACATAACAGATGCTACAGTAAAGTGACAACTGCCCTTGTTAAACCCTTACTCATAAAATAACACACAAAGATTAAGGCATTTGCACATCATATCCAACACCATGTCTGGCTCATAAGCAAAAGCTTCACATGCATGATTATGAGAGAGGATAAAGAATTAAAGTGGCTTGATATGGCTGAAAACCTTCACCATGCGAATCCAATACAATTCCCTGCCTGGTCTAGAAGCTCTTCCCCGCATTTCTGTTTTATTGGCAATGAATTCGATTTTGTTTGCAACACTGTACCAACATTTCCATGCTGATTCCATCTCTGATACAGTTCCAGGCATGATGCTATTCATCGTTTGCAACTGTGTGGGAAACATGGATGTTTTCTCCCTTCTTTTGTCGGTGGGCCATTCATCATCCCTTGTTGTTTGTTTGTCACGTTGGTCTCTAAGGCAGATGTTTTAGAGCTTGGCAATGCTGTGCAACTCCAAGCACGGCATCAAACAGAGTGCAGACGGGCTGCCTGAGCTCCGTTCCAGCACAGAACAACTGATCACTGGAAGCTGGCCAGAGTATAACTGCCTTTCCTACGTTGTCCAAGAAGACATTCTGATTACATATGTGCAAACTAATTTTTCCTTATCTCTCCTGGACAAAGCAGTACATTTGAAGATGAGAGATCTAAAAAGTTTGTTAGTAACGTTTTGGGCTACAACAAGACACCTTGGCACAGATTCTGCATGTCTCTAGAGCTGTACTGGAGAGATGAACACCGTTCATGCAAAGTATATTCTCTCAGCTGGTGTTTTGATGATGGTGATGTCAAGCACTTTCTAACACACATCCTCCCATACGTGTCCACTTGGGTTGTCTTTTGGTGACTGTGAAGGCCATAGCATATGATTTACATTATTTTCATCTGCATCAATCATTCAGTGAACTCACATATCTTGTGGATGGATGAGGTAGAGTCATCTCCCAATAGGATAGAAATGTTTTATCAAAGGATAAAGATGATCAGTCAGAAGAACTTTGTACTGCTTTGCAGTGACTCTTGAAGAACTCTTTTGTGGTTTTCCTGCTCCCAGCACACCTGTTTCAACTAATCAGCTAATTACCAGTCCTTCCTGAGTTGAAGTGGGTGTGTTGGAAGCAGGGAACTCTAAAATGTGCAGGACAGAGGGTAGTCCAGGATTAGGGTTGGGAATTGTGATCTAAGGGGACAAGTGGACCCAAACAAAGACAGTAAAATATCCACAGCATAACATTTGTGTGATGGAACCGAAAGTTCATTCTGCAGCTGTGGTTGGCTCAGATGAACACACTGTGGACTGAATGCACATGTTCAGTCCACAGGATATACACATACACATGCGCAAACTGTGAAGTTTGTGTAATTCAGACTCCATCAATCCTGTTTCATCAAAGTCTGAAACAAAATTTAGTTTCAGTGAGTGTAAAACACCAGAATTGGCTCAACAAACCATAAACTGACCTGCCTCTGTATAGATGCAGTGCTCCAGCAGTGGGTCAGCACAGCTACAAAAATGTGACCTCTGCGATGAATGGCTTTTCATTAGAAATCATCATTTAGTATAAATGTGAGTCTGTGTGACCATCCAAGAAGCATAGAATATGAGGAGTAGATCCAGCTGTCGTCATTTTGTGCCAAGAGGGATGGGATGGTGATGAATGCTGCCAAAGGCTGCAGTAAATCACAAACTATGCCAAAAATGTAAAAGAGAAGGCTTTGGCTGAGAATGGAAGACTGTTAGAGTAACATCACACAAACTGACCTCACAGTCAATTGCAAGCAGATTTATCACTTACTCATAGAGAAACTCCAGGAAACCCCTTGCTCTGATTAGAAATAATCAGGCTCCTGTGCTATTCTCCGTGGTTATGGTTACTTCTCATGAAGTCTTTGGCTTCATTAGCTCTCTGAAGCTGGCTTGTTGTTTAGGTCTTACTAGAGATTGAGGTCTGTGCAGTCTCACTGAGTTCATGTTACAGCACAGGAACAGATGGCCCCACTCTCCTACAGAAACACAGAATGAGAATGAAAGGAAAAGTACAAATCAAGAATATTTATGGTTTACATTAGACATACTTCATATAACAAACATGGGTAATAAATTTAAATGTGCAAACATGATATTTAAACAGATTAAACTGATACTAATCTCACTGAAGCATGCTAAAATTAAGTTTCAGTGTCCTGATGGTTTTGATTTGAACAAACACATACTGACCCCTAGAGGATTGAGTAGAAAATTGGACAAGAGTTTGTTATGTTGTTTGGTTTAGCCTCTGTCTGTGTCCTTGAATGTTCTCAAAGGTACTGAGGGAAATGGGTATCAAATAGAAACAGGCTCTTTCCTCTTAAAACAGATGGCATTATGCAACCACTGTTGTTTCAAACACAGAGGCATCGCCTTGTGACTTAGACAGTGATGGATCATCCATAAGGGCAGGTGAGGCAGAGCTCCAGTTTATATATCAGCCATCAAACAAATGTTAGTCTGTGTAAAGCCCTAATTCACAGCTCCATACATTTTAAATTTCATAGAAATTCTAATTACCTCTTTTGAGTGAGCTCCATAGAGTTATTTATTACACCTAGGGGTCAAACATGGGAATTGCAACAAGTACTTATCTGGATAAGTACTCAGCTCATTGGATCAGGAATCTCAATGTTCGCTCAATGAAAAAAAGAGATAGTTTAAAAATACTCCACAGCTACCAAGATCTTGTTATGTAGCAATTAATGAGAATTAAATCTAATAACTTAATATCTAATAAGTGTAAGTGCAGTCAGTGTGTGTATGATGTACAGATATACATTTCAAATGGAAGATATATTGCTAATTTGCGAGAGGGGAAGAAGGGTTATGGAGTGGATAATTCCGCGAGTCATTCTTGACCTCAGATATCCTTATTACACATTTCTAGACACAACTATATTGTTAGTTCATTAAGATAATTTACTTCGCCAGCCTGGAAAGCAATCATTTGAGAAGTGCTATACTTTATTTCAAAACATACGTACTTAATAAGATAAATAACAGAACAACCATGAGTATTCCAGGTTAAACAAGTATGTCTTAATCTGACTTTTAAAATATTTAAATATTTAAATATTAATATTTAAAATTATATGAATATTGTGGTTCTAATGTTTTTTTGTTTGGTGTTCTTTTGTTCACTGTTCAAGTAGTTAGAGAGAATGTAACAAAACATCTGCGTGAACTGCTCAGGATGGGTTGTACTGCTTCAGGAAATCAGGAAGATATGCTGGAACAAAACCACTGAGAGCTTCAAACAACATAAGCAAGATTTTTCCATGCAGAAGTTAATAGGAAGCCAAAGTAAACTGAATTGGTCTGGGGTAACATGTTGCATTCTGAACTAACTCAATCTGAGCCAGCAACACTTTACAATAGTCCAGTGAAATGACAAGGAAAGCATGCGCTACTCAGACAACAAATGTTCACTGCACTGGATTCGGGCCAAATGCAGCATAACATCTGCTCTGAGTATGCATAACAGAGCTAGCCCTGTGTCGTTTTGCACAGTAACCCACTGTTGGAATAGACTCATTTTGCGGATCTGAACTAGCCATGGTTGACAAATATTCAAGTTCAAGTGGCTTTTATTGTCATATACAGATGATACAGTACATAATGAAATGAAACAACGCTCCTCCAGGACCAAGGTGCTACATATAGGACAACAAAGAAGTACAAAAGTGCATCTGTGCAACAGAAGACAACATAAAACAACATAAAATGCAAACATGTGCAAACATTGCAAAGACAACATAAAGTGCAAGTGTGCAAAACGTGCAAACACTGCAGACAGTGCCGACATCACAAGACAAGACTGTGCAGCGCTAAACCAGCGTTAAATGTGTGAAAAAAAATTGCATAAGTAGTAGAACTTCTACATTGCATACATTTGTGCATACATTTGTGTGTGTGTGTGTGAGGACTGTGTCAGACCAGTCCCTGAGTGTTCAGGAGTCTGATGGCTTTGGGGATGAAACTGTTACACAGTCAGGCAGTAAGGGCCCGAATGCTTCGGTACCTCTTGCCAGATGGCAGGAGGGTGAAGAGAGTGTGTCAGGGGTGTGTGGGATCTTCCATAATGCCGGTGGCTTTGCGGATGCAACATGTATAGTGTATGTCTGTGATGGAGGGATGAGAGACTCCGATCTTCTCAGCTGTTCTCACTATCCGCTGTAAGGTCTTGCAGTCCGATACGGTGCAGTTTCCATACCAGACAGTGATGCAGCTGCTCAGAATGCTATCACTGTTCCCTCTGTAGAAGGTGGTGAGGATGGCTGGTGGGAGATGGGCTTTCCTCAGCCTTCGCAGGAAGTAGAGATGCTGCTGGGCTTTCTTGGCTATGGAGCGGGTGTTGAGGGACCAGGAGAGGTTCTCCGCCAGGTGAACACCATGATTGTGTTGAATACTGAACTGAAGTCTATGAACAGCATTCATACATAAGTGTCCTTGTTGCTCAGGTGGGTGAGGGCCAGATATAGGGTGGTGGCAATGGCATAATCTGTGGACCGGTTGGGGCGATGGTCGAACTGCAGTGGGTCCAGTGAGGAAGGCAGCAGGGTCTTGATGTGCCTCATGAGGGGCTTCTCGAAGCACTTCATCGTGATGGCTGTGAGTGCAACGGGACAATAGTCATTGAGGCAGGACACTAAGGACTTCTTAGGCATGGGAACGATGGTGCTGGCTTAGAAGCAATTCAGAATGACAGCAGTGCTCAGGGAGATGTTGAAGATGTCAGTAAGAACATCTGCCAGTTGGTCTGCCCATTCTCTGAGCACTCTCCCAGGCATGTTGTCTGGTCCAGCAGCCTTCCGTGGGTTAACTCTGAGAAGAGTTTTCCTCACATCAGCAGTGGTCAGATGCAGCATCTGCTCCTTGTGAGAAGGGGTGGTCTTCCTCACTGTTATGTCGTTCTGTGCATCAAACTATGCGAAGAAGTTGTTAAGCGCATCTGGTAGGGAGGCATCACCGTCACAGGCAGGTGTTGTCGTCCTGTAGTCAGTGATGGCCTGGATGCCCCGCCACATGCACCACGCGTCGTCGCTGTCCTGAAAGTGGCTGTGGATTTTCTGGCCATGTGTGCGCTTTGCTGCTCTGATGGCCCGAGACAGGTTGGCCATTGCTGTTCTTAGGGCCACCTTGTCACCTGCTCAATAAATATTATTGTTATCTAAGCTGGTACAGGTCCAAATGTTATTTTTATTATCTGGCCCAGATTATTTTAAGCAGTGGTAAATATGAACAAACAAGCTGAACCAATGAACATTAGTGATAATGACAACATTAGATATAATTAATACATTAATGAATAATGAATTTTTCTTTGAAAAAACAAAGCCAAACAAAACAAACAAAGCAAACAAATTAGTTTTTCACAAAACTGTGAATCTGTTAATGCCAAATGTTGAGACACAGAAATGTTGAGATATGTTTTACTTCTCCTGAAGACAAAGAACCCTTTCCCTGACAGTGTCTTACCATCAAGTAAACAGCGCCACCAGATTTTGTACTGACAAAGCAAACAGGTGGTGTAATTAAATTATCTTTTCAGAGTTTTATGCAATAATCTCTTTCAGGAATAAAGGATTCACTCTAGCTCTTAATCCTGAAAATTAATTCTGCTGGAATGAAGAGTGCCATAGAGTGTCCAGTCACCTTAACACATACATGTGATGCAAGATGCAGCCTTCGGGAAGGTTCCGCTCGGAAATTCAATTTACAGCAGCAGAACACCGACAAACAGTTTTTACAAGAAATATATATAATTAAAAAATAAAAGAAAAAATCTAGAAAAATATAAAAAGAGAAAATAAGAAAAAGTAAAATATAGCATATATATATATATATATATATCAGTCACACAGGGAGACTCAGTGGTAATAAATAGTGGTGGAAAGGTTATAAACAGAATATGAAAGTTCTACATGTGTAGCATAGTATGGTAGCACTAATGATAGTAATGATAAATAATTATTGTACCAAAATTGTACCATATATATAAATACTTCATACTGTTGTACTTTACACCAGATCTAGATAATATAATTACCTAAATATATAATATTTATGTATATATATAATCTATATACAGATATACAATATATATAAATATATATATATATATATATATATATATATATGATAGATATAAATATACATATATAATAGTAGTAGTATAAAACTAGTAATTGCAGTAGTAATATTAATATAATAAATCAGTAAATAGTTGAATGTTCGGTTTATGTTTGGTCAGACTCATTGTTCCTGTTCCTCCCCATCCTCCTCTGTCCTCCTGTTGCTGCTCCTCTGTCCTCCTGCAGCTCCTATGCTGCTGACCACAGTGTCAGATGTGATGTCCTTCAGCCTAACATACTGTGGTCTGTCAATGAGGTAGTTGGAGATCCAGACAACCAGGCAAGGGACCACTCGAATCCTGGTTAGTTTTTCTTGGAGCAGACAGGGCCAGATTGTATTAAAGGCACTAGAAAAGTCCAGAAACAGAATCCTGACCGTGCTTTTTGCCTTGTCCAGGCTCGGTGGGTTCGGTGTAGGAGGTACAGGATAGCATCCTCCACACCGACATCTGCCTGGTAGGCAAACTGTAAGGGGTCCTGGACATGTTGTACCTGGGGCCGGAGGAGGTTGAGGAAGAGCTGCTCCATAGTCTTCATCAGATGTGATGTGAGTGCCACCGGTCGGAAGTCATTCAGCTCGCTGGGCTGGTTCTTTTTTGGGATGTCTTCCAGAGGGGGGGCACTCTCCCCAGTCATAGACTGAGGTTGAAGACTCATTGTAGTGGCTCCCTGATTTCAGCAGCGCAAGTCATCAGCAGCCGAGGACACACCTTGTCTGGGCCTGCTGCCTTCCTGGGGTGAAGCTTCCTCAGTTGTCCCCTGACCTGGTCTGCTATGAAACTGAGACGGGATTGGAAGAAGGAAAAGGAGGAAAAGGAGGATGCCATGATGTTAAGAGGGGGCTGGGAGGAGAGGGGGTGTCATGATGTTAGGAGGGGGTGGTTTGAGGAAGGAAGGAGAGTAAGGAGAGGGGTCTGTAGTAAAGGTGAGGGTGAGGGTGGGAGGGTTGTGGGCTGGTCAATCCGGTTGAAGAACTTGAGTTTGTTTGCCTTCTCCACAGTTCCCCCCACTGTGCTGTTCTTGGTGCTGTGCCCTGTGACGATTTTCACACCATCCCAGACTCCCTCATATTGTTCTTCCCCAGCTTCTGCTCCACCTTCCTCCTGTAGGCGTCTTTTACCTCCCTCAGGCAGCATTTCACCTACTGCTGTGAAGCTTTTATTGCTTAACCTAACCTTGGCATTTGTGTGTGGATAGCAAAGAAAGAATTTCATTGCACAGAGAAATGTAATTTCTACTGTACATATGACAATAAACGTTGAATCTAGTTGTCTTAAAAGAATCTGACCTTGCTCCATTACAAAAGAAAATCACTTCTGAGTTCCAGAACTGTCCTGATTGCGACTTTAATATTGACACTGCAACATTCAGACAATTGAAGGTGAACTGTTGCTCTGAAGGTATTGAGTAGAAAATGTCTTTAAAATGTTTTCAAATAATGAAAAACGGTTAAACACTAATTCATGTAAAGTACTCAGCAAGAGTCACAGGCATCCTATTTTATTTATTTATTTTTGTCTTAGATGATTATTTTATGACTTATGCATTATTGAGTCAGTAAATAGGCATTTTAGATAAAAATTAAGTTAAACATTCACAGAAAAATGTTTGTATGTAGCAAAGAAAGCAGCATATTGCATAATGGACCACTTTTCAGACAAAAAATAAATAAATGCTGGCTACCAGGGATTATCTGAAAAAACACACTCAAGTGTGACAGTTAGAGTCTCCAGATGAATTGTAGCAGGTTCTCCAAGATGCTTAGAAAAACCTATAAGCCAATGTTCTCATATAATTGTACGAATTGTACAGTACCTGAGACCACTGATGCATTTTTAATGACAAAAAGTTGTCATGCCAAACACTGCCTTTTTTTAGTTTAGTGCTGTTTACTGCTCTTTATAGTATATTGTTTTTATGTTGAAAATGTTCATTATTATTTTTATTAGTAGTAGTAGTTTTATTATATTAAATATATTTATATTAGTTTTATTATTATTATTACATTAATTCATTATTTTTAAAGGCATCTTTGCTTTACAGCATTTCTTTTGCACAGGACTAAATATGCATTTCAAGCTGTTTAACCAAATTGAAAACATAAAAAAGAAAAAGCTTTGTGGAATCATATTGTACATTATCTAGATCTTCAAGGGTGGTAAGGAAAAGTAGATCCAACTCTGCAGAGTTACTTTGTGGAATATTCTGAGCTATATTTTGTCTTATTAAGTACCTCACTTTCTCTTGGCTTGCTGTTGAACATGCTCTGAACAATTTCTAATGGGAAATTACATCATTGGTCAATAAGAAACATTACGATAATTTTTCAGTACGAAACACTGTAATCAGTGCGAGAGAAAAGAAAAGGAAAGGAAAAGGAAAACACACTCAGATGCAGAAAGAACAGCAACAGATGACTCATTGGACCATATTACTTTGTTCCACTGTTCAAAGGTCCAAGTTTCTTAGTCATTAAAGCAGGTTGTTTTCATTAGACCAGGTCAGTTTTAGGAAACCCTGTTTTCTACCCTCCTGTTGTTTAGGTTTATTCTTATTTTCATTTAGCAACTATGGCATTTAAGTTTGGCGAGTAAGTTGGTAAGTTTGGTAAGTCTCTGTGCTTGAGTGTCCACATTCTCCTATTTTTGAATCTGTTTTCTAGGGCAGCTCCTCTTTGTTGGAAATATGCTGTCATGCTTTCCCTTGACTTTGTTATTTCTGTGACTGACACACCAGCAATTTGAGCACCAAGTGTATTTATCATGTTATAATTTGCTTCTTACAAGAAAAAAAAAACCACAGAAGTTAAAATATGGTTTTAATTCTTTTATTAGAAATATATTAGTGGTCAGTACTTACTTGAATTGGAAACACATTTACATTTCTCACTTCAACAGGTGAATGCTTCTGGTTCATTTGGACAAATAATATATTTACACTGCAAAATATAAGTTGACAATATTGATCAACTAATGTATTAAAATACATTAATTTAAATTTTGCATTGGCATAGCTCATCTTGTTATGAGTCTTGTTAGACACCATTATTAGTAGTTACTAAACATGCTCACTCATCAGTGGAGTTAAAGGTAAAAGCCAACAGAATACAGACGCTACAGTTTCCCTGCTCTCGCCAGCTGCTACGTTGTGTTTGTGAGTGTTTCTGTGGGTTGTTCTGGAGATCAGTTTCTTTGAGGTAATGGGAATAAATTTAAATAAATACAGCATAAAAGAAGTGATAAACCTCTCTTACATTCTTCCTTTGGTCTCACTTATCTCTTTTATCCTTTGGATGAAAGGTTTGGTTGTAATAACTTCAGAAAAATCTGGCTGAGATTTTGAGGAATAACCCTGGAAAGTAATAAATTTTCCAGGGCTATCTCTTTTGGCCGTGTCAGAGAGTATGTGGGGAAATTGAAAACATGTAACACCTCAGATTTAGCAGTTGCTTCAAAAGACAATAAAACATTGATTCTGTTTAGTAGATTCAGTTTCACCCCACATTCAAGATTCAGTAGTCAGTCATAAACATCATTCAACTTTATACAGATTATTGTAAAGAAATTACACTAAGTACATATTACACATGATTAAACATGGATTCTGTTTTGGGCCAGGGCCATATTTTTGAACTCTAGCTTATGATTAAAGCACAGTTAGTAAGGCACTGATTAGAATCTCATATGATAAACATTCATATCCATGTGATATAGGAAAGACAGAAGACTATACAGCTAAATGTTCATCAAGCTTTCTTCAAATGAGCCTGAAATGGCAATAAACATGAGTCAATGAAACATTATTAACAGGTTAATGTCAACAGGTTAAATGAAAAATGTTAATCTAATGTGAAGACATTTTCCTGATTCACTAATAGAATTAGTTTGTTGTGTGAATACCTTGTTTTGTGTAGCAGGCTACTAGGTGTGTGCCCTTTTCATGTTGATGAACTCTCACACTGAGCATCTGCCACACTTATGACATAAACAAACACAGAAAAGTGAACACACTATATACAGAAAGGAAATGAAGAGTAGCTTAGTTATGCAACCATACTCACACTTGATGCTGAGTCACAAAGTTCACAAACTGACGATCTTTAGCATAAAGCTCAATAATGCGAATCCGTTCCTGAATCTCCTACAGACCAAAGGAAACATCATAGATTAAATACCAACATCTCAAAAGCACACCAACAAACATCAGCCTTTTTCAATACGCAGGTAGTGTACTTCTTTGGTGAGTTCACTGTTCTCATAGATGTGCTGGATCTCCTCACTGCTGAAGTCTGTGGAGGCTTCGGCACTGGCACTGCTGTGGACTGGAGGGTCAGGATACCGCTGGTAATAATGACTGTAACCCGTAGTCACATCACTCTCATACATGGGATTGTACTTTGTAGCCCATTCCAGGGAAGGAACACTGTCTCGTCTCCTGTGTGTACAGACACAAACACACACATTTAACATCGCTGTTATTGCTGTCTTGTATTACTTTAGGTACAAAATGCTACCCCTTACCGTACCCTTAATCTCAGAAACCAAAAAAAGCTGCAACTTTTGTAAAAAGAACAACAACAACAAAAAAAAAATTTCCCCATGACATTCTCTTATTTTGATCCAGGCATCTGCTCCCGATAAACAACTAAATAGTCAACAAAGACACACATGCAATCCATCATACACACAAACAAACAGATTTTTTTTTCTAGGCCAATAACAATGGTGTCATTATAAAACTAAAAGAATAATAGCCAGAGCAAGGATGCGCTTGTTTAAAATGGCAGCTCATGAGACATGAGCAGAGGAGGTTATCTACACAGGCAAGGGAGATGTTTGCACTGCTGTTGCACATTGTCAGCACACAATCCTGCTATTTATTAGCTTTTGACTTATAAAAAGCAATCATATCTTCAGCAAAACTTAGGATTTGCTAAGAATTGTTTCTCTTTGTGGTACTAGGCATTGAAATGGTATGCTTCCATAGAAACAGCTCATTACTAAGTCTGAGGAGAGACGGCTCTGAATATGACCAGTTACTGTAGCACAGGACACACTGTGTCCTAACACACACTATGTCCTAAATAAATGATGATCACATTTCTGCATTATTTGTTGTTTTCCTTTACCCAACAAACTTAATTCATCTCTCAGCAGGAGTTAACTTGAACACTGACATGTCAGAAATTGTGTTGCATTAAACCTGTTGAAGTCAGAGCATTAACTGTGCAAACTTTATGCCTGAAGGCAAATAGTTACCACTACCACGCAGGATTATTCCATTGCAATGGATGTGTTTCATGTTTTATATGCATTCAGAAAAGAGTGATATCTCAACATTATGATTTTGGAAATATTTCTCCTTTGAAAATACATGGTATACCTGGTGTTTTGCCCCATGAGCATTAACACAAATCCAAAATTCACTTCAGCTTTGTTTATTAATTTGCTACCCCATTTCTAAACATTCTATTGTATGTTGGTTGTTATCTGACTACCTCATAGTGTCCTGCAGATCCTCTTCATACTGGTTTCTCATAGTCCGAGCTAGGAAGAAGATGACTCCTGAAGCCACCAGCAGGAAGCCAGCCACTGATGCTATGGCAATCCCCACCACCAGTGGCTCTGACACATACTCCTCACAGTGCTCTCCTCGGTACCACCAGTTCTCCCCTACTCGACACCTACAGCATGCAAACACACACATTGTTGATACTCCCAACAGAAATTTGCTCCAACATTTAACATCAGGTTCACATGCAAAACGTAGTAAATAGATCATTTATCTCAGGGATTAAAGTACATACAATACACAAATGCATAATGTGGTAACACACTGATACACACCTGCAGATGGCTCCTTGTCCTGGAATGATGTCACATTTGCCATCATTAAGGCAAAAATCTGGATGGACTTCACAGATGCTCTGGCAGGGCAAGCCATCAATGCTGAAGTACCCTGGGTTACAAAGACACTCTGCCTCGCTGGACCAGTGGTTTACTGTACACTCCGCAAACTCATTACAGGCCTGGAATTTACATGGATCTGCCTGATCACCTAGAATGCAATACACACATAATTTAATTGTGGAATGATTTGTAAACCTACAGTTTTAACTTGCAGTGGAACACATGATTCAAAACACACACACACACAATATTCATACATACACACATAATTAGCACTACTTCAGATCTCCTCCATGTGTATGTAAGAACAATTTTGCTGAAGATTTTTGAGCATCCTGACTCTCTCTATGGTCAAAGACCTCTATACGTTTTTATTAGTATAGTCTATATGTTGTACACAATCATTCATACTCATAAGAGACACTTACTGCAAAAAACTATTTACTAATACACAGAGTATGAACTTGAGACAGTGACTTGATGTGAGCTTTACATTAGCATAATTCTGTAATGTGTTATACCACAGGGCTGTGGAATGCTCATTACTTGCATGGTGGATGTATCACAGCTTTTTAGAAGATTTCCAACATGGAAAAGTAAGTAGAGGTACTTTGTAGTTCCTCAGTAACATAAAAAGCTGCATTTTTGCCTTAATTCTAACAAATGAGAAAAAAGAGATGCTGCTGATAGAGCAAGAGAGATTATACGAAGCTGCTATAGTGATATAATGAAGAAGTAATTTGTTTCACAGACATTGCACAACATTAAATATAACTATAAATATATCAAAGGGTATGAAACATTGTTCTTTGAGGACTAGGTTAATTAAATTGTTGGCAAATTGGCTGTCTTGTAAGAGGTATAAAATTTGTGATGTGCTGTTATTGTAAATGAATCGATGTAATAACAGTAATAATGCTTTGGGTTGGGCTGCATCACACTTATTTTTATTTTGCAGCATTCGTGTTTTATTCCTTATCTAAAACCCTTTGTATTGTACATACACATGTGACAAGGCGTAACTTTGTACTGGTTGTTTAAAAAGACTGTCTAAACTTAATGTTCCTCTTAGCCAACATCCTATAAATTCTCATCTCTCCCTTTATCTCCTCATGATGATGTTTTCATGTCCACCACCTCCTTGTCTCCATTAGTCAATTACAGCTACACGACTACTCTTCCACAATCACTCTCTGTAGCGCTCAGTTCAAAGTGTGATCTGCACTCCTGAAAAGCCTTTTTGACTATACGTTCATGCTTGAGTACTGATCCTACCTGACTCCACATCTAGTGAGTATTTGTCTATGGCCAGGTTCATGGTCTGGTATGCTGTGTTACAGAAGTCCTCAAGGATCAGGTAGACAGCTGTGGTGACTCCTTGAGGAACTGGCTTCCAAAACTTCATGCGACTGTTCACCACAATGCTGCCATTCCTGAAGTTTAGTATCTCCAGATTCTGAAAGTCAGTGAGGTTTGACTGCAGGTATGGAACCAGCTAAGAACAGCAAAAATTAAAAATGATAAATAAAAATTTTTAATCAGTGCATATATATGAATTTGGCAAATATGCACATGCAAAAAAAAAAAACCAAAATCAAGAACTGTTCAAATCAACATTCATGTGCATTGCAATTTCACAAAAATTATATTATATACTACATTGTTGCCATTTTTAGTAATCTCAATGATTCAACGCTGCTCGCTCAAGAACTTGTATTAATAGTACTAGTACTAATAAAATAAGTGGTAATAAAACTGGAAGATTTTTTTACCAACTCAAGAAACCTCTGCTCCAAGGCTTTATACTCTGGAGAACTTTTATTAAACAAATCTTCTGAGAATATCATATTGGTCACACGAAGACTGAAGAACACTATCTGAGCACGCCCAGGGCTAGTAGGAATGGCAATGGTGACTTCACTCCCCTCTACTGTTCTAGTTGGTATATGAACAGATTCGCTCTCAGTAATAGTGACATCCGTGGGTATGGAGGGATCAAACTCTTTATCTGGAGAGAGGTGTATGGGGTAAACAGCATGAGGTTCTTTGGTGATCTCCTCTTCTGGAATCTCAATAGCTGGAGCAATTGTTTCCACAGCAAGAAAGTCATCTCCCTCCATCACTATGGAAACATTAAAATCTCCACTTTCCACTTTCTCTGCTTCTTTCACTTTTACTTTGTAACTGTCAACATCTTTTATTCCTGCTAAAGTAACAACCTTCTGCATTTCTCTAGAGGTCTCAGTCACTTCTATGACCTTCATTTCTGTTTGTGTAGGAACCTCAGTATCTCCATCTTTCTCTTTTTGGAGATGAGTCACAAGCTCCTCTACTGATATGGGACTAGGTGGTGCCAGAAATTCCTCTAGATACTCAGTTATAGTGGTAAAGGTGGAAAACTCATAATCCCCTGCTGGAGGTCTGTCAGTTAAAACAGATGTGTCTTCATTCATTTTTCCAATGTGTTCGCCATTATATTTGGAGGGGTAATTCTCAAGAATGTCCTCTCTCTGATATGTCTCATCACCAGAAACAACATCTGGGGAACCAGCAGCTTGGTTAGGAGCCATAATAGGAGTCACACTGGGCAGAGCTTGAGTTTCCACAGCACTGAGCAGAAGCAAGTCTTCCTTCACCTTAGAATCTACACACATGGAACAGAGAAAATTTACACAAGTGTCCTGCAACTCTATAAGAAACTTCACCAGGGTCTAGGGGTCTGTGCATACCATCCAAGGTGCTGGCCTGCTCAGTGAGGTGTGGCTGTATAGTGACAACCATTCTCATAACAACTTCCTCAAATAAACTGGAATCTTCCTCTGCTTCCTCTCCAGGGAAATCTTGTGTCATTGTTGTAGTTTGTCTCTCATACTATAAGAAAAACCACTGTCAACAACATGTTATACCACACCACTATTGAATTCTCAAATCTGATTGGTCAGAAGGTATTGATTGAATATCTATTATAGCAATGACAGTAGCAAAGTAAGTTTGCAAGGGAAATTACAGGCTTATATGAATGCACTAATACATTTTCATTGTTATAGTAAAAACTCATTCACAAGGACTATTATGGCAGATGCTAAACATGAGCTAAGACTAATAACAAATGGATTTAAAAATGTGTTGCAATTTAACAAAAATAAATGTTGCTTTTTTTCTGTAAAGAGATTATTTAACATTTATAGGAGAAGTTTCCAATGTCAGTGCTCTGTAACAGTCAATAAGCTACTTTTTTTTGTGTTATTCAAAAGTTGAAAAAAAAAGTTGCCATATTGTAAGTGATACTTACATACATAAGTGTAAGTGAACTTGTTCATGGACATTGCACAACACTAAATGTAACTATAAATTGAATGTGATTTTTTCATTGATTACTTCCCTACAATAGCATGCCCCAAAGTGTTTTATCCCTTACTTATTAAAGTTTTTTAGAAAACACATCCTTAAAGTAATTAACTTGACCTACCATTATCTCAGTTTGCTCTGGTCCATTTGCAGGTTGGGCTTCCTCTGTAGATATTTCCTCTGCAAATAATAAATCCAATTTAGACTACTACAGATTGCAATAATTTACTTAACTCAAAGTTATTAATGATAGCTCACAGCTCTGTATACCAAGAGGTGCCTCAGTGATGTAGACATGCATGTCAGCGATGGTGTATAGAACAGGGCTATTTTCTGAATCACTGAAGTTTCCTTCCACCATGTTCAACTGCATGCTGAAGAAGTCCAGAGTTTCACTGCTGATCTTGTGACCCATTGTCTGAAGAGACACTACGTAGTTAACCAATACAGACTCTCTGCTGTGAAGAGAACACAAGTGTATATATATCCTTCAGTCCATAATATACTTCGCTAACATTACATCCGCACTACTAACCATCCACACTGATTTTTAAAAAAAAGAAAGAAAAAGAAAGAAAAGAAATAATCATTGTTAAGGAAGTAATTACTACTGCAATGTCTTGTAATAGCCTGCTGTCTAAATAATAACTCAAAATATTTCAGTTGGTTGATTTACTGGTAGGACAATAACACTTTTTTCATTTCCAGAAAAGCAAAACTATTCAGCAGTAATTAAAAAAATCCCAGCTGTGTCAAAAACTCAGCCAAAAAGTAAGAGGTAAGTGTCAGGATCTCTACAGTGATAAGGCTCAAGACATAATGTTATTAAAGCTTGAATCTGGAAACATGTTTCTAAAATTTAATTTCACCAACTGCAATAAACACACACACACGCACATATGTCTGTCTTACTATCCTTGCAAGGAACTTCCACTGACATGATTAGTAATACACCTACTTAATGCTATGCCTAAACCTAAACCTAAACCTAGCCTTAACCTCACCAACCAAAAGTAAACCCTTTTGGCTCATTTAGCTTTTTTAAATAAAAAAACTTTTTTTTTTTAAAAAAAAACTGCATTTTTCATAAGAGGGTAGTTTTCCTTATAAAGACCAGCCAGATGTCCCTACAAGGTCAAGACTGTCAAATATTTGTGGGGACATCTGGTCCTCACCAAGATATAAAAATCTGCCCACACACACACCCGTGCATACAGTACATACAAGCATGGGCCTGTTCTGCAGATCATCTCACTCTAGAATTAGACATGCAGAGCCATAATGTTCAGTTATAAATCGAAATATTTCTGGAGAAGGAAACTTAAGCAAGTACATCATTAATAAACAATGGACTCACCCAGAAGTATCCAAATGAGGCCTGAAGAAAAACACAAGCATGATGAAAACTATAAACAGAACACATTATATTCACAATGCCTTAAACTTCACTGTAATAACTTAAACAAATTATTAAATGTGTTCAAAGGAACTGATCTAATTACCCTGACCGGGACAAATATATACTGTACATATACTGTATAAAAGTTTATGCAGTTTTTCCTACAATACTTTTCCCTTAAAAAATATCAAAACCTACATACCTGAAGTCCAGTACAGATATGCTCTTGAATTCATTCAGATTCTCCAATGCAGCTGAAACCTGGAGACACAACATAAGAATTCATAAATGCACATAATATGATAGTATTTACACTACCAGTCAAAAGTTTGGACACACCTTCTAATTCAATGTTTTTTTCTTTATTTTTATTACTTAAAAGA
>JAQQZU010000035.1:5645604-5658578 GCA_030068025.1 Parauchenoglanis punctatus | reverse complement strand
GCACCTGTTCACTGAAAAGCATTCCAGGTGAAGCTGGTTAAGATAATGCCCACAATATCATCAAGCTCAATGGTGGCTACTTTGAAGTATCTAAAATATGAAACATATTTTCTTTGGGGTTTTTTTTGTTTACTACATAATTCAGTATATGTGTTGCTTCATAATTTGAATTATTCAGTATTGTTTTACAATGTAGAAAACAAAAAAAGAAAAACCTATGTAAGAGAAGGTGTGTCCAAACTTTTGACTGGTAGTGAAAATTGCAGTAGTAGGGAGGATATGTTTGTGAGTGGGTGTACATGTTACCTTCTCAGTAAAATGCTGAGAGAGAGTGTAATATTGGATGCTGGTTGGGTCGGAGAACTGTTCTATCCAGCGCTCTCCTTTCAGTATCACAGTGAGATTCATATTAGACTCCATTGTTGGATGTATCGGCACAGCTATAGGCTCTATATCATTATTGACCTGCAACAAAAACATACAATACACTCAAAACACTCTTTCGATTTTAATGACTGCTAATTAGTTTTCCTTAGGCCATCTATATACATACTTGCAAACAGCAGCTTGACTTTACATGATGAGCCCAATCCCCATGAACACAAGCATGCCTTTGCTTCATTAAAAATCCCCATTACCTGTCAGTAGCAATTTTACTCTTCACCACCACTGACCTCTTCAAAAATTGTGGTGCCAGATGATGCTGTTGTAACTTCCCACGTTTTTAAGCCCACTCCATTCACGGTTGTTGGGTTAGTTTCTGAAATAACCTCTATTTGTTGCTTATCCACTGACCCAACTACATTGAATCAAGGAGATTTGTTTTAGTGATGTGACTAAGATGTGAATCAGAGATTATCAGTACATATTCATACACACTAATGCACATTTGGTACACAGTTATACAGTTAACCAGTTATTGTACCTATTGCACAAACAAGACCAAATTTGCAGAACAAACCTGAAGGGCTGATGTCCTGCTTTTTGGATGACTCACACTGAGGCCTGAGTAATGAGATGCAACATCAGGTTAGAGGAAATGTATGTGTATGCACAAGTCATGTACCAGAGTAACATTTATCGAGCATATACCATTGGCACCAAGCCAAGACAAACTTGCTGCAAGAATTATTGGATGTTAATGCATGAATCATTGAATCCACATAAATTGCATTACTCGGCTGCATTGAAATCTATTGGAATTACACTATGAAGATGAGCAGCCACAGTAGCACTTGAGTGGCTGCCAATAATGTATGTTTTGAATATGCAAACATACTATTTTCTATCAGCTTTAAAGTGATTCACTCATTAAAGTGATTCAAAAACATAAAGTGCAGAACTAAACTATAAAGGGGATATTGACATTATTGCTGATGTTTTACATTTAGTCAAGATTTCTGACAAGATTTCAATTGTGATGTGATGAGCTGGTAAAGCCAGTGCTCAGAGCTTGGAGTTAAGAGCACATACATGCACACACGGGTTTTACTTGTGTCACTGAAGACAAAAGAGAGACAGAGGCTAAATACGAGTGGGATGCCATTAACTCTGAGGATATTACACAGAAATGGAAGGGAAAAGGTACTGTGTTTATTATAGGTTTTGGTGGGAATGAGGATTTGGAAAAATGAGTATCTTGTGACACCTCTTACTTTTTCAGTCCACTTTGAACCAGCCTCTGCAGAGACAGAACAATGAAAGTCACAGATGCAACCAAACTCCCACAAAACTACCTATACACATGTCCCTACATGCTATGTACATTTACAATCTTCATTGCTACAGCATCGATAGTCATGCAGCTACACTCCGACTTACGCTGTAAAACAGAGCAAGATGTTCCTCTGATTGGCTGATCGCAACGCCAATCTCTCTTGCACTGATTGTCCCGGTCTGGCATTGGCTCATCCAGTGCTGATATTCCTCATCTACAGGTAGGCGGTCCAAGAAAATCTTGAAAGCTTCCCACACTACCTCCTGGCACACTGAAACAAAAATATACAAAGTCGGACAGTTAAAGACAAATGATAAACTAAAGACTCAAAAGAACATGAGGCAAATAAAACACAAAAGAAAGCAGACATGTAAGCAAACACAAGATATAGCTAGAAGGCCAACAGATTCTTTCAGTAACAAGCAAGTGGAACTTACAAGAGCAGTAATCAGTCTCTAGATTAGATATGATATAAGGCTATAACAGACCCTCAAGAACTGTCCTCAGGGAAGGGAAGGGAGCCATGTGCAAAAATGCTTGATACTAGGTTCTATACTAAACATGAAGCTTTATTTTATAAACTATTGAAAATGGCCATTTTTTTCCTAATCCTCTTAATCAATGATCAGTTCTGAACTTTGCCTGGTTTTAGATTATGTCTTGATTCTTTGTCTGCCTGCCTGAATAAAACTCTCATTGCATTTACATCTGCTTCATGCCTAGTTACCTGACAGAATACTTCGCCATTCCCCATGGATAAAGCAGGGGAGTTTATTTATTTAATTTCGCACTCTCGCCGGTAGCAGCTGGAACAAATGGTGCTGAAAGCCACCTTCTGACATGGAGTTAATGCTGAGGTGCTCCCCGAGATGGCCTGCTGCAATGGTAGAGTTTTTCTGAACTCTTTGGTTGACTTACTGTAGCTATCCACCTTGGTGACCTGCTGAGAAAGAGACTATGTCCACACTATGTCCCAAGATGTACAAGATCTCTTTCACCAGTGCAACACCGCACCAAGCTGAATTTCAACAAGTGAGAAAGTAGACGATAGGGATAACTTTATTTCAACTGCTGAAAGCCTCTGTCCACCTCTGTCCCATGTGACAGAGAAAGCCAGGTTCATGGCCGGATGCTATCCACTAGGCACCCCAGTGGCAAGCCCAAATACATCCAAATAAAGCGTCGCAAAAACATCCAAATAAAGCACTCAGTGAATCTTTATGTCTTCACAGCCCTGATCGACTCCAGAGTCACCAGAAACTCCATAGACCAAGACACTGTGCTATGTCTCAAATTACTCATGCAACTTCTTTCTCATCTCTACACATCCAAACAATCAATGTTTGGACAAAACAATCAACGTCCTATCATCAAAGTCACCTTCACTCAGTGCACACAACCACTTCAACTCCAAGTCAGTATAATTTCCTTCCTTGTAATTGTCTCCATGGGCCAACCAATCATCCTAAGGTTAATGTAGATGCAACTTCATGACCCACAGCTATCATGGCATAACAAGGAGATTACCAAGTCATCCAAATTCTACATCAAACACTGCCTACAGCTACCATGCATCCCTGTGGCATCCACTACCATCAAGAGCCCAAGTATTGTCAACATTCCCAAGGAATACCATGAATTGTCTGAGGTCTTCAGTAAGGTCAAAGCTAGTGGTCTACCACCTCACAGAATGTATAAATGTGCCATCAACCTCCTCCCAGGCACCTCTCCTTCCCTCAACCACAGTTATCCTCTCCTTCACAGAACAATGTGTTAGGGAGGAGTATGTACAAGAGGTGCTCCAGCAGGGGTACATTCATTCATCCATGTCACCTGCCTCTGGTGGGTTTTACTTCATGGAAAAGAGTGGAGATGGACTCAGGTCCTGTATAGACTATTGTGGGTTGAACCAGATCACTGTTAAGAACCCATATCTTCTGCTCCTGGTGCCCTCAGCTCTTGAACAACTATGGGCAGCCAAGATATTCACAAAACTGGACCTCTATAACCTATAATCTATATAAGTGGCTATAACCTGGCGACAAGACAGCCTTCAGCATCACTAGTGGCCACTTTGAATACTAAGTGTTTTCCCATGTCTCATTAGTAACATCTTGAGGAAGATGATGAGAAAATTATTGTTAATTGTTATTGTTAATTTAGTTTTTTTAATTTAATTTTAATTTGTAATTTGCCATCTCAATACATTGATGATATCCTGATATACTAGCCAAGCCAAGAAGAACACATTAACCAGCTCAAGAAAGTTCTGTCTCTTCTGCTGGAAAATCAGTTTTATGTCAAGGCAGAGAAATGTGAATAACATGTAACCCAAATCTCATTCTTTGGATATATCATTAGCCCTTTAAGGGGTCACCATGGATGGGGGTAAGGTCACTGCTGTAACCATTTAGCCCATGCCTACCACAGTAAAGCAGCCCCAGAAATTCACAGGCTTTTTTCCAGGCTAATTTCTACCATTGCTTCATCAGGGGTTTTAGCTCCATTGCAGCCTCACCCACAGCTATTAAAAAAGAGCCCAAAAAAGTTAACCTGGAATCACGCCGCTGAAGGCTTCTCTTGCCTCAAGCCGGCTTGTATGACCTTGCCCATCCACAAGCACAGATACCACAAAACCATTTGTTCTGGACATGGCCACTTCTGAGACCGTGGTTAGGGCTGTCCTGTGCCAGCATTTTGGCGATAGACCCAAGCTCTGTCCCATCATGTTTCACTCCAAGAAACTGACACCCACAGTGAAGAATTGTAATATCGGCAACAGAGAACTTCTGGCTGTCAAGTTAGCTCTGGAAGAGTGGCATCCCTGGCTCGAGGGAGTGGCTCGCCCTTTCATGATCTTCACAGACTACCAGAACCTTGAGTACTTAATGTTTCCAAGCATTTGACCCCACATCAGGTCCACTGGGCATTATTTTTCTCCAGGTTAAAATTCACAGTCAGAGAGGAGAGACGTCCACCTACAACCCTGGCTACTGCATCTGGCTTGCCACCAAGGACATCAAGAACACTTCTGGATGTAAAAAACCCAAATACATCAGACCCTATCTAGTCAAGCAATGTATTAACAAGGCCACCTACAGGCTAGAGATGCATCATCATTCTTGTAACTTCCATATGTCTTGTCTCAAGCCTGCCAGGACCCCTGGCCACCCATGCTACCTCAAATACCCCTCTTTCTTCACTAGAGACAGACAACCTGCATACATCGTTAGCAACATCCTTGATTCAAGACATAGAGCATTGGAGTATCAGTTGGCAGGGGAGTACTATGGCTCAGAGGAACAGAGCTGGGTTCCGGTCAGGGACATTCTCGACCCACGTCTATGCCTGGAATTCCATGCACAGCACCCTGACAAGCCTGGAACTCACCCCCGAGGTTGCCCAGAGTGAGCTCTCCAGGGGCAGTCGGTTACACATCCACAGCCACCTGCCATGCAGTCACATTCACATGCCACACACTCCAAGTTCCAGCAGTCTCAGTGGCCTTCAGATAAGGACACTGAGGAATGCAATTCCCAGCACCCACCTGCACTCTCCCACTCACAGTCTCCTGTTTTAATTGAGTTTATTGATTGCATCTGTTTTGAGTTTTATTATCACTGTCACATTACTTAAGGACTTTAGACTTTTTAGATTGCAAAGTATCATTTTGTGTTTTTCCAGGTCATACAAAGCCTTTTGTCTCAAGTTCATGTTACTCTGGTTTCTGACATTGTGGTTTTATCTCAATCTTGATTCTTGCCTAGCCCTTGATACTACTGATTGCCTGGTTTTGATATTTTGATATTCTGCCTGCCTGAATAAAACTCCCATTGCACTTACATCCGCTTCCCACCTGGTTACCTGATAATTTGTTGCATGAATTGCCTAAGGTAGAATTTATTTAAGGTTTATGTGAATGTGTGATGCTATGTCAGGTGATGTTCTGTAATTTTGTCCTCACATGAAAAAGTGAAGATCCATCAGATATCTTTATCTATGCAACTGTATTTTTCTTCCCTAATATTACAAGTTATTAGTTTGCCTTTACTAGCAGCACTTCATATGAGAACTTGGAATTTATTGTCAACAAAAAGTGTTGGTGCTCCATTTGCATTCTAAACAAATATCCGGCAGGGACAGTTAGAATCACATGCTCACCCCCCCTTGTACACTTGGGTACATATACAATTCCAAATGATAAGGAACACTGTCGGTTATCTAGGGTTCACAAAACTATAGTTAAATACATTACCAATCCATGACCGAACCGTGTCATTCTTTTCCCTCTCACCTCATGAATATTGGCATAAGCATCTTCATATGCTATCCAGCACTAATTTATGAAATATTTATATCATGCTTATCAATGTGTCATAAAGGCCAGATTGTAAGTATTCAGAAAGTGTCACACAAGTAAGACACTTCACATACATGGAAATCAATGTCCTTTATCCATAATTTAATTTAATGATCTTTTCCAAGGCAAAATTTTTTAACTTAGACCCCATTTACACTTAGCATTAAAATGTGTCTTGGGCTATCTGATCACAACTGGATAGCATTAAATACAAGTGTAAACGACCTCCAAGACGCATTCACTCAAACCATTTGCCGAGGTGGTCTGGGATGCATTTGACCACATACCTTCTGTGGTGTGAACGCTAATGTGTCCCGATGCGTCCACAACACGGACGTATCAGAAAAATATGTCATTAATGCTGGATGTGGTGATTGTTTTGTTAATAGTGCAACATGCTAGAAAAAAAATGGAGAGGAGCACCGATGTACATAGTTGGAGTACAAGAAAATAATGAAGGTATGTTGCAGGTTTAACGTTTTAAAATAGTTTTGAACAGGGACCTTTGATGTTCCAGTGAAAGTGATGTAAGTCTGTAACGAAATTTGAACAAAAGTGGTCAGCTGGACACCTTGGAGACGCATGAAAAACACAGGTGTAAATGGCATTGTGTCTCTGCAGTCCATTTGTGACCTGAATGCTCAAGATGCATTTTAAAAACCAAGTGTAAACAGGGCCTTTGTAACTTAATTTAGTTACTACCATAATTAGTAACTCTATAGTTACTATAGTAACTATAACTTGGATCAAAAAGTGTGACAGAAAGTAGACTTTGTAGACTTTTGGGCATTGCCCCTTTTCCATTTACAATATGTGGCTGCACATATGTTTCTTATTTTCAGTGTTGATGTTACTCAGGTTTGTGTTTGTAGGGCAAAGCAGCCATCGACTGTTTTGCAAAGCAAAAAAGAACACTTCTGCAAGTGTATAAATACAAACCAAGGTAATTCAACCAAGAAAGGAATCCATATGTCCACTCTGAGTATAATGGCAATGACCGATGTATGTTTGATTGGGGTGTTGGATGTGTGTGGGTGAATGTGAACAGTTTTGCCTTAGTCAGAACTGCAGTTTCTGGTACATTGGTGAAGGAACCATTCATATGAGCTCACAAAGTTGGCAGTATTGCAAAACAGTACAAATGTTCCATCAACAACTACAGCAATAGCTCATACCCTTACATGATCATTACTAAAACTGAAAGCTACAGTACATCTGGCAAGAAACCTGTGTAAGAAATACTGGAGAAAGAAAATGAAGCCATGCAATCATGTGTATTAGGCCAACAAGCAATGTAAGCAAGGTAATCTTTTTTCATAAAAAGAGTTTTTTTATGTGTTTATTCACAAAGCTGCACAACATTCATGTTGGCTCAGTTTTATGGACATGAAACTGCATTTAATCCAACACAATGATCAATATTATGCAAAACTTTTGTGAGAATATAAACAGGACTTCAAAATTTCTAGTGTTGTAAACATGTCTTGAGTGTACTGTTTTTCATCACAATTATTTGTTTGGAGTAACCATAAAGTAAAGAACTTGGTACAAGAACTCTGTTGGGTAACACAATGCTCTTGCTTTGGAAAAATCTACTGCATATGTTTAAAATATGTTTAACTTTCAGTTAAACTTCAGTTAACTTTCATTATTCTGTTGTTAATCTTAAAATATAAAATTTCCAGCTACTTCTTTAAGGGGTCAGATACAGAAACCTAAAAGCAGCAACTTCCAGCCGTAGAGACATTCTTCCTCTGAGCTGTAACCTGCTCAGTACCAAACTGGGCACTGTTTATTGTTGCTAAATCTATATATACTGACATGGAATTTATGTTTACAAGTCTATTCAATTTGTACAAACATACCGTGCATATTGTACATGTATTCTTTTTTTATAAAGACAATGTACTTGAATGTAATTGAAATATTATTTGCCTCCTTTTTTTCTGATTCTGATTATTCAGTAATTGCAGGGGAAACTGGGAATGTTATGTGCTTGTGAGAGTGAGGAATATAAGAAAGGGCCTGATGATGTGTCCTGACATGCGAAAATGTTACGCAAAATATATAAGATGGAGAATTAACTGATCTTAGCTCAGAGTCCAGGATCCCTGCACTTTGCCTGGATTTCTTGTCAACTCGCAATCTCAGAGGTCGACATTTGCATTTACATTATCATCATTCAGAAGATTCTCATATTCATAACAACTTAATTAAGTGCTTTGTTGTCTGCTTGTTAAACATATCCTCATGCTAGTAGAGATATGGTTCTGAAAACATGAACAGGCTGTGGCAATTGTGTAATTAGCCAAAACAATAGACTTCAGGACTTTTAATTGCACCTCATGGCTTTTTTACTTAGTTGCGTAAGAAGTGACACATGAGCTGTTAGGGGCCAAAACTACACATATTACTCTGTCCAATTCCAGCAGCTGACACAAATCAGAGTCTGTTTTCAAATAGATAAGTGTGACTGATTCATCTCCTTCAACATTTCTACTAACTCATACTAATGAGTACTACTGACAATATGCAGTTATAATGTAATGCTACAATAAATAATTTTTCCAAATTACTGTCTTGTTCTTTATCATTAATAAGAAACAGAATTATTGTTTACTACAGTAGTCCATACATTTGATGAGATGATATTGGGACTGCATTTGGATAATGCCAACAGCTTTCTCACCTCTCAGCTGGTAGTATTTGAGATGGCTGGCTACGGCTTGTTGTACAGTCTCCTGGGAACAGAGTTGTACTCCACTGGACAGAAGGATGTGTCGTTTTTGTCGTAGCAGAAATCCTCGTTCCTCAAGGGCTCGAGCTGTTGTTTGAGGCCGAGTTTCTGCCCATGAAACATCAGAGCTCTTAGAGACTTTGTCCAGCTCTCTTAGTTTGGGGATCCAGTTAGCTTCATCTATAAAAAGCCCCAGCACAAATAAGCAAACAGTTCTGAGTGTTTTGTATAGGATCAAGTCTAAATTGAATTTATGTAGAATTATAATAGCTCTGTATGGCTCTTTTGAATCTGAAGAATCACATCAAGATTACACTAATAATAGTACTTAAAGAATTCAGGTTGTGAGGTATTGCAGGCTCACATGGTTAATTTTTCCTTTGCAAAGTTTTACATTTCAAGTCTATAGGATTATAAATGAGAACATCTGGCCAAATTCAGTCATCAGTGACTACCAGTTGTTACTTTCGATTCAAATACTGCAATACTGCTCCCAAAATCTACTGAATATCAAGAGAAGGTTAATATCCCTTAGTTGAATGGACACTCTTTTCTAGGAATGCTGATTAACCTTTCGATAATGTGTATAATTGTTTCTAGATGGTTATTTGCAAAATCTCTCCAGAATGGTGTGTGTGTGTGAGAGAGAGAGAGAGAGAGAGAGAGAGAGAGAGAGAGAGAGAGAGAGAGCTGGAGAACTACCAGAGATACATACCAGTACTAATATCCAACTGACCCATAGCAAAAACACTGGCTGTAAAGTACAAGGTGGAAGCCCACACACAATGCCACATGTTATTTCCTCTCTGGTCAGCTGCCAAGGCTTATAAAAAAGACAACAGAACAGATTTGTGCTATTAAATTACAGCAAGGAACATTCCCATGGTTCCATGGACCTACCACAGTTCATTGTCTATGACTTTCATTAGTTAATTGAGAGTCAATCATCCTGTTTTGATAAAGTGTTTGGTCTGTCTTGTCTGTGATGCAAGTCACAAGTCCTGTTGCAAGTAGACAGATGGTACCACACACTTTTTTGCTCTCTAATCTTGTTTGGTAATCCTCTAGAGTGGCTACTCAAGAACTACATGGAGTGGCTGGAGTCAAGGAGCAATTGGCAAAGAAAGGGAGAGAAAGAAGGCCTGGATCTTCACTACCTCAACATGAGGTAAAACTAAGAGACAACACAATGTGGATGGGCTTGAATTAATGCAGCGAGCACCAACAAATCTTTACACAGATCATAACCACTAAGTAATATTTTGGAAGATAATCAGATATGGGTACACAAATACATTAAAGCATCCTGAGGTATGCGGGACACGCATGTTTACAGATTACACTTCCACTCAACAAGCAGACGTTGAGTCTATTAGACCTGTCTAATCAGTATTAAAGAAACATTTTTACCTCCTTGACTACCTATTAGAAAGCCAGATTGCAACCACACTCACTACTTGCCCCTTCCTCACCCCAATCACACAAGTAAAACCTTCCACACTAAGGCGATCTAGCTAAGACTGTCTATTTTCAGACCAGCTCAAACACGCCCAGAATTATTTAGGGTCCTACACAGTTTACAAGGTACTCACATGAGTAAAACAAGACAATATTTCACATCATGATTACAAATTTATTACAGTTTTTCATGAAGGTATACAAAAGCATAAAAACACATAGAAGACCTAAGAAAAATGTGATAAATAAAAGGAAGGAAAAATAAGTAGATTCTCAATTAATGCTTCATTCTACTAAGCTATACTATTTCTTTTCCATCTTCTGAGCTGCCATTTCCTAGAGAGGCTTGCTGAAATCGGTACAGGTGCAACACGAGATCTCGAATCTCTTCTCGCTTCTCACGCACTTTCTGTCGTGGAAACCAACAGTCTAGCTTCAGTGGAAGGTCAAAGTGCACTACAGGATCCTGAAAAGGTTTAAAAATGTACAGCACATTTATTTCCTCCCATTCATTAACAAAGAAAAGCAGATTAACAAAAGTCTATGTAATTATCATGTGTGTTTACCTGTAAAAAGCTTTCTGCATACTGCAGTAAATAAAGTCCACAGTCGCTACTGTTGTCTTGCAGGGGAACTCTGCAGTGGGAGCCAACCATCCGCTCTGCACTAAACTCTCGATGTCCACCTCTTTTTACTTCCCACTCCGCCTGCAGATACCTAAACACAAAAATGAAAAACAATTACAGAAATGGATATTATGCTCTTTAATCTCAAACACAAATCTCTAGAATGGCGGTTCTGAACACTAATCCTTAGCCACTAATCTAAAGCTACACGCAAGGTTCAGTTCTAGTTCCTTGCTGTTTTAACTAGAATTTCAGTTACAAATAACTGTCAATCGTTTTTCCTTCATTTTTTTATATATAGAGAATAGAGGCACTCAAAAACCTTAAGCCTGGAGCTATTGGCTAAGGCTACAGCTATTCACACTCCTAACAAACAGAAAATATATGCAATATTCAACAGCACTAATTCAGAAGTGTCATGCAGTGCTCATTATTTAGAACATAAATGCCAAGTCCTTTGGCTTCATGACACAAAGTGAACAAGGTAATTACAGAATGGTGAACACTCACTCGCGCAGGAGCTTGAAGATACGCTCATGAACAGACAGCTTCAGAGAGTCCATAATGAGAATGCAGGGCCTGAAGGAAATTCATAGTCACAGGTTTATTACCTGCATTAATAACTGTTACACCAGAGCAATGCTGAATTCTCAAATCTGATTAGTCATGTTTATACCAATGCGCTCCTTCTTTCATTACCATTGCTATAGTAGCAGCTAATTCACAGGGACTTATATGGCAAATCATCCACACAATTGAAGCCATGCTAATATTCACTACTAAAACATAAAAATCTAGAATGTGCAATATTACTTAATTATTTAACAAAGAACAATATAACAGGTGCCATGGTGAAGCAAAATGTTTATTTAAAATGTATGTAAATGTAACTACCTTGTGTAACATTTAGCTTTCAACTTCCCAGTTTCTCAGTAACATGATGAGCTGAAATTTGTATCTAATTAACTTTACTCTATTTAAATAAATTTTACACTAATTAACAACAAAAAAAAAAATAGAGGCTGGTATACTGCTGCTAGCTACTTAACTGACAACAAGGACTAACTTGTCTCATGGACATTCTACAACTTTAAACAATTAAAAAACATGATGTGGCATTCACTAACAAAAGAAAAATTGCATTATTTGCCAAGATGCTGTGGTATAGGAGGAATAAAACTCTTCAGGGTATGCATTTACAGGAAAGAATCCACTTTGGGGTGATAATATACCCCCACTTAGTGGTGAGCTGCATCGCAACATTGTGTCATGGATTATTTTCCTATAACAGCATCGCCTGTTGTGCTGTAACTGTAAATATTTTCCATAGTACTCTTTTATTGATATTGCTCTATATTTGCAAAACCTATGGTAAAGAACACCTACTCTCACACATACCTCTTACAGACAGTCTGTCGTTTGCAGGTATTTTCCGTGCAGGTCTAAATATGCAAGGGGAAAGTGTTCAACACATCAATTTAAGGATACACCATACAGTATAAGAATATGATACACATTAGTTTTAATTATTCAGGCCACTTACTGGTGGACCAGTAGCAGAAATAGACCTTGAAGAGTTGTCATCTATGGTCAGAAGGGCAATGTTTCTCTTTAATATACAGTAATAAACAGAAAAATACTGATAATGTTCAATAAAGCCACTCAGGTGGACTGTACCTGAATTTATGTCCCCTTCACCATGCTGAGATTCACTCTGAGCTGTGGTATCGCTGGAATCTTCATTCTCATCATGCACTGAGGCATGACCTCCTCTCTCTACATACTGTGGTTCTTCCAGGCCGGGAAAACACACGACTACCAGGTACCAGTGAGCTCTACAATATCAAACATAATAACAGTCAGCAACTGAACTACTATATTAGAGCTAACATAATACAAATGTTAGCCAGAAAATGTGCCAACAAAAAAACGTGCGCATATACTTACAGTTGTGGTCAAAAGTTTACATACACTTGTAAAGAACATAATATCATGGCTCTGTCACGATGGCCGGGTTTGTCGGGACGCACACGCAGGTGAGAGGACGGTTTAGCAGAGCTCATATTTTAATATCTT
>JAQQZU010000035.1:5610904-5632722 GCA_030068025.1 Parauchenoglanis punctatus | reverse complement strand
AGTAATCCATATTATGTCAACAACCGCTCAACTAAGTAAAGAGAAACAACAGTCCATCATTACTTTAAGACATGAAGAGTCTTTTAAGACATAAAAATAAAGAAAAAAACACTGAATTAGAAGGTGTGTCCAAACTTTTGACTGGTAGTCTACACTCTAAGAAGCGTTCTGTTACCTCTTAATGTCCAACATCATTGAATCATGCTGGGAACGTTCATCTGCTTGTTTCCCATTATGGTGATGAGTTGACTCAGATGACTCTCCATTAGCTGCCAGCTCTGTCCAGTGGATCTAACAGATGCATAAATGTGTCTGTCAGGAACGTGAAATCATGATATCCTCAATATTGATCGTAAGTATACACTCACTGAGCAATTTATTAGGAACACGTGTACTGGAATGGCCAGACTGGTTCAAGCCAACAGAAACTGCAGTCACTAAGATAACCACTCTGTACAATTGGTGTGGTGAGCAGAAAAGCATCTCATTAGTACAGGGTTCCTAATAAAATGCTCACAATCACAACAGCCTCCCATGCAGCTTGTGAAGCTCCCCTGCTTCTCTCCCTCACCTTGGGATGCTTTCTGGCACTTTTTGCCATGTCTGCCTCAGCGCATTCATTGAAGAGTCCTTTTCTCTTATGGATTTTCAATGGATTTCCAATCTGACACACACACACAAACACACATTTCCACTTGGTAAAAGTGGTCTGTATTGATAATGGGTTTTAAAACATCGATACAGTACTGTTCGCAGTCCTATCTGGAAGAACACTACAAAGGATCAGGTTTACGTCTACCAGACTCATGAACAGTTACTGCACACAGGCCATCAGATTCTTTTGAAATTTGATGTCTAAAAGTCTATTAATTTCACACACTACTACCCCTGACATATTTTACATGTTTATACGGAACTATACATAGTTACTTTACCAAGAATACTTATGACATAACGTATCATCTGTATTTGCTGACTCTTTGTTATTGTGTTACTGATCATCTTGTGTCTCTGTGTAGAACTATGATTTATTACCTAACATTACATCTGTCTGTGATGAGGGAAATGATGATAATAAAGCACCAAAATCCTGTTTATTTAAAGCAGTATTACAGATGACTCATGTTGCTTGTGTATTACTTTGCAATTGTTATTTAAAGCCAGCTAGCAGGGATGTGTCAATCTGATACTAGCGTGAAAAACTGGATCAGTATGTGATCAGTTTTGACATACTTTAATGACATGAACGTGTAAAAAAAAAATTGACTGACATGTCTGCACATTCTCTTTCACATTTACTGAGAGGATTTTGGGTATCAGATCAGGATTATGCATCAGAAGAAACTGAAGAGTTATGATCTTGGGATCTCTCTCTCTCTCTTTTTTTTTTTTTTTGGATTAATGCATTCCTATAAGTCACTCTTCTTTATTTCATGCAACTGCATTGTTCTTAGCTTGACTATGTTTTGACAATCATGTGTAGCACTACAGAGTTTGTGTTTAGTTGTTATTCTCCCTGTTTTTTCTATGATGGTATGCTTTTGCTCGCCAGGTGCCTCACTTTAAAGTCACTCTGGATAAGCGTCTTTCCAAATCAACATACAAACATTTTACAGAAAGTGCATACTTGACAGTTGTCAAGCTTTTCTGCAGGTGTGATTTTAAGAGCTTTTCTGTGGTCCACAACAGCAGCACCAGCGTCAGTCACAGGACAGAGAGGACCTTTTTCATGGGGCATCGTTGCTGACAGAAATCAAGTAATTACTCCTTACGCTGTAGAAACAGAGATCAGAACAGGTTATCAGACATGTATGCTCGGTTATCAGACATGTATGCTCAGCACCACAGAGATATGAGCTTTATGGACAAAAAGGTATTATACTGACTGTTTACATTACACTGACAGTGCTAGTCATGCATATACAACTGCACACATGCTACCAGTACATAAAGGACAACAACATTTGGGTTTTATCTGTCTGTTTATATTATAACATGTATGTATCTGGAACAAACTCCACTTGTGGCTGGTCCGGTGGTATTGTTGTTATTGTTGTTACAAGAATTTTGAAAACAAACCTAAAATGCATGTATCAAACACGCGCAGTACAAGTAAGGCTGTATAAAAATTGAGTGGACAGGAAAATAAATAAATGTATTAATATACATCAATGGCTGTCTAACTGAGAACACAAAAAGTTCACGATATTTAGCTTGAAGGCTAACTGGCTATTAATACAATGTTACAGTTTCAGCGTCTATATTTTGCCTAGTACTCACTTTCCAAGCGAAACGACTTCTATATACAGAACATGGTTAAAAAACAACAAAAAAATTATAAATAAAAGAGACAGATTAAAACTAGACCACTGATAAAAACAACCCTTTCCATGGTACTCCGAGTGCACATCTCCTTTCCTGCTCGAAAACTTCCTCTATAAACCGGAAGTTGTATCGCCTCTTTATCACTAGAGGCAAGGTTATTTTTAACATACCCGTATTCCAAGCAGTCGATTGCGTGAAACTCATACCCATCCTCTGATTGGACAAAACAACTGTTAGTATTACGTAGCAACCAATCCTAGAGAAGGGGGAGGGTTTTAAACGGGGGGGCAGGGATGGGAAATAAAATGAGGCTAGACAAACGCTGTTAAACCGCCTAACGGTCAGCGGAGAATTTATAAATAGGGCTCTGCGGTTAGTTAAAAAACGTCTCGTTTTAGCTTGGCCGCGTTCACTTCCGCTCACGGACCGGAAGCGCAGCTGCAGTCGAAGCATGTTTACATTCTTGTCCCTGCAGAGCGATAACACACATTCGATTAAATTAATAAGATCTATAACTATAAGGTCAATCTAAAGATATCTGAGCAAAAATGGCCCAAACCCAAGTTTACATTAAGCTTGTAATAGTCATAACTACAAGTAGCTGGTCAAAAATTAGCCAGAATTAAAAACATGCACTCCTGAGCAGTCTATTTATACATTTTCTATACCGCTTATCCACTGTGGCTGCAGGGAAGCTGGAGCCAATCAGGCGAGAGGCGGGGTCCCACCTGGACAGGCTAATACAGACAGAAAACTAACTTATTCACAATCTCATTCACATCCATGGGCAATTTCGAGCAGCCAGTTGACCTGGCATGTCTTTGGACTGTGGAAGGAAACCAGTGTGTCTAGAGGAAACCCACGCAGACACAGAGAATGTGCAAACTCCCAATCAAGGCAACAGTGCTAACCACTGCACACCACGGCGCTGCCCCCGACACCTCTGCCCCCATTTGCTCATCAGTGTGCTTTGTTAAAAATTAACTGTTGGGGGGAAACCTGGAAGCAGGGAAATTCACTTACATAGTCTTCTTGTACGCAAAGATAAAATCATGACAAGATTTAAACGTTTGATATAGAATTCAAACTAACACATGTCTAGGTGTTCAAAATTTTGTGGTGTGATTAGCATCAACCAGTAAGTTAACCCCAAAAATATTGACCTATGAAAAATAACATATTCTTTGGATGTTTTTTTTAGAAGGATATAAAACTTTCATGACTAATATATTTCATACATTTACGATTAACCTATAAGATGTACTACAATAAGAAATTTATTGATGTAAAATTTGTTTATTTCTAATTTAATCATTCTCAAGATATCTCAAATTACAAAACACAGACTGGTAACTGGATGGATGGTGAGGCGGTGAGTAGTTTTACAGCCTCACAGCTCCAGGGTCCCGAGATCCACCCTGAGCTTAGTTTCTGTGTTCTCCATATGCCTGTGTGGGTTTCCTCTCAGGTCACTGGTTTCCTCTTTCCTCTGAAAAATGTCCCAGTAGATTGTAGTAGACTGTTTAAGATAAATTGCTCCTAGGTGAGAACAAGTGTGTGAATGTGTGTGCATGGCTCAGTGTGATGGACCATCCAGAGTGTGTCCTGGGGTAGGCTCTGGTTCCACTGCAACCCTGATCAGGATACAGTGGTTACAAAAAAGTGAGTGAGGGGGTTTGGTAAATTGGAACCGATGTAAAATGGAAACTGAAACATAAAAGGATATAATAGGTGCATGAATGGAAGCATGAAACACCACAACTGTGGTTTAATGATGCATTGAATGATGTTTTTGTGAAATCTTATGAAGCAGGTGAATAAGGTAGATTAGCAAATATAGAACATTACTTAAGCCTACCACTTAGTATGCAGAGATTTTTTACTTTGTGTAGTGCTCATTATGGGATTGATGTTGATGTTTATTTTTAAAAATCCTGTGTTACTGCTACTGCAAGAAGTGAAATCCATCATGTTGCTAATATTTTAGTGGTGGTTTTCTACTGTAGCTTTTAATGATCTGCTCATTTTTTTTTTTAAATAAAAGATTGGTTATTAAGCTTTGGGAAATACTGAATATATTCTAAACTGTGTTCTTGTTGTTAATGCTATAAGAAATTAATAGGATGTTCCTTAGGCCAACATCTTAATAGTCCATTTTTCTTCATAAAATAATGTTGGTAATGTATTTGCAGATTTTTTCCCCCTAATATTAATTAGTTAGGTTAGTTTTTCTTATAAAAAAAAAAAAAATGCTTTTATATGTCATTGAGGATGAATGTCATTCACTATGTGGATTCAGCAGTGAATTACACAGATAAATAAGCTGATTGGATCAGTGGGATTTTGTTATTAAATAATATGTTAAAATATTACTTATAATATATTTAAATATTAAGCCATATTGCCATATTTAGTTGAAAAAGTAAAATTAAATTAGCTTATTAATATTATATTATCATATCATTATTATTATTATAGCTTATTTATATTATTATCAGGTGGCTTAAGGAAACTTTCCAGATGTATAGATGACATAAAAAAAAAGGCTGTAAAGTCATTCATGTCACTTGGTTATTTGGCCTTTCCACAAATTAAACACGAACACATCACATACAAATGACCACTGACACTGCAATCATTATTGTAAAAACACTTCAAAATACAAAACACACCGACTTAAAGCAATTTTATTTTTCATCCAATGTATTAAAATGTGATTATACACAATCTAATCCTTACTCTTTTTAACAGGCTTGTAAAATGCCGAATGACATTTATACATTCAATAGGCAATGTTTGTTAAGAAATCACTCAATATAAATATTACAGCTGTAGGAAAATCTCAGATCTGAACAGTCCCTGAGTCAGAGGTTGATGAACAGACCGTCACACTCTACAGCTGAGAGAGAGAAAGAAAGAGAGAAAGAAAGGCACCGACTAATGTCCATCAGTCACGCAGGGCAAACTGGGTTGAAAAAGGGCATTGATCAAGTCTGTTTTTTTCCATGAATGTGTTCCAAAGTAATATAATAGCAGCATCAGTATACTGCCGGGCAAACATTTTGATTAAAGATTAAGTTTTTGGTCTCATTTTTGTTTGTTTGTTTTAACGAATAGCTAATAAGTGGAATTGTAAAATGTTTGCATTTTATTGGAAGCAATCTAGATATAATTGGGAAATTCCCAGATTTGGATCATTCTGATTAGGCATTTGTAGAACACCACAAATATTTGCTTAAAATTTGATACTAGCTCTGATTAAGTCCCATTAAGGTCTGTGAGCAGCCAGTTAGTTAATAAGTTTGTAATTACAAAGACAAACTGCAGGTTTTCAAAAGCTCTCAGTATGTCCTATTATGCTGGAATAAATGGTTAGTACTCTTAGTACCAGTACGTAATTTGAATCTGGGTCAGCTGAAGTTGATAAAATTGTTTTGTTCAAGGGATGCAGCTTTACTCTCCAGCACCCAGTAATGCACCAACGTGACCTTTAACCTCAGGAGTTTCTGCACTGTTTCTGCACTGCAGTGTCTGTGGAAGGCACACACACTGCGCCACCATCCAGGTCTGGAGATGACATCTCTTCAGCTGTTAACCGCTTCTGACTCTGACGCTTATTAGCTGAAACACAAACACATAATCTGTAAATACCTCAGTTACGCTATTACTTCATCATCACAGTTCCTAAACTTGTGTGTCATTATTAAAGTCCACACCAAACAATGCTGACTGAAACCCACACACTCACACATATTACAAGTGAGATAGTCTCACTGTTATAAACCAATGACATCCAACGAAGTAAAATATGAACAAATATCACATTTGAAAGAGAGTATGAAAACAATAGATGGAAACAACTAAATCCATAAAATATACAAAATCTATGCATACTGGCTTGCAAAACAGATTCTCTTGGTAAAATAAAAGTAATGGTAGGACATATGTAGTAATCACTTTTATATCAAATGTTATATTTTTATATAAAACAATGCCAACTGCAATGTCAACTATAGGAAATACACTAACATATACTTCAGTGTCTTTCCAGAAGAACCTTATTTTTCCGTGACTTTGGTATTTTTTCCATTACATTTACATATTTTTAAAACTAGTTTTTGTTTCCAGGCCTTCCAAGACATCCTGCAAGCTCGTTTTTATCTAAATAGAGGGAATCTAACTGCAGTGTAGACGCCTATGCTTATCAAATTTGAGATCAACAACGTCTACGCTGTTTTGCACACTGTAGGCCATCAGAGCCCGTCTCCGGAAACCCTCTGAGGCACTGTCAAGTCACGTGATGTGATCACGCGCTACTACCTACATACATTAGAGACACAACAGCTTGCGGAGAGCCCACCTGGTGCCAGGCTACATGGCGTGAGGACAGGCTGGTCTTTCTGCTCATCCCCTCGTACAGCGGAAGAGATCTTCCGCACCACGTAGGCACCGGCTGATGGATCAGATCACACACACACACACACACACACACAGAGTTACATATAAATATACATATTGTTGAACAGGTAGAAGGGACACCAGTGTTAATTCTGTTTAAGACAGGTTAATGTATTACAGAATTAACCCCCACCCTTAATAATTTGTGTTAAGTCTAATTAAGTCCACGCAGGGTATTTTAGTTTTTTATTTACTATTTTAATATGACGTCATGTTATTGTATTTTTAAAAAATGACAAATACACTACTCATATTCTGACTAGAATCCATTGTATTGTATCTAACTATGAAGTGTATCTACGTAAAGCCCAGTCAGTATTTAATATATTAATTAAATAATTAATGATTTAATGAAACAAAATAAGAAAATGAGGCTTACCATTAATCAGAAGTCATACCATTGTGGAGTACCACGGGGCGCTCTACAGCGACTGTTAACCAGTCAAACTGAAAAGGAAATTAATAAATATAAAGAGACTGAAGTGTGCTTGTTGCTTGTATGTTATGGTCTTGTCTACTTCCGTGTTGTCGACACCCTTGTTATGGAGCTGAACTGCGTCACGACATTTTTCCTTACAGCCAATCGCGATAGGGCGCGAGATGCAACATCCAATCAGGAGACTTCTTTAACTACAAAAACATACCCTGCTTCGAAGGCTCGTATACGCAGTTGTCTAAAGCATTTTTAGAATTAACCTGATAAATAAGCCACACAGTGGTTGTCTGTTATAAAGCCTGTCGTTTTGTTAAAATACAATTATTGTGTAATAAACACGTTCAATACAGAACGTGTCCACAAGATGGCAGGACTCGGCAAAGCCACTGACTGAAAAAAAATACACCTGCTTCTAGACAAAGAAGCCCAAATTTAAATTTTTTTTTTTTGCAAATGTAGTATCGATTAAATATTAGAAATGAAATGAAAAGGTACTAATGTCCTTTCGTTTTTCTTACAAGGATGGAGATTTTGCCCATAAAACACTAGCATTCTGCTAATGGACAAAAAGTATTTTTTCAGAATGCTAGCGTTTTACGGGCAAAATCGCCTTCCCTGTAAGAAAAACCAAAAGACATTAGTGTTTCTTAATTTCAATTGATATTATATATTTTAACTCTATATTGTATTAAAAATAAAAAATAAAAAACCCTCAAAATCAAATTTGGTCTAGACGCAGGTGTAAATAATTATTATAGCCGTTCAGTCCCATTGAGGTTAGCGCGCTAAGTCAGGTGGAGTGGGACACTTTTTAGTAAATTGCTTTTTAGGAAACCTAAATCAGTTAGAATTATATATGTTTTATTTAAAGAGGTTGTTGTGAACACACCAATGGTGAAATTAAACCAATTTATTTATTCATTAATAAATTGTATATCTTTAAACACCAGCTGATGCCCTGTTCAGCAAAATGGAAGTGTTCAGGTTGAGTGGGACACTTTGTTTGGGTAAAATTGGACACTATATTATGATAAAAATTAACTATTAGACACACGAAAAATACTTTTAGAAAACTTTTAACAACATTTATTAATGAATTCATGTGTACAGGAAATTAAACAGATATAATTCAAAATGTTCAACAGTACATAAAAAATCATGTAAAATGTTTTCGAATAATTAATACTAGGCTATAGTATTAATTTAGGGTGATTAATTTATAGTATTAAAGTGGGGATTTTTTAAATGCATTTCTGAAGCTAATGCAAACATTGTAAACCTGAATTGAATAATCACAATTCACAATCTCATGCTTTTACCATTCATAATCACCTCAGAGAACACATCCACGACAGATGAAGTAGTCATCATCCACAAGGTCACTCCGCAGAACTGCGCAGCGATAGCAGTTAGTGATAGTGATAGCTGTTTGGTGTTTCATTTACATTTACATTTGTCATTTGGCAGATGCCCTTATCCAGAGCGACTTACATATATCTCATTTATACAACTGAGCAGTTGAGGGTTAAGGGATTTGCCATCAGCGATAGCTTGGCAGTGCTGGGATTTGAACTCACGACCTTCCGATCACTAGTCCAATGTCTTAACCACTGAGCTTAGCTTAGCCTGTAGCTTAGCTCATTGCATAAATATTATTTTGCTTCATGAGCTCCAAGAATTGAACATTCAAAACATGGCTGTAGTGGCCATCCAAACGCAGGACATGGGGCCTTGGATCCTCCTTAGGCAACTGCTGGACAAACCGCTGACCCCAGTCCGGAAACAGCGGGGAGTTCGTCCAGCCATTATCTGACTCTCGGATGATATCGTCTGAGTTCCATGCCATAGCCAAAAATCTTAACTTAGGTTCTTGTCCCTCAGTCACCTGCCTCTGATATTCTTCAATCGCCCTTGCCATTCTCTCTTTCCTCCATTGTTTGAGTTTTTTCCCATCCTATATTGTTACATACATAATAATATACTACATAATTCTTACTAACAACTTTTTATTTATTATTATTATTATTATTATTATTATTATTATTATTATGACTTACTTATTTTTCATGAAATGGCTGTGCTGTGCTTACTAAAATTAGCAATAGCCCTGTCCCACTTAATCTAACACTGTAAGGTTGAGTGGGACAGTGCTATAAATCTAATTTTTATAAATATTTGATACAGTTTCATGCTCATTATTATTAATTTGTATTAGACTGGCAGCATAAATGCATTCAAAGAGAAACCTTTTGCTGACAGTATTATCAACCTTACTATTCTATAATAGATTTACATTTGTCGGGTGGCTTAATGTGAGGTCCCAGGAGTCAAGCAATTTGAAAAATAACAACAAAACCACTTCTGTGATGGCACACCAATCACAACCTTTGCTTTATATCCAGTAGAAATGCAACACCACCACAATAACAACTGCTGTGATTGGCTTACAAAATTAACCCTGTACAACACCCATAAGCTGAAGCGTCCCACTCTACCTGCTGTCCCACTTTACCTGACTTTACCCTATCTTATATTTCATCATTGGCGAGGAATCGTAATGTAGAATGTAACAATGTAGAATTTAGGGGGATCTATTGGCAGAAATGGTATATAATATTCATATGTATGTTTTTATTAGTGTAAAATTACATTTAACTCCAAATCATTGTGTTTTAGAAAGAGCTCTTTATATTTGCATAGGGTGCAGGTCCGCTTGCATGGAGTCAACATGTTGCACCCGGCCGTGAATGCTGAAGTCCAGAACAGACAAACCTCTACAGAGCACCTTCCACTCTTCTTGTTTTCACAAGTGGCCGTGTGAATCCAGAAGGAAGCACCAGAAGGACCAGATAAAGAAGGAGAAAGAAAAACAAGGTGAAGAGGAATCAGTGTTTGCTGGTTCTGGCTAACAATTTTGAGAATCCAAATGTTGAAAAAATGAAGGATCATACTGATTATTTAGTGTGGAAAAAGTAAGGGAGTGTGAATGTAAGTTCGTTACGGGCACCTGACAGCCACCATACGTTCTAATACATGCTTTGAAAGGGAGGGGCATTCCGGTGATTTAATCCTACATAGTGGTTCTTCAAGTCTTTCAGAGGCTTTAAGAGAATGGGTTGTACATAATCCAATTGATAGGATTACAATGTTCGTTTGTTCATCTTCAGTAAACGGTTTATCCTGGTCAAGGTCACGTTGAATCCGTAGTCTATCCAGTGAGCACTGGGCATAAGGCAGGAGTACACCCTGGACAGGATGCCAGTCCACCAGGCACACACATTCACACCAAGGGGCAATTTAGAGTAAACATACCACACCACCGTGCCTCTGATCCAAGCGTACATTATAAATCACTCATTACCTGGAATCACTTTTTTCTGGTCATGGTCATTGTAGATCAGGAGCTTATGAATGAAGAATGGATGCAAGGCAAGGATACCCCATAGATGGGATGACTATCAAGTGCATGACAAACACTGATTTACATACTAGATCACATTTAGGGGCAATTTTGAGACAACAATCCATGTACCTGGCATGTTTTAACAAGGAAGCAGACACAAACACATGCAGACCATCTTAAATTCCACACAGACAGTAAACCAAGCTCAGGATCGAAGCCACAACCCTGGGGCCCAGAAGCCACCTTGTGCCCACAAACTCTGTCCAAGTGACTTCTAATTACCTTACACCGTTTGTAAAGTGGGATCTTCCCAACAAAGGCACGAAAGACACAGATATATACACTAATCATCAGTATGTATTAACATTTTTATTTAAATTATATGAAAACAGTACAAAAATATAGCAGACAATCTGTACATTTTCATAAATAATAATAAAACATGGTCAAAATCAACACCAACACAAAGTCCAATGACACAAAGTGTACAGCTGAAGATAATATATATTTTTTAATTCTTTACAAAACAATACTGAAACCAAAGCAAGGCTTAAACAAATAAAGCTATCAATACTGAGGATATTAACTTAAAGTGCTCACCTTGCATTGCATTCACAAGATGGACAGTAATATAAAAAAAATCAACTATTTTGGTGGTTTCCAAAGCTGAAACCGGGGATTTTCTGATTGTAAAAACACGGTTGTTTGTTATTTTTTTCCTGTATGATTTATATTTAAGACAACACAGCAACAGGAGAAATGGAAGAGCAACACATCCTTTTATTGGCAAGATGTGTGAACTGCAATGTGCTAACACACACACAGGCACACACACACACACACACACAGACACACAGACACACAGACACACACACACACAGACACACACACACACAGACACACACAGACACACACAGACACACACAGACACACACAGACACACACAGACACACACAGACACACACACACACACACAGACACACACACACACACAGACACACACACACACAGACACACACACACAGACACACAGACACACTCAGGGTCCTCTGTCCTTTAAGCTCATGTCAGGGCTGTAGAAGAGGACATTGTTATCATCATCATCCGACTCCGACTCGAGCGCTACGGTGTACCTCACATTGGCAGGGTGATACTCGCCAATCCTGGTGCGGTCACAAAGTCGAGACTGAAGAGCCAGCTGGAACATATTATACACGATGAGAAACAATGCGGCCGTGTAGGCCGTGTAGTGTGTGTGTGTGTGTGTGTGTGTGTGTGTGTGTGTGTGAGAGAGAGTTTTCTTACTTTGATTCCAGTATTGCTGAGCTGACTCCAGGTGTCCTTGCTAAAAACAAACGCATTTGCCAGGCCGTGCAGAGGAGCACTGAGCACATGTAGGAGCGTGAGGGAGAACACAGGCTCCTCAGGATACACAGCATTATGAAGCCTACGGGAATGCAACGCATCCATTAATAATGCAATATCAAGCATACTCTCAGTTATCAATGCATTTGTTTACACATGCTTACCGATTTAAGAGTGGGAAGATCGAGACCAGCAGATATACTGAGGGATACCATTTCAGAGGTCGGATTTCCTCTACTAGAGACATCTAAATGAGAGAGAGGCAGAGACTGACTCATGCTATGTTCACGCTAGCAAGCAGCAAGCCACTCGTGTCAGTTGTAGTTCATCTCTTGTGGACGTGTTGCGGCCACTGCCATGGCTGCATGTGGATGTGCACTGTGCAGCTTTTTTTTTTTTTTTTTTTTTTAAATTCCGGTGAAAAATTTTAGTAACCAAAATGTATACCCTATAGTAGTTATTTTCCGCTACTTTCACCCAAGCCCCAAGCTTTATTTTTTTTCTAATACCTTGATACGCATTTAACGAGAGGTCGCAATATATGACAGAATAAGACAACTCCATGTTTCTAAGTTCATCTACCAGTAAATGTAAAGTTGTGTGAACATAGGGTCAATCGTTGTTGCAACAACTACAGAAATAACCCATGGAAAAACCATGATATTATTTTAGCAATAATAAATCCATGTTATTATTTTATACTTGCAATCACCTTCCTCCTCTCCCTCTCTGGGTTAAAGGTGCCGAACCAGGACTGCATCTAGGAGTAAAATATAAAATCATTCATAGGGGTTTCTAAAATAGCATTAAAAGTATCATGTCTAGTTGGTAATGAAGCAAGTTACATCCTCTACAATTAGATTACATATAATATTAATGTGTATATGGTCATGCATGGGTGTGTGTGTGTGTGTATGTGTTCCTGTGGAAATCGTGATCAAGCAGAATGTTCTAGAATCTAGAATGGTATGCTGCCCTCAGCATGATCTGCCTTGCCCTCAGGCATCAGCGTGACAACAGAGGACAAATAACCCAAGGAGTGTGTATAGGTTTAACGATCATGGCGGGGCTGTGTTTCATAGTGCTGCAACCCCTTGGAATGCTTCGAAGAAGCAACTGAGGTCAAACCAGCTTCATGTCAGTTTCATTTGGTGGATGTGTGCTGAACTTTAACTGTATCTCACCCTCTTATTGGCCACACAAATGATTCGTATATAACAGCCGATCATGAGGAAGATGAGGGTGAAGAGTGGGATGTACCATCTGCATAGAAAAGGAACAGGGTGAAAAGCTATAAGAAAGAAACATTAACTAAAGCCTTGTTCATGCTACATGATTTTAAGGCTGCTTTTGAGTCACCAACTGGTCGCCAACAAAAGCCCTCAATGGGACGCAACTCTTTTGATCAGCAATCAACAATTGCTATGTGTGAACGCCAAAAAGGCATGATCAAACAAGCTCGCTGACTAGTTGCCAACTCTGACCAGATATCTAGCTAAAGATCTGGGCCAGTCATCAGCGAACTACAGCCAATAGGAGCACAGAATGGCGGAAAAAGGGGTGGGGCCTCACCTCACCTCACCTCAGCTCACCCCACCTCAGAGAGCAAAACAAACATGGTGAGCAAAAGTTTTGGAAGGAGCACCCATGCCTCTATGATATTTCAAGTGCTCAGTACCATTCAGCTAATCAATTCCATGACCCATATTCATTTCCTTTTTCTTTTTATGTGGTTTTTCAGAACTAATCATTAGACAAACAAGTCAAAGCACTTGTTTTTGTTGGACGTCCATTTTCACAATTCTGTTTCATGAGAGGGACACGTCATTTCCTATGTCAATTCTCATGTAACGTTCATGTAACAACATGATAGAATGTTGTTTCGTACACCAGACAGACCAGTTGTGCGGAAAGTTCATGTAGTTGGTGATCCTTTGTCGGCGTTGTTCACAGTCTGACTTCTGATCGGGAGTTCTGATCTTACGACTTTCAGAATCGTGTAGCGTGAACAGGGCATAACTGACAACTTTAACATGACACTCTATAGCTACAAATAGCTTGGAGAAAAAAAAAAAACCCCAACAACTCAGACGTACGAAAAATGTACACACTCATTAAACAAACATTAAATTTACACACAAAATCGGAGTCTCTGCTACTTTTTGCTGTCTGACCCGTCAGCTAATTTCGACCACTGCCGATCAACCACCACTGCATTTTACTAAAACCAGACAGTTTTGATTTGTGGCTGAGCAATGGTGGAACAAGCTGCCTTAACCTTTAATAACCTTTAATGCCTTCAAGGACATAGTTCTTCTGAGAGACCATCTTTCTTTGTTCCCTTTTGCTGAGCAAACACTTTATCCACAAAACATCTAATATACTGTGTATATGGAGTACAGGTAGCCGGCCACAACTATCAGAGTCATGCCAGATACAATCCTGATGATTGATGGTACATCTTTGAAGAACAGTTCAAAGAACTCACTGAAACGCCAATATTGCCATGGCATTCATGTCCATGATGAGTGCATGTAAACTTCTGACCTCAACTGTAAACTATAATAAGCTATATTAAAGCTATAGCAGTGGGCCTGTTTTTATTATAGCACCAATTTCACAATCAGCTTTCGCTTCATGTCTTGCAAAAACAATGGTCTGTGGTTGGGCATTTGTAAATGTCAGTCAAATGTCTTATTCCTGTGAAAACAGGCCACACTGTTAATGAAAATAATCAAACCCTCAAGTGACGACCAGAAGCCTGGCTTGAAAAACTAGCTAAGCTTACTCGAAGTCATGTGTCCAAGGGTCTACCTGCCCTGTCCCCGACAGCATCACCGACATGCAGTGATGAATATTACTGACAAGTTTCTCTTTGATAACCTCTCACTGAGAAAAAATGAAAAACACAACGAGAGCGCAAGAGAACGACAGGATTCCTAACAGTGCAACCGGTTGAGCTACGTGTCTCCTTCAACCTAGCAGTGGATGATGTAACTCGTGCAGCCTGGGTAAACGGACACACAATGTTATTTCCTCAAGGGACACACGAATACACAAGCACACAACACACGTCTCTCTGAGATTCCAAACCAAAACAAAACAAGGTGTTACTTACACGCCAAATCTCCAGGCTACGTGGTCATCCGTGATCCAGCTAAACCGGGGAGGGACAGATAGACGGAGGATATTGAGAAAAGGGAATTTTGAAAACAGAAAGAAAAAGATAAAACATGGTAAACCGAAACAGAATAGCTGGAATATTGATGCTAGACACAGATGAATGATGAATGGACATAGATGTATTCATTTAGTAAATGCTTTGATCTACAACATACAGAACCCAAACCAGGCATATACAGCATTTAAAGGTTCAAGTTCTTGTCCAAGGGCCCAGTAGTGGCTCTCTTTCAATGGCACCAAATCTGAGTTACCACTTCCTCCATCATCAGTAACTCACCACCAAGCTCCAGCTGGACCATAGTATCCTTTCATCAAGGGAAGAACAGACATAAGCAGAGGGATCCCCCATGCTACTATATGGTATGGTCTGAAAGACAACATTAAGTCATTGCAAAGTAGCTCTAAAGGTGTACTAATGTAATCCTGCGCAGATGTTCCTTACATCTCATAATGTTCAGTTCTGATCTCCCTCACCAGGTTCAGGTAAAGGTTCAGAGTGATGAGACACACCCAGGCCAGAGCGCTCCAGTCTGCAACACACAACCATAACACACTTACTGCATACAGCCATGTCTCAAACACACACATAGTAAATAAAGACCTCTGATGACTGAAAGGTTAACAACAACAAAAAGGATCATTCCTGACCATATACACAAACTCACCAAAATATGTTAACCACCATGCTTGAAAGTCACACAGAGCGCCCTCTAGATGAGACTCTCCCTGTGAAGAGAGAAATTGGGAGTATTTAACATGAAATGTAGTTTGACTACATTACAAAACACCAAGTTAATAGACAGAGTAAGATTTAGTGAAAGAAGTCTGTCAAATATTATGTGGAACTCTTTGGTTGTTAGTCTAGGACTTATAATTTTGCTATGCGCTTCCTTCATTCTGATTACGCTTAAAGAATCATTTAACTTTTATATCTGCATATATCTTTTACACTGTTATATCATTAAAGATCTGTATGAACGAGAGAGGAAAAAAAATCCGTGAAATCCCAAAACATTTCAGCACTCTTTTGCTTCTCCTTTTGTTCCCTCTTTACCTTTCCTACACACACACTGATCAAACTATTAATCCGAGTGACTCACCATGACATAAGCAACACCGTCAAAGAACGCTGCTACTGTAAGACTCACAATCATTTTCTGGAAACAGAACAGAACAGTGACTGGAGCGGATTGATAGTATCTGAAAACATTCCTTCCATATCACTCGAGCAAAAAGAGCTCTGTGTTTCAGAACGTTTTGAAAATCTGCCAAGATTTTTGGCCCATGAAAACATTACATACAACTTCACTAAAACATTGGAGAAAAAAAAATGCCCTCTGTGCAAATATTTGATTTTATATATAGAATCCTCTCTGAAAGTATTGGAATAGCAAGTCCAACTCTATTGCTTTTGCTATACACATTTCAAAAGTCAAAAGCTGATTATAAGACAAAATTTCACCTTTCATTTCCTGATATTTACATCCAGAGGTGTTAAATTACTTGCACCCTTTTGTTTGAACCAGCACATTTTTCAAGTTATCAAAAATATAACATATGACTGATAGGTGTGTCTTGTTGCCCAGGTGTGCCTTGTTCGATTATTGTTTAAACAATGAATAGCTCTGGCTACTCTTGGTTTGAGCCCTGGGTTTCACCTGTAAAAACTGTATTTGTGGTTAAAAAGGATAAACCAGCATGAAGACCAGACAGCTGTCTCTGTGAGAATAACAAACTGTTTTGAAGCTCAGACAAGCATTGCGCAACTATACTGTAATTTGGAAAATCCTGAAAAAGAATGAAACCATTCGTGTACAGACAACCAGACAGCAAACAGGTCTGGCAAGGACAACTACAGCAGATGATGACAGAAACATTGTGACAGCTGTGAAGAAAAACCCCCAAAACAACAGTCACCAACAACCTCCACAGGGCGGGGGTGAAAGTGTCAAAATCCACCGTTTTAACAAGACTTGAAGAGTAGAATTATAGAGGCCATATCACAAGCTCCAGACCATTTATCAGCAGTATGAAATCCAGATTGGCATTTGTAAACAAACACAGAGAAAGGTCTGGAACCTCTACCAAAGCGATGGAAAGGCCAAAGTGTGGAGGAAGAATCTGCTCATGATCAAACGCACATGGCCAAGCACGGTGAAGGTAGCATCATGACCTGTGTTTGCATGGCTGCTTCTAGTTCTATAACACATCTGGATGTAAATATCAGGAAATGAAATCGGAAAATGTTCTGACCCACAGTCTCGTATTCTTTTGATCTCAGATCCAAATGTTTACAGTGTACAGCCAAAAAAAACCAAAAATGGCCATGCCGTCCTAATACTTTTGGATGGGATTATAATTATTTTCTAGACTAAGCAATTGGTCTCAATTTTAAATAGTGCATTACTAAATAACAATGCATAACTCATTATTACATAATTACTATTCCGCACAGTACATAAACAGGCTAGTCCAATTACATTATTCTAGGACTACAGGTCCCTAAAAGAGCCATAAAAGACATCTTCGAGAGTGAACGCAGACTTAGTAACAGAAGTCTAGGAGTGTACTGGTGAAATGATATGCACACTACCTGAGCCAAGGAGTTGTATCGGCGCAGCAGCCATATCACAAACAACATAAAAAGGCTGCGAAGGGAAGAAATGATATTAACACTGACAGCAAATGAAACTACAGCTCTCAAGACAAATATATTAAACAAGAAGAGCTGAATATACTAGCTACCATGCAACCAGGGAAAACGCCCCCGTGGCTCTCTTCACCATGAGAATCACATCCTGGGAAAAAAATAAAAATAAAATTTTACACTATAGCAGAACTGTCACCATTTGATGCAGGTTTCCTCCTGAAGATTAGAAGTAGCCGAACCTGACCGCTTTCCAGAGAACCAGCCCTTTAGGTATAAAATCACTTCACTGACAACAAGTGAGCAACAGCTGACCAGCATACGTTCTGGAAAAACAACTCGAGCACACTAAAGGAGCACTGCAGTAAGGACTTCTGATACAGTACAATCTGTCAGTATTGTAAATATGTTCCCAAAATACCAGAAAGGTAAACAGTAAAATGCATTTAAAAGCAATGCATTATTTTATTCTAAAAATAACAAACATTTTTACAGCTAAGAAATGTAGTAATACATAATAGTTTTTAATTATTATATTTGGTGTATTTTAACACCTGGCACTTTTAGAATCTGTTTTTGTGTTCATTCTGAGTAATTATTTAGTACAGTTTTGTTCTTCGTATAACCATGTTCGGTAGTTTCTGGTCAGCTGGTAAAGCTTAACTGTCCACTGCTTTAACAGCTCTGCAATTAGACTGTACTGTACTCAGCAACTCTGGACAGGCTCCATATGTCATCTTCTCTACCATATCCATTATGTTAATGATGGAAAAAATTATGATGAAATGACGCTGCTATAGAGAAGAGTAAACACAAAAGAGGTGATTGATTGTCTCCTCCCAGTCTCTCATTCTCTTCCCACTCAACCAGCAAAAATGTTGAAAGACAAGCTCATTGACATCTCTTGTTGAGGAGTGGCATCTGCCAGCTGTACAAGGCAAACAATCTGAACACATTTTGTACATATTGATGAACTGTTGTCTAATCATGTCTAGAGTTAGAGCTTGTGAGGATATTCGTAATGCACATTCGTAACTTTTGTACACTGCAATAATTTATTCCACTCTGTACATCCCAATAAATAGTTAAGAAGGCTTATGGTGGGTTGCACCATTAAGGATTTCATTAAACACACTGTATGGCTAATTGACCGAGCTTTTATTTTAATTCAAGTGGTTCCACAGCACTTTAACACTTGATTGCAACATTCATTAAAACCATCTGATTAAAACCATAAACTGGAATTAATTCAGTGTCACTGTGTCCACCATGATGAATTTAGCAGTGTAAAAAGTGTAACTTTTGAAATCAATCATCATTATCAACATTTAATTCCTTCCTATTCCCCCCCAAACAGATGACTTAAACTATGCTGCCATTTTAGAAATTATAAGCCCCTCAGCTACAAAGTTAAACTTAAACTCTAAGTAAAGTTGTGTATTAGGATTAAAGTTAAGTTAAATTAATAATTTGCAGGGGGAGGGATTGCATTTTTGATCTTACTTACAGCCCAACAACAGACCACGCCCACAGCTGACAAGGGTTAGCCCAGACAGTGATGTCACTTCCGGAGAGGTAGCGCTTTGGGCTCACCTCACCGTTAAGAGCCGACTCTTTCGGCTCATTGCCATTTTTGTTTTTTGTTTTGAACCAGATAAGGTTTGGGATATTTCAACCAGTCATTGTTATTCTTTGCCTAGCTAAGGCTGAACTTGCTTCATGAAATTTTACTATACCTTCTAATTACCAGAGTAAAAACTATTCTGCACTGACAAATACCGTGCTTGTCCCTGCATGTGAAAAATTCATTTTTATTTACACTGATAATCACCTCCCACAATACTCTGGACATATATACAGTACATCTTTATGGAGCAGCAGTGCAGAGGACCCTCCATGTCAAACAGTCTCATACACACAGATCAGTCACACACACACTTAAAAAATAAAGAGATTACTGAACTAAAGAATTATGGATAAATCATACAACAAAAGAGTAACACCATTACCTACACAAAAGGAAGAAATAGCTCGCACATGTGAGTCATAACCAACGTTCAGCTAAGAGTCGTCTCCTAAACACTTCTGTCATAGACACAAATTTACATGCACGTCCTGCTTATTGTTCATGTTTGAGCTCTGCATTACATCTGAAGAAACACTGGCTACGTCCAACACCAACACTGATGGTAGGGTACTGAATATCTGGCTAATGTTTATGCAGCTCAGGCCAGCTGACCATCCATCCATCCAGGCCCTCATCTCATCTCAGCTGTCTCAGTTACTCACACATCGATAGCCGCTCGGGTCTGCACTGAAGAAAGTACAGCGAGAGCTGCTGTTCCTGTCTGTCTCGACTGAATGTCCATTTTCCATGCTTATTCCTCCTACCAGCTAGCCGCTTAGCTCTATGTTTATGTCTTCATTCAGGCGCATCATCATGTGAGTTACGACGGTGTGCGGAGAGGGACAAACAACACGAAACGCTTTTAGCCTCTGGCGGAGTCGCTCAGGAAGCGATTCAGTCCTGATATCCACAAAACTTTTAGGATTTGTGAAATTTAGGTCAGCAATAACAGAAAGACCTGATAAGGCTGAGCAGGAAGCTTTAAAGCATTGTATGTTTCAGTTTAGCTCTCTGCTCAGTCAGCGGTAGTGTATCCATCAGGACATTACAGACATCCCACCTGTAAAAACTCATTTCCGGGAGGAAAAAACAACACACTTTGCAACAGTTTGTTTAATTATTGTGTCTAATGTTTAAACCAAGTTGGGGTTGGGTAGGCCTAAATACAGAAAATGTGACATTAAATTAGGTACTTATATTATTCAACTCATAGTCATTTTTATTCTATTACAACTTTAAGTTGACCCTACACTAGAAGACTTAAAAAGACTGACACTCTCTTACATCTAACAACAATTCACTTATTGAGTTTTTACCCACAGACTATGATTTTGCTAAGACTGGGGGGAAATCTTGCAGGGTCACTAATTACAAGACTGCAGCTAGATTCCTTTTGAGATTTTTTTCCCATCATGCTCCTGTACACGCGTTGCTGCTTCCTGTTTGGTGCTGGAGAGAGCTCACCTAGTGGTTGTCAGACATCCTGTTAACGAATAACACCTGCTCAGCTCACCTCAATATCTCATTTTCAGTCATATAACCCACCATGGCCAGTAGAAAAGTCACTGTTGCAAACAGTGCAGTGAGCAACATTGACATTACTTTTAACCCTTATTAATAATTAATAACTTTAGTAATTTATTATTAATTAGCATTTTTGCCCTAATCAGCCTCATACCAGTCAGGATGCTCTCTCACTTTCTTGCTGAATCCTTCACTCACACACACACAAGCCTCTTTATCTCATACATTCACTCACTCTCAAAAAATGATTTCAGGGATATTGTATGAAATGTGCGGGAGTAGGGGAGCTGCTATCAATATGTGGGAGACTCCCAAAACGTCTGGGAGAGGTGGGAAGTCTGCATTCCAGCACATTTAGAATGTTTAGTTACCATTTTAATCTACACATTTTAAAACAGAGGTGGACAAAATATACAACTCCATTACTTAAGTCAAAGTATAAGTACTCCTGGTCGAATATTACCCCAGTGCAATTGAACCTTGCTCAGTCAAATTTTTACTTGTGTTAAAATACTGGAGTACTTCCTACATGCTACATATGTTTCTGTAAGGACTTTAGTCAGTCAGGGTAATTCAGCATTTTCACTAGCTAGCTATTAACATGCATCAGCAACGGATTCACACAGGACTAGGTCACAGTATGACAACTTGGCGGGCAACTCCATAAAAATCCATAAAAAGTCATTTGACAAACCACAGCATAAAAACTGCAACAGCACAGACAATTTTGTTTAAAATGTTTCTCTGGAATAAAATAAATGTTTACATACCTCAAACTGCCTCAACATACTCCTAGAACTGTGATGATGCCATTGGACTGCTGTTGACATGAGCGGTTCTGCTACAATGG
>JAQQZU010000035.1:5558853-5573323 GCA_030068025.1 Parauchenoglanis punctatus | reverse complement strand
TCGTCACAACCAACGATTTATACAGGAAAATCATGAAGATTAACAAGGTTGCCCAAACTTTCGCATCCCACTGTATCAGCTCAGTTTTACTGGGACTCAGTTCAGCTGGGATGTCTGCCAAACATGACGAGATACAATTTCAGACATGAATGTCTGAGGAAAGAAAATAAAAAAAGAATTGTTTAATAGCTTTAAGACTCAAGGCGATCAGTGCAGAGTATATAGTATGGTATCTGTTTCATTGCCTGTTTTTTCTGGCTCTGTGCTGCTACTAATTTAAGCATTGCCAATGAAGAAGAATGGTAATTTTTGTTTGATCTTTTTTTTCTTTCTCATCAGCCTAGGAAAGAATTGCAAACCAGCATCCTCCCACACTGGTCAAAAGTGCAGAACAGCATAACTCTGGACTAATAAACCTGGATTGGGAAACAGCCCAGCATAGTAGATGAGGAAAGCTACAGGGTGGGGAGATACAGGGTTAGGTAAACTGGAAAGGTATCAACTGGATTGAAAAGAAAAAGATATACAGAATTGGAAGAAGGTCAGAGGAAGCAGACATAATAAAAAAAAGAAGTTAGGTGTAGTGAGAAACTGACTGCTTTAAGTCTTTACTAAAGAAGAAGAAGGAGACTTGAACAAACTGAAGAAGATGAGTGGCACTAGAGCTAGAGCACATGAGAGGGGAATGAGGAGGAGAGTTAAGCCAGCCTGACACTTGCGTGAATTTTGGTCATGAACAGGTCTGCATTGTGGCATGCCAATGCATGCCAAAAAAGGGGCATGACACTGTTGTCATCCTGTCATGCCATCTGTCATGCATAATTTACGAACTAGGTGCATATCTGCCACGAACATGTGACACGTCTAAGACACGCAATGGCATGCCATGGCAATCATTATGCCATCATGCCATAGTTGAGCCAAGGACACACCTATTTGCAATGATGTCACACCTGGCCACTCAGTGGCACGAAGGATCACTCACTGACATGCTATAGTTATGCATGAATGAAGTCATCATTGCAGGAATTTGGGGTGCAATGACCCACACGTTGGAACGATATGGCAGTCACTCAGCTATGGGCATAATGATTGTTAACCATCAGCAGAAATTAGAGGAAGACGAGAGAAGACGGAGGGAAGAAACTGTCTCGGGAAAAAAGACACCAAGGAGTGTATGGGTCAGACACTGGTTAACCAAAAGACATGAGTATAGACAATATGATCAATTGTTGACCAAAATGATGGCACTACGGTTGATAAAAAGTAGACAAGTACACAAAGGTAAGTAGTAACTCTCAGTGACGTGCAATTGTTGTGAAAAGGTTGTGCAAAAGTTGAGCTTTAGCCACACCACTAGAATGAAAATTTTGCCATGAAAATTTTTTAAAAATTTCAAAAATCTCAGCACACCCTGGCACACAGGCATGCACTTGATGCAAAGCCCCACGAAGCTCCACTCATGACTAATTCCCTCATTGGTATGCTACAATGTGTGTCTCTTCATGCCACCTCTGTGTGCAAGTGTCAGGCTGGCTTAAGGATGATGAAAACAAAGGAGAAAGAAGGTGTAAGATAAAGTTCATCACTTTGGAAATAGAGATCATGAGCTACGAGTCACAGATAATGGAATTTTTAAATAAATGAAAAGGAAGGCAGTAACTCTGCAAGAGAGAAACATAGGATAGCACTGATGAAGAGGAGAAGGCAAAGTGTAAAGAAAAAACAAATAGGGGAAGCCGATGAAAGTGACGAAGGAAAACAAATAATAATCAGTAGTATTAAAAGAGGAAGGGTATTAAACCACAAGCAGTTGTGAGACTTAACAAGACAGCCCTACAGGAAGAAACCCTTGCTCTTCAGAACACTTTATATCATAATATGTAGACCATAAAAACACCTAATGTGCAAAGAGACTAGTGGAAATTTCATGTCTGGTGAACACATTTTATGCTAGTGCAAATTTTCCAATCATCATTAACAGTTCTTTATTCCATATATATACCATACTATACCTTGAATGTATAGTGCTCTCGCTAAAATGATTTTACAAATGACATTTTTATCTGTTGCGTTCCAGTTCCTGTACATTGAAAGAGTGTCTTATTACAATAGACAATGTACTGTATACTGAATGAAATAATGCCATAGTGTGCATGCTTCAAACAGAAAATCTGCACATTTGCTAAAATGTTGTTTGATTTATCACAATTTTTATTAATCCTGGGCCTGGAAAATCACTGGCCTGCACACTTGCTCCCAACGTGTCTGATTAAACTCAATAGCTAATTAAGAACTATGTTGAGCTAGGCGACTTAGAGGAAGAGAAACAGTGCAGGGTGGTGATATCATGATTAAGAAATACTGTGATAATTCAAACAACATTTTAGCAAATGTGCAGATTTTCTGTCTGTCATGCATGTTTATGGTGTTTATTTTATACAATATACGTTGTACCAAACAGAAAATGACAGAAATTCCCTCTGTTACTGTTCAGGAGGCTCCAACACTGTTATTACTACGAATCAGCAGCTGCTTTTCTGATTACTGTTATTAAATGTAAACTAGATCAAAGGAGGATAGCTATAGGGCGATTACTTTTGAGTAGTCTTTTTCCTGTACTAAAATACAGAGTGTTTTGTATGGGGAGGGATGAAAGATTGAGATGTAAACGCAAACTTAATGATAGTCGAATGCCCTAGGTAACAGATACTGCTTATTAGAATCAGCTTTCGAGTGCAGAACTGACTTAAAATGCACTTTGCTGCAAAAACTGATATATGAAGCATAATTAGTTGAATATGAACAAAGTTATCAAATATTACTTATGAGATAATGATAAAACACATTTAGGTTTACTAACTTAATTTCTACAGTTTTATTCATTTCAAGGTTAAAGTTGTCTTGTTCTAATGACAATAATTTTGCTCATTTCTAGCATTATTTTCTAAGAACAATCATAATCAATAATCATTATTATAAATATTGGATACTTTTTATGGCATTTAAGATATTTTCAGTTTATATTATATTTTGCAGCGCTAAAAAGGATGCCCAGATATTTCTTTCAATCTCTGCCTTAAAAATTCAAATTGAAATGAACTTGCATATTGTACAGAGCAGTCGATGTCATTTTGCAGCAAGAGATCCCGTCAGACCAACTTCTGATTTACTTTAGAAAACTCTTGCGAGGTACAAGGACAAGTCGCCAATCTATCTCAGAGCTAACACAAAGACGAATAACTATTCACACTGACAGTCACAGTTTGAACTCTGATTTTTTGTCTTTTTTTTAATAACAAAACACATTAGAAAGAAATTGTGGCAACTTTGGCATACAATAACAACGATTCGCATGCACACACATAAACGTGCATGATTGGTGAAAACACACGCATACACATACATATAATCAATGAAATATAATAAATAAATATAATGCTATTTAAATGGAGATTTAAATGTTCAGGATGCCCTGTCTCACACAATGACGATGCAGTAATAGTTACGATTCTCTGACCAATCTCCAGCATTTTCACCTCATCTTTTGGTATCACCTCAGCTTGCTTGGAACCTTGACGGAGGTGATACTAAAAATAGTACCGGGTACCAGGTACTATCTATAACTCTATATGGAAAAGCAAAAAAGGTAAACCGAGTCGTGCGGATACCATGCAGTGAAAAGTGGCTATCAGAGTAGTCGGTTGACCTAATCTGCATGTCTTTGAGCTGTGAGAGGAAACCATAGTGCCCAGAGGAAACCCACACAGGCACAGACCCAGAACCTTCTTGCTGTGAGGCAACAGTGATAAACACTGTGCAGCCTGTCTAGCATACCATTAAAATAAAACCTTTATGGTACAGCAACATAGATAATTTATTTCTGAGTATGTAACAAATCGATGATCATTAATAATAGAATAGAATAGAATAGAATAGAATGCCTTTTATTGCCACTATACAGATGTACAATGAGATTAAAAGCAACTCCTTCAGTGCACACATATATGTAGAACACAAAGACAGTTAAATAAACAGGTAGACAAATGTGCAAAAAATTTCAAAAGTTGCAAAGAAATTGCGACACTATATACATGTATGGAAGGAAATAAAGTAATTATTGCACTATTGGATTATTGCACACAATTTAAATATTGCACGATAAGAGTGATCATGTGCAGTAGGTAGTGGATGTTGGACCCTGAGAGTAATGATATTGTACAGTAAAGTTGATTAATAGAAGGAAGTCCAGAGGTTATCGGGTTAGACTGTGTAGTCGGTGCATGTGTGAATTTAGAGTGGTTATGGCTTTTGGGGAAAAAACTGTTCTTGAATCTGTTCGTCCTTGTTGTGATGATAATGATTATGATAATGATAAAGATAATGATTCCCACCAATGTTATCATATTATAACAAAACATAATAATAATGAAAATGAATCACGGACCCTTTGGCATTATTTGACAGACCACTGGGGTAACACCGGGATCCCAGTGTAGGGACCACTGAACTGAGGGTTAATATTAATTGAGGTATACAGGATAAAGAGCTCGTGTTTCTCAGAGGAGGCGGCGCTCGTGGGGAGGAAGAGGAGGAGAAGGAGGAGGAATGCAACGGATTCTCAAGCAACTCCTGCACATTTTAAACATGGACAACTGGCTGAGTGTGTGTGTGCTGCTGGGACTTCAGGTCGCCTGCTGCCTCGCGTATGACGGTAAGAGACATCAGTCACCCTCGTGTCCTGCTGAGAGGGCTTTTTGGGGGTTCGGATCTGCAGCGTGCAAATATTCAGTCGCTTTGCTCCTTGACTGTGGAGACTGAACTAAACTCTGCTGTTGTGTGTTGAGAATACGAGGAAGGCTTTTAATCCTCGAGGTCTGCCATGTGTGGTCTGAGGATGAGTGTGTTGTGAGCGTGTTTACGTGGACGGTTTTTGGGGGGAGAGGTGGGGCTGTGCGTTACACCGCCAACTAACATAGGCTAGTGTAAAGGAGGGTGAAACACTGTACCCATTCATCCAGCTGTTCTGAAGTGTTAGCCAGCGGCTCGGATGTCTGTTCACTGAGAGTTTACTTCATTTTCACCACTGTGCTTGCGTTAAACGAACAAATAGGCTAAATAATGAAACGACAAACATAATTTGGCATGTAGATAGACTGGAGGTAGATAGGGCATAGCATGGCAAGTCCCTTATGTGTGCTTGTCGTCTTCTGTGGTCTAAGCCAGGGGTTAAACTTGCATTTATAAGGGGGAGAGACTTATTTTTTTCATGGGTGCCAATATATCACAAAATTATGTCTTATGTAAAAATGTTAACATTGATCATGAAGATGTAATTAAAACAAGTTTTCAGTATGTTTTTCTGTTAGGGTGAACAGTGAACAGATTTGATGTTTTTGATCTTAATTGTTCATCAAACTGATTCTTTTCCGGCAGAGATACTGTACATAAACCATGAAACAAATTTGCTTTGACCGTCGAATATAGACTGCCACCGCAATCATTTTTGGCACCTTTGGTAAAGATGGGTAAAAGGAGTATGGAAAATGTCTTTGTGGTTAATCTCACCAAAATCTGAGAAAGATAAAACCATTAATTGAAATAAAGTTATTTTATGTTAATAAATAGTTTTAACAAAACTACATGTAGCACATTTATTGGCACTTCTAAAATGTATTGAAATGTTAGTATGTATATTTTTACCCATCTTTTCCAATTGTGGAACTCACTGTACATATCATATACATAACAATTGTCTTTCGACAACATTGTCGTGAAAGCATTTGTTAAGGGATGCAGTGTGTATTATTATTATTATTATTATTATTATTATTATTATTATTATTATTATTCACTGCAACACAGGCAACTCAGGCAATGCAGTGATGCAGCAGTTAGCACTGTCACCTCACAGCAAGAATGTTCTGGGTTTGAACCTGCCAGCCGGTTGAGGCCTTTCTATGTGGAGTTTGCATGTTATCCTTGTCCCTGCATGGGTTTCTTATGGATGTTCCAGTTTCCTCTCACAGTCCAAAGACATTCAGATTAGGTCAACTGGCTACCCTAAATTGTCCATAGATATGAGTGTGAATAACTGTCTGTCTCTCTGTTTTAGCCCTGCGATAGACTGGCAACCTGTCTACCCTGCCTCTCATCTAAAGTCAGCTGGGATTGGCTCCAGCTTCCCCATGACCCTTAACAGATAAGTGGTGTAGATAATGGATAAATGAAGAGACTTCACTTGCCTGAGTTTCCCCCTCACATTTAGCCCCAGTCAAAGGGAATCCTGAAGTGGTGGTTTTAAAAGGCTTAGTCAAAATACCAAATAAGAACTTGCATGGGCAAAATCCTGAAGTGTGGACAGATCATATTGCAAATATGTTCCCTAAGAGTTTGCTGGGAGAAATAAGTACATATGCATGATGCATATAAAAGTAAATCATTTGCAGTGTGACTCAAGAGTCATTAATGGTATGCAGTGCTCCTGGGGATTTTGTGGAAAATGTGAGTAAATATGTGAACCCCTTATGAGGCCACATTAGCCATCGCAGTACGTTTGTGCACAGTAATTGTGTGTTTGTATGAATCTCTGCCTATCAAGAAACAAATTCACTACGTGTGAGTGTGGTGTGTATCACAGGAGTTTGTGTGTCAGTATCTTAGTGTAGTGATAGATCAAACTGTTAGTATGTATGATAGATCTTACACAGGTTGCAACATGAATCTACGTTCCAGGACTCAGAGTCAGATTCGCATTGATAGAATAAACACAACCTGCCAAAGCCCTATTTGGGCTTTGCAAATGTGTCTTCAATATTCTATGTCCTTTTACATCTGTCTGCATCCACTTGCAGTCTAAATATGTGTCATTCATGGATTCTATTTAGTTTATAGCATTTTATGACCTGAATGCTTTGAAATGTATCAAAGTGTGTGTAAGTGCTGAAGCTGTCACAGCATTCTATAAGGTTATGTAGTTTTTTCTCACATCAAAGAGATGGCAAGAGAACCACACTACTTCTCCAACAAAGCCTGCTGCGAGTGGAAAACTCATCTGTGTGTGAGAGAAGAGTTGCACAACATTTAACATTTTGCTGAGCTCAACAGATGAACTCATCTGCCAAGGGGACCATGGAGCACTCACACACACACACACACACGCACATACATACACACGCGCACACACAAATATACACACACACACACACACACACACACACACACACACACACACACACACACACACACAGATCAGACTACAAAAATCTTTTCCAATAATGCTGGGATGTTAAGCCAAAGGTAGATCCTTGCAGAATGAAGATTTCCAAGAAATGTTTGTGTGTGTGTGTGTGTGTGTGTGTGTGTGTGTGTGTGTGTGTGTGTGTGTGTGTGTGTGTGTGTGGGCACGTGCATGTGTCTGGGGTGGGGGGGGTCTGAGATGCTGCTTGGACTCATGAGTGAATATTACTACCTTTTGATACTATTCTCCCTTCTCTACACATATAGTAGATAGAAGGTCCACTTCTGTCAAGGTCACATGTTTTCAGTCTGCAGTAAGTACACACACACAAATGTGAATGGAATAGACCACAGAAACCTGTTTCTATTGGAGTGCAGTTCTGTTTATCGTGAACTGTGTAAATGGAAGAGAAAATTACATGTTGACTGTAATAGAGTAAGGGTGGCACAGTGGCACAGCGGGCAGCATTGCTGCCTCACATCTCCAGGGTATTGGGCTTGGTCCTGAACTCGGGTTACTGTGTGTGCAGTTTCTGTGCATTTTCTCCCTGTATCTGTGGGTTTCGTCAAGATTTTCCCACCTCCCAGTAGTATCCATGATCCTGACTAGCAGTGACTGTGAGGTAGTAAGTGTGCAAAAGTGTACACCTAATGTTTCCTTCAAAAGATTTTTCTGAAATGGTTTAGGATGTCTTCACGATTCCAAACTCTAGGCCTATTCCACTTAGTGGAAGGTAATGGAAGGCAACTCCAGTTACCCAACCTCAGTTCCATTTCCTGTTGTTACATTACCATTGAGCTGCATGAAAAAGGCTGAAACATCACAATTATTTGCTCAGTATTGAAATAATGAATATTTCTCAAAAATATTCATTTAACTTTGCATTGCATTTCATCATGTACACAAACAGAAAATAGCCCTTTCTTTCATGCTGTACAGTACATCATAAGCCTTTACACTTTATTTGTACTGTTGAACTCTGGAATCTGATTGGTCAGAAGGTATTGCTTAATTTGCTCTAACAGCTGCTTTGACACTAGTTCCAGCTACAAAGCACAGGTCTATATTAATGTGGTTATTCTAATATATTAATATATAATAATAATAATAATAATAATATATCATTTACGCAGGAACTGTCTTGGTGGATGCTCCACGTAAGTGGGTTTTAAAAAGACGTAATTGTTAATAAAGTTACTATTTAGCATATTTGGAATGAATTACCCGTGCCAGCATTTGGTTGTAACTTTAAAGTGGACGTGAAACACTTAGCACCATTTTATAAAATGGATTCCCAAAATAAAAATCCTTAACTGTTTAACACTGTTAGTGTAACAGTTTTAAAAATAATAAGCAGTCTAAATTACAAACAAGTGCAGTGCCATCATGTCCCATCATAGGAAGTGACATCATGAGGTTGGTTGGCTTGGAAGTCTACATTCACATTAACTTATTAGTGACAGCACTGTAGTGGAAAATAAGGAAAGCCACAGTAAAAAGCAATGCAATGGGGTCACTTTTGTCTTGTCCCTGGATGCAGCAATGATTTTTATAGAGACAAAAACCAAAGAAAATCTGTTCACTTTCATACTTTCATACTACTTGCCTCTTAAGTGGCAAGCAGTTCTTCTTGGCTTGTTGCACTGAAACAAAAGAATCCTCCAGTTATTCATAAAGCTAGAGTTTGTAGTGAGCACTTCGTAAAAGAGCACTACCTGGAGGAGAGAGGAGTTTTGAACCAGGCATACTAGTTGTTCGTCGGACCAACAAGCTGAAGTCCGAGGCTGCTCCCTCTGTGTTTGACTTTTCCTCTGATAAAGTTGGGTGTACTGTATGGAGTGAGATCACTGTCTTTTATATGAGAGCCCTGAGACAAGGTTAATCTGACAAAACCGAAACAATGATGAAGCGGAAACAGTGAAAATGAGAGCCGTTTTTCCTGAGAGAGGGTCTTCTGGACAGATGAATTTTGTGTGTTTTTGGTAAAGTTGTATTAACTTTAGGTTGGTGAGGGAATGACTGTTTATAGTTGCTATAACAGGAGGATATTATGGATGTTCCACAACATTAAATATTACTATAAATGCATAAAAAGTATGTTGTTCTTGAACAAAAGAAAATTGCTAATGTCAGGAAATTGGCACGTTACGTGCAATTTTTATGGTTGCATTACATTACCTTTTTGTATTCCTATAACAGCACATCCTTTCAAAGTTTATTCCTTACATGTATAAATGTATTTGTGAAACAAAATAAAAATTACTTTGTAGCTCCAATATTAATGTTTATTTTTAATAAATGAAGGAAGTGTAATACTGTAATCGAAATTAAAATATGGTTTCTTGTGCAGCACTAGTTACTATAATTGTTATTATTATCTGGAAAACACAGCAGCTCACAACCTAATGTTCAAATATAAGGTGTTAAGCTGTAGTCCAAATTTATTTTTTGTTTCATTTAATTTGAAATTTGCCTTTAAGCTCAATTTAGAAATTGCTGATCATACCTGGCAGCCTGGGTAACTGTTGGTTTTCAAATTTCTGTTACACAACCAGCATTCCTGGTTCTGATAGACCTGCTGCATTATTTGTGTTGTGAAACAATACAATAATATCAAGTTATCAAGTTACAAATTAAAGAAATAATTTACAAATATACAAATCTCATTTATCAACACTACAAACACAATATGTGGTTAATGTCTGCCTATTTCTCTCTCTTTTTTTTTTTTTTGGATAATAAACCTTAATTCATTTTTTTTTGTAAGCCCTTATATCTTATAGCTTATGTCATATCACATAATATCATATCTTGTGACCGTCTACTTTATTTTGCTGGCTGTAGAGATAATGCAGATTTGACTGGTTTTCAGTGCTTGACATTTTTGCAACTTTGTTTATTTCAGTGTGCAGCACTGTGTTTGTGAGAGTGTGTGTCAAGTAAAATGCAGGAATACCGAGGGTATTTTTTGGCATATGTAACACCACATATGTAATAATATAATTGTGTTGGGGGATGCATAGAGGGTGCACAATAAAAATATGTTCCCCAACATGTTATTCAGAGCAAATGAGATAAGGCCAGTGAGTGTCAGGTTAAAATAATAATTGATTGTAGTTTTTTTTTCTTTAGAAGAAACCTTAGTATTCACTTGCACAAGTATTTGTAATCTTGTAACATATTGCTTTCATGGGTTTTTATTATTTCAAATAAACATTTCCGTTCCTGCCTTAATCAGGACTGGCATTACTGTGGGAAAAGAAAGTATTCAATCACTTTTGTTATCTTAAATATTTCCAGTACATACTGTATATTCACTGAAATTTATATGCATAATGTATTTTTATTTTAAATTTATAAATATGAACTAAAAAGCATAAACATATATGTAAGAAAAAATGAAACTGATGGGGAAAATGTATATGTACAGAACACAAATTTCTAATATAAGCACTTTGTTGCAAAGATTTTGTTGCCAATTACTTCGAGACATCTACAGTAAGAAGCTTTTTTTCAACATTGTGGTTCAACTTTGCACCTCCATGCTTCATGTTATGGTTTTTTCCTCGGGATCATGTGTGCAGCCGTTCTTTTTCCAAACGGGATGAGCTGAATTATTACCAAAGAGGTCTATTTTTGTTTTGTCTGACCATGGTAAATTGTTACTAGATTTCTGGTTGGTATAAATGACTTTATTGCTGTGCTTCCCTTTTTTAACAGAGGAGTTTTGCGTGAGGTGTCAGAACTGATATGAGTGCAGTGCAGTTCATGTCTATAGTTCTCTGTATAACTGTTGTTCCTAATGCTTTCACTTTATCCAGCAACTCTTTTCAAATGACTGCTAGCCTATCTCTTACCTTCATTATTACTAGTCTGGGAAATCTTGCATGGTGCACTCGTAATTGGTCCAAGGATGGTTAGTTGGGGCTCCATGAACTTTCTATTGAGCTGAGTTTCCCCTTCACGTTTAGCCCCAGTCAAAGGGAATCTTGAAGTGGTGGTATTAAAAGGCTTAGTCAAAATATGGGCATGGGCAAAATCCTGAAGTGTGGACAGATCATATTGGAAGTAGTTCATATAATAGTAGAATAGAATAGTTCATAACTTTCTATGAACTGTGTATTTTTGAGCAAAGTGTACTTATAGGGAGGTTTAAGGTCTTTGCTATAGCTGTGAAGCTTTTTTTTTGTGTGTGTTGTTTAGTACTAGTTCTGACTAATGTCTTTTATAATGGCACCAGGCAAACATTTGTGGAAGCATTTACAACATTTTTTTCAACAAATATCTGTCTATGATTATGGAAATATACCGTTTTCTTCATATTTATGACAAAAATGTCAAAAGACTTTGTTTGGATGGATATGTATGCACTGGAAGTATATTAAATAACAAACACGACAATGTCTGAATATTTATTTCCCTTCACTGTAAGTTTACTTGCAGAGGGCATATGCATGTGATAATACTAAACATTGCATTGACTTTTCTGTTTGAAGTTCTCACACCAGTTGGAACAACTGTTGGTTTTGCTTTAATGTAATTGCCCACAGTGCGGAAATCAGAGATTTAACTTGCATGCAGGCCTTTGTGATCTCTTTGATTCCGTGGCAATTCAGACTGTCCTCGGCCTTCTTTTGCTGTCTTCTGTTTTTCAGGGTCGGGGTACTGGCCTTACACTGATGATGAGGATGTAAGATACACAGGTGAACACACACCACACACACACACCACACACACACCACACACACCACACATGCACGCACACACACACACACACACACACACACACACACACACACACACACACACGCACACACTTCCTGCCCCTTATACCTTTTAGCAAACTTTCAGGCTGCATCAAGCAAACTGTGATTGGTAATTTGGAGCATGTCTTCAACATACCCACAATGTCTTTTTATTAGCTCTGTTTCTGATTCCTCTCTCCTCATTGGCTAATACACCTTCACTTCTCAATACTCCTTTCTGCTTTTATCCATGGCCACTCCAAAGGCTAACAGTGAGACGAGGTAAGTGTGCGGAACTTTTTGGCTTATTTTTGCAGATGACCATGATGAGATAGCCTGTTTTAATCACACGTGTGTACACCATTATGTATGTAACCTTTTTAGTGTGTGTGGGTACCTAAAAACTATGTGTCTTGCGTAGGTGTGCCATGGTGTGCCCCAGTCAAAGTGAAGCACGGGCATGTAAGGTGCCAAACGCCACGTGGTGAGCATTATAAGAATGTGTTGGGATCCCGTTGTAAGATCCACTGCGAGAGAGGTTATGAACTCCATGGCAGCAGTGAGATACTCTGCATGGCCAGCAAACAGTGGTCAGGAAAATTCACCTGCAGAGGTCAGCCTTACAGAGACACATAATCTATATACATATATTAGATGGTGCATCCAGCACAAGCTTAATGCCAAGCACAACCAAGAATCATAATGAAAAACAACTTAGTTTCACATTTCTACCTCTGTGATTTAGGCAATAAAGAAGTTGATCTTAGTCTCAAGGCACATTTGACTATGATATTTGATATAACACAGACAACAAATAGCAGCTTGTTGAACTTTTCCATAAACATACTGTTAATGCAGACTGTAACGTACATGAGCACATGTTTAACCGAATGGCCTGTGTTTTTTCAGAGGTCCGTTGTCCACCACTGTCCATGCCATCTAATGGTGGATTTAAGTGTTCAGATGGTTCCTACTACAACTCCCACTGCCAGTTCTTCTGTTCACCAGGATACACACTCCGTGGAGACCGCAGGGTAACCTGCCAAAGCAGTAAGACATGGAGCGGTGGCCAGAGTGTGTGTCTGGGTGGGTAAAATTATCATGACCCAAAAATAAACTCAGTCAATCTATATACTTTGAGAAATAAAGCTACAATTACCCTCACTTGCTAAGGAGCCTGTTTTCACAGATCTGGATCCTCCAGTTATTAAGTGTCCAAATGTGAAGGAGAAGACAGCTGAGCCAGGAAAAGTGACTGCAAAAGTGACCTGGGATACACCGGAGGGCCAAGACACAGCAGATGGCATACTCACAGAGTTAGTATGAAATCATACAGGCACTCACTCATGCACACATGCACACACAATTCATCTTATATAATTATATTTCTTTGGTAAAAGTTTTTCATTTCACTTCAGGATTCGCCCTAGAACTGTAGAGCTGCACTGTATTCTGGAGATATCCTAAGTAGTATATGTTGAATAATAGTTCATGTGGTTCAATAAAGTAACAGGTAAATATGAACATTTTTGTGTTTTACAGTGTAATACTAAAGGGGAAGCCTCCAGGAACACACTTTCCAGAGGGAAACCATAAACAATCATACAATGTGTTCGACCGGGCTGGAAACAAAGCTACCTGCAAATACAACATCAGAGTAAAAGGTGAATAATACATGAACAAAATATTTTATGGCCAAAAAGACATCTCCAACCTCTACAGTAGATTATAATGGTCAGGGTCAGACTGTCAGCATTAGTAATCTGTCAGCATTTGTTTGGTTTTAATCTGTTGATTCAGGTCATGGTTTCAGTACCTTTAACACATTCATAAATTTACTTACCACAATAAATTATATTAATTAGATAACATGTTTTCATTTATATTGGACAATGCATTTTAATTCATACAATAAAGTACAGATTCTCAGCACTAGTCCTAGTATCCCCTTTCCTACACATTTTATGCTGCATTCATATAAAGTGTATAACTGAATTTCCAGACTCTGACTAGGTAAACACAAAAAAGCCCCTCAAATTAAAATTTCTACTCAAAATTTGGAAAGGTCTCCACAGCCACAAATTCAGCATATTCAGCATGGCTGGTCACATCAAAAGGAAATAATTGTAATGTGTGAGTTTATTTGTAAGTGAGGTATTTACTTTAGTTCAATCAACATAGACAATTTAGTTGGTTATCTATATAACACTGACCATATAGTTTTTTAGTAAATACACCATAAGCTCATGATGATACTGTTGTAACTAATGTTAGCTGGCTAGCTTACAAACAAAATACTAGTTTTTGTTACGTAATAATACTATTACGTAATTTCCAAGTTCAGCCTTAAGTCGGATGCAGCACAGTATTTTCCCCTGATCCGAACACGCCTGGTGCAAATAAGTAGCCAAGTAACAGTCCTTCCTGTGTTAAAGCAGGGACCACACTAAAATGTGTTGGGAGAGTTTATGTTTATATATATATA
>JAQQZU010000035.1:5531782-5542281 GCA_030068025.1 Parauchenoglanis punctatus | reverse complement strand
TAAAGAGAAACAACAGTCCATCATTATCCAGTCTCTTATAAAGTCATAAAAATAAAGAAATAATTGAATTAGAAGGTAACCCCAAACTTTTGACCGGTAGTGTAAGTTGCCTTTGTAGATTTACTCAACTATGTTAGTACTACCACCATTAGTGTTTACACTCTCCCAAGAGTAAACACTCACTTCATTAGTGTTTACAAGGTCCTAAGACAAAATTACAGTGTCTTCTTGTACAATGTTACTACAGTACATACCTAGATGAGTGTAACAACATAAAAGTGGGCAGCAAAGTCACCTGATTTCAATCTGATAGAAGACTTGTGAAATTATTTCGAACAGCAGGTTCAAGACACTAGTGGAATCCCTCCCTGATAGGTATTACATAAGACAATTATTAAGGTGAAGGGAGGAATAATCAAGTACTAGGTGAAAAAATGTACTTGACAATATTTTGGCCATGATGCTGGCTTTTCCACTGACTGGCTGCAATTAAGCTGTCTGTTTTGTTGTTCCACCTGCTGTTTCATGTAATACCACCACCAAAAACAAGTTTTCTTTGAGACTGAGGTCTGGTGATTTTGAAGGCCGTTTAAAGTGTTCTAAATATAGAGGGGACAACTGTTGAAAAAAAAAATTGATAAATCAAGACTCTGACTCTGAAGCTTTGAGTTCTTCCTATTTATCACCATCTAATTGTTATGTAGTGGTTCAGATTTAGCAGTAAAGAGTGCATCTAATAAGATTATTGAAAGTTAACCTGTTAATGTGTTGGAATGACTAGCTCTGAATGGATGGCTAGGTTTGAAATTTAGTCATTTGACTAGCAAGAGCCAGTGCTATTTTGCAAATACTGCAGTTCATTGAAAAATCTGTGTTTTTTTTTCTTTGTTTGCTTGTTTGGTCTTTTTTTAAATAAACTGTACATGTATAGATCTCTCTTAAGTGACCAGGCTGATAGTAAATAGTCTGAAGGTTCTTCTTTTAGGTGTGACAATGATAAATGCATAGGTTGACATTATTCATTAGTTACATGGTGAAAGAGAGAGCGTGACAGACTGACCGGTCCCTCCTCCTAGTCGCACTCCCCCGAGGAAGACATTGCTGGCGAGTGGCTCTTTGTCCCAGACAGTGAGCTCCAGACACACGCTGTCCAGGTCGCTGTGCTGTAAGCCGCAGTAGGTGAAGGTGTGATTCCAGCGTGGGTTCACTGAACGCTTTACCACTGCAGTCTTGTGTTTCGTGCTCTTCTTGTCATCAGGCAGAAGGTACCTACAACACACATGAATATTAAACTATGATTTTACTTATAGAGTTTGCGCATATGCTTGGAAGCATGCATTTTGTGAGTCTCTTTCACAAAAGAGACAAGAGAGTCTGGTCTTACCCTTTGACAAATGGATCGGAGGAGCCTGATTTGACAGCTGTCAGGTTTTTGGCTTCTTTAACCAGTAGCTCTACCATGCCTCCTTTTGGCAGAGTGATACTCTTCTTCCCTTTAAGAAAACCCCTTTTCACTGAGAAAGAGACAGAGGGCTTATTAGTGTCATTCATAATGTCTGGCAGGGTGTTAAAGTTTTGCACAGCAGGACATCAGTACCACACTATACTGACAAACAAATAAAGCATGAACAGGAAATCCATGGCTTCATCCATCATTGTTGCACATTAGGGAAGTAGGTTTCCATCAGTAAGAAATTACGACATTTATATTCAGTAGCATTTCTCTGCACTACCTTGTATTTGGTCCAGTGGCAACGAAAGGTTCCTCTCTGCAGGAATGTACTTAAGAACCACAGTCAGCTCACCCTTATAGTGCATCAGAGAGTCTGTAGAGCACTCAGCCTGCATAGAACCCACCATTAGAGAGCACTACAGGGCATTATACTGTGCACAAGTGTTAGTTTCACTATTTTTGTGTGGTCATTTGTTTGACTTTTGTTTTGCTAGGCATAGAGTAATAATAATAATAATAATAATAATAATAATAATAATAATAACAACAACAACAACAACAACAACAACTAGCTCTATTACTTGGCCCCAGTAACAAGGAGACATTTTTTGCTCTTTTAATTCTATGGATTAAAGATGCAATTTAGGATTCATCTTCCTTAAAGGTGACCAGCCGTGTGTCTGTCTACCCAAGGCCAAAGTTGTCATGTATCCCTATTATATAAGTAAATCTGGTTAATAATTTGCAGGTGTGTGTCTCACTCTGGGTTGCAAAGGGAACCAATCCTCTATCTGTTTGTCAAATTCCCAGGAGTCAAAGGTCAGCTCAGTCTCTCCTAAGAAGGTGTTGTGTCCGAAGCGGTCATGATGCCACACAGAAACCTGTAGAGTACGTGTCTCCAGCTGCGAATGACTCACCACATACTATGCACAGAGAGAGAGAGAGAGAGAGAGAATCTCACATATACTGTAAGAGAGACACACTCACAAGCAGACACACGTAAACACAGGCCTGTCTCACCCTCAGGTTCTCATTGAATACTGGGTCAGTGGTGTTGCTTTTGATGCTGGTTTTTCGTTTGCTCTGGCGTGACTTGTCTGGTAAGAGGTAGGTTTTGACATAACTGCAAAACACACAAATACACTCAAGCATATGCAAAGCCCTGTATAATAAACAAATCATATCATTTCCATACAGATTGAGGTTAAACACACTCTTTTTGGCCTTAATCAGTAATTCCATGAATAGCAGCTGATAATACAGCAATAGACACCTTGAAACACCAAAGCTGAAATATACAATGTTGTGGCTATCATGCGGATTGTCAGCTAATGCAGCTGAAGTGCTCTTTTGACAGTTCCTACTTGGAGAGTTAGATAAGCTGCAGTAAATAATCTTAAAGTGGGAAAGTGTTCTTTTCTAATGCATGTTGTGCTTGCACGTGCAGGCTCTTACGGGTCAGTCCGCTGTCTCCGGTCGTCTCCGGTTGCTAGGCAGCGGCACTCTCGCACTAGAACGTTGAGTGCTCCGGTTTTATAGCTGTAGGAGATGTTCAGTAGGATCTCTCCGGAAACACGCGCGTTGCCATAGTCACCCATCTCACTGTACACGCTCATAATACTGTTCAGACTGCTCTACAAGAGTCGGGACACAACTGCTTAAAAACTCAGACTTTCTGTGTGTGATTATGTGCGTGTGTTTGTGTTCATGTTACAGATAGAGGCAGCTGTCAGGAATACACAGCAAGCATACGTAGACACACACAGAAAGAGCACTCACAGTCTCAGCATCCGAGTCGGGTACGTTAAGGTAGCCCCACTTTCGCTGTGAGCCTGGAGTGGAAGACTAGGAGGAGGAACAGAGCAAATTGAAAAAGAAGAAAGAGTGACAGACTGAAAGTGGAAAAGTAGGGAAGAAATAGAAAAAGTATGAAAGAAAGACAGATGGAAAAAGAAATAACCTGATGCTAACACTATTGGCTATTGTATACCCAGATTCTGCTTTACAAAAGAAGCTTTTACAGCAAGAGCTTACTTCTAAAACTCCTTTGACTATTTTGTTTCCTTTAGCTCAGTACAGTTCACTGATTGCTTCATGACTCACATTTATGCATAAATAGTGTGCTGCAAGATACTTCATGAGCCCTTCAAACAGCCCACCTGTGCTTTATCAATATTAATTGCACTTTCTTTATGCTTTATATCCCTATGTGCATGGAGTAAGTGTATTCAAGGAAAAATTTTAAAAAAGCATTTGTCTGTGTGAGTGTGCACCTGTGTCCTTTTAAAAGACGAAGAAAAGTGGGCTTGTGTATATGTATGTGCCTGCCAGGATAGAGCAAATGAAATGTTCGAAAACAAAACTTTCCAAAGCAGAAATGTTAACATATATAATCTACATACAAGCACATCCACATGATACAAACATAGACTCTACACGTATACATGTATACACTATTTATACCAGCTGCACCAGGGGTATATACACACTGTGATGTGTATATGTGTATGTGTTTGGGAATGGAGTTAATACCACAGATTGAGCACTGCTGATACTGCGGGTGGTTTTGTAGTGAGCAGACATCAGGGCATCAATGTCTTCATCTGAGTCCTATAACACAAGAACAAACATCAGCCGCCCATTCTGTGAGCATTTCATTTGCCATCACTCACTGACCTGATCGTCAGCCAATTACAGTGCACTCTCTGTACACACTCACCAATCATATACTGTATATCATTTACAAGATATCAACCAGCAAGTTAATGCTTTTTGACCAGCAGTGAGCAATAATGTGGGGAATTGTGGGAAATGTTAAAGTGAGAGTGCGGTTACGATGTGAACATACGGCATCATTGAGCCCAGGAACTGAGCGGCAGCGGCCAGGCAGGGGGTCATTACTAAACCCGTCACCCAGATTACTAAGATCCAGCTCAGAGCGACTGCGGTCTGGAAAGACAAAGACAGAGAGAGTAAGACACACAGATATACAGAACAAATCTGATCATGATTCATGTCCCAGGTACTTGTAGCTAACTTCATGTGCATGTTTGTGTAAGTGTATTTATGTGTGTATGTGATAGTGATACCTGATGAAAGAGAGGCTCTGGACACAGCGATAGAGGGCGTGCCTGAGTCTCTTCGCTTTCCTCCATTGCTGATCTTTTCAGGAATACTGTCACTGCTGTGTACACTGCACACACTCTCAGCCCCATCGGGCTATACACACAAAGACACAAACATCGATAAAAGCCTGTCATTAATGCTTTCATACTGTACAACTTTACTGCATGTGTATATTCGATATTACAAAAATAAAAAACTGTCTGAACCAAAAAATTTAGCTTAAAGCAATATGTTCATGTTACGTACTCTAAAACTACAATATCTAAGTAAAGATTAGATATAAATGAATTCATACCAACACTGTCTCTGAGTCGTTGCTCTACAACCTTAAGTGGTTTACCCTCCAAATGAACTTTCCATTGATTTAGCATCCCATTAGGGTCTAATACATGTATATGGGACTGTAACAGACATACAGTTACCCTTTTCCTTCCTTCGGCCTGTGACGGTGATCGGCCTGGGTGTGAGCGCATGTTATTTGGTGTCGTCGGTAATCCTGATGACTCTACAGCCACTGGTCTGGTTCTAAGACACACAAACAGCTTCAGCTTTAGTAGTCAGATGACGTTTACATTTTGTAATGCAGAAGAAATCATGATTAATGAAATGAAATTTGGTGTTGCTCCAACACACCTAGCTCAACGCAAAGACTAATTACCAGGAACTTAAGGAATCTAACTGGGAGTGAAAAATTATTTTGTATGTGTACTAAAGGACCAGGACTGGAACACAATGATATAGGGTGTGTGCACACACATCACACTCCTCACCCTTTCTTCTTGCCAATGTACCGGCCAACACTCCTCTCAGATTGGGGCGAAGCTGACCGCTCAGACTGAGGCGTAGCGGGCCGGTCCAGTCCTGATGGGGAAAGCTTCTTCTGACCAGATCGTTCATCTCCAAACAAAAAATGGATAAGCAAGTTGACTGAAGATTTTTGTAGATTTCTTTACAAACGATCTTCACAAAATAAAGAAACCCTGTAACTAAGTATGTAACAGGCCTTTCTGTCTAGGATACTGCAATAGCTTGAAAAATATATCAATACTTCCATAGTGTAATTAGTGTGTCATTGTGTGTGTTGTTTACCTGGAAGACTGTTGAGTATGGAATGTTTGATGACATCACTGCTAGGGACTGTCGTGCGTTCAAAACGCTTGGCCCGTTCCTCCAAAAACCACTCACCTGTGACCACCTTCAGCTCCCTAAAAAATGCAAAAAAGATTTCACTTTGGTTAATGTTTATTTTCTAATCGGTTAATTTATATAGATGAGAATATAGCCCTGAGAAGTACTCTTACTGCACAGCTAGCTGTAGATCATAGTTTCCCTTTCCCTGTTTGATAGAAAAAGATGATAGCCAGAGCTAGAGCATCTGTTAGGTCAGATAGGTCAGATCAAGGTTGAGGGGTTAGCATGCTTCTCCAAGCATGATGAGCTGTTCTGTTTTGTTTGTTTGTTTGTGTGTTATCATCTAACATAACATTTTAGCATTCATAACATATGTTACGGCTGTGTTGTGTGTTATTCTCCTATTTCTCCTAGGTACCACCTCCTTTGCGGGAAGTGATTGAATGCACCTGCGCTTAATGTGTTCATTTAGCCTTTGGGTGGATAAAAGGCAGGCAAGGCACTCAGAAGGGGCCAGTGGGTCTTCTGGCAGCATTTGGGCTGTGTGTGTCGGGTGTGAGTGCACGCGCGAGAGCTTTAATGCTCGTTCACAGTTTTAGGCTGTGTGAAGGTTGTAACCCTTGTCTTGCTAGTGATTCAGATTGTGTCTGCTAATGGTACTTTATGTGTTCCTAACTTCTTTACGTGCTTGTGTTTACCTAACGTTGACGTGGACTTGGTTTAATGTTTTTTTTATTGTTGCTGTTTGATGTTCTATGCCTAACCCGTTTTGGGTTTTCTTTTGTTTTGGTTATTTGTTTTGTTTTTTTTTTCTTTACAATTAATAAATGATCGAATTGGCAATACAATTCTGTTTCCCTGCTCCTTAATCACTCCTGGGGTCTGTTTTAATTTGTTACCTCCCCAGTCCCATGGACATATTCCTCTGGGGACGTAACAACATACAATCCAAATTTAGTAGTTATTGTATGATGATGGAAACCATTACAGTGGCCAACAATGGGCTGTGACTACCTCTGGGAAACAACCTGGCAAAAACAGCTGTGACTCACGCAGATTTGGCACAGACAGTGCATTTGGTGTTGCTGCTGGTCGAGGTTATGGCTGTGCAGTAGCTGCAGACACGACGGTGACACTCAAAACACACACTGCCCCTCTGGATGATCAGACCCAGAGCACGCAGACACACGCCACACTCCCGCTGCTCCGGGTTACCACGCCGACCACGACGCTTCAGCTCCAAAAGCTCATTCTTCAGTTTTCTGCAGACAGCAAGGAACTTACATGAGAAAACACCAATCAGGAAATACTGATAGCTGTTATTATTATTGAGAATACCCAAATCAGGGCTTCTCAACCTTTTTCCAGTCTGAGACCACCTCAGCACAAATTCAAATATTAGGCTCATTGTTTAAATCTGTACCAAAATTAACTCTTTTATTCATCTTCAGGAACCAGTTTATCCTGGTCATGGTGGATCTGGAGCCTATCATGGAAACAAAGGATGCGAGGAGGGACTACACCATGCATGGGACACTAGTCCATCGCAGGTCCCCTTGCACGCATATATTCACACACTCATTCACACCTAGGGTAGGGTAACTAGTAACTGGACATCCCAGAGGAAACGTGTGTGAACACACAGAGAATATGAAAAACTTTGAAGAGAAATTCAAGCTATCTGCCTTTAAGTGTGGTGCTTCTTCCAAGTACCTCAAACATTTTGCTCAAACCAAAAAACACTAAATATTTGTTCTGCCACGTGTCCTGTTGTGTAATTTGTACTTTAATTTGACAAAGTGTGCTCAGTGTTTCTAGTGTTTAATAATAATCTGATGTAAATGCTAAAAATTAAACCTTATTTTGATCACTGATGGTTCATTTATACCAGCTGTCAGAAAACAGCATAAGTCTCCCAAGTGGCGACTGGCTGCGCTTACAGTTTTTAATTCACATAAAGGTGAATCCCCCCCTCAGACACTTCACCTTACTGTGATCTTGACCCTGTTTGTATAGATCACATTACTAATTAATTAATTAAATATTGGTACAGTGATATATAAAATGATATTTCCATATAAATCTTACAAATATGCTCAGTTGAAGAGGCATTAAAAAACATAAATAAAAAAATAAATAAAAAAGTCAGGAAACATGTGCACTGTACTGTATACTCTCTGTCTGAATTACACCAAATTTCAGGTATCCGTTTACATTTGGGCAGACTACTACTAGCTACGTGCCCAAAAAATACCTGCAAAAAATTATGACTATGGCTAGATAATGACTTTTATTTAACTTCTTAAACATTCAAATCTTCTTTCTACGAGCATGTCCTGTATGTTTAACTGTATTTACTAAATAATTCACAGTAGAAACTGGATAATATGCACTAAAATAAACAGCTGAATAATAAGGACGTTTATGGGGTTAATGACAAAAACAATAAATGATTTATGTGACAATGTGACAAATGTGACAATACCCACAATATCTTAGAAAGTACTGGGATGACTATATTATCAGTCCTTTTTTTCATTAATATATCTCAGAGTAAAAAGAATGAAAATGGAGAAACTACCTGATGCGCTTCTCCTCTCGTTTGCGGAGTTTCTCGTCTTTTTGCAGTACACTGAGGATCATCTCTCGCTCGTGCTCCTGGAGGAAGGACAGGTTCAAGATTTCTGTGGTCTTCGCCATGACACTTCAGTTGTCCAATCACGGTGTTTAATGACTGGGGCTCCAATAATCAGATCAGCTGGTGCACATATCCAATAGGAATGAATTTTTTGTGAATGCCATGAGAGTCCTCACTGTGAAAGGCCACTCTACACAGTGTCATGAGATCCATGGGTCAGGTGATTCATCATGGGGTCCAGAGCTTGAAGTCTGCCGAAAGCTTTTAGTTACGTAAAACTGCAGCTGTTCTGTTTGATCAGAAATAATCTGTTAGTACATTCAGTAATCATGATTTACATACAGTATGTTTTGTATTAGTGATGAGTCATTACTTTCACATATTGTAATTACAGTAAGCAGTGTGAACGACACCACTGTGCATACTGAACTCACTAAAAGAGTCATGATCTCACTATCTCTATATTTGTGCGAAGTTCATATTAACACAGAGTGAGAATAGCAGAGTTTTAAGCAAATAGCCAATTTGAGACAATGCACCACCGAGTCTGACCATATACACTCACTAAGCACTTTATTAGGAACACCTGTACACTTACTCATCGATGCAGTTATCTAATCAGCCAACTGTGTGGCAGCAGTGCAGTGCTTAAAGTCATGCAGATATGGAGCAGCATCAGAAAAAAATGTGATCTCAATGATTTTAACCATAGCATGAAGGTTGATGCCAGAAGGGCTGGCTGCTGATCTCCTGGGATTTGCATATACAACAGTGTCTAGAGTTTACTCAGAATGGTACAATAATGAAAACATCCAGCAGGATATTGATTAGAAGTCAACAGAGAATGGACAGACTGGTTCAAGCTGACAGAAAGGCTACAGATAACCACTCTGTACAATTGTGGTGAGAAGAAAAGCATCTCAGAATGAACAACACAACCAACCTTGAGGCAGATGGACTACATGTGGAATACAATGGAAATTGTACAATGGAACGCTGAGGCTGCAGTGGGCACAAGCTCACCGAAGCTGGTCAGTAGATGACTAGAAAAATGTAGCCTTGTCTGCTGAATCTCCATTTCAAACTGGTTTCATGAACATTACAATGAGTTCAGTGTTCTTCAATAGCCAGTAGAACACCTTCGTGATGTGGTAGAACAGGAAATTCGCAGCATGAAGGAGCACTGGAAAAATCAGGAATTGTGTGATGCAGGAATAAGAATCTCAAAGGAATGTTTTCAACATCTTGTAGAATCTATGCCATGAAACATTTGGCAGGTTTGAGGGCAAAGCTATGCCCTATTCAGTATTAGTGTAGGCCTCCTAACAAAGTGCGTGTATATCTAGCTTGTAACCATATAGTCAACATTTCTACCTCATTACTGTGTAATACAAACAAGACACAAACAAATGCAAACACATCTTACGTAATACAGTCTTGGTCTTGTTATTTAAAGATCATTTCACATCCTGCTTGAGATTTAGGGTTGAGTGGTAGGTGAATAAGTGACTGATTGACCACAAGGGAGCTTGTATACAGACGCAGTGAGTGATGTGGGAGTGTTTCTTCACTGACAGGAATATAGTCTGATAGATCTATAAGGGGGTTTCATTTCCTGTGTTACACTGAATTATTGCGAATCGATTTCCTAGAACTGTCTAATCTAGCTGTCGGATCTCAGAGCTGGGAAGGAAGCTCATATAGAAGACTGACTGCCTCTGTGTGTGTGTGTGTGTGTGTGGCTTTGTCAGATTGTGTGTTTTGCTTGTTTTGTAAACCACGTCATTGTAATGGAGGTTGTTATTCTTGTCTTAAGAGCCACTCAACATAATGAGGATATTCTAATGCTGCTGTTCATCACATCATCACACACACAGACACACACACAGACACACACACAGACACACACACATGCACACAACACTTCTTAGGTTTCCATTTTACTCAACCAAAAACATTGATGTGAGAAATTGTGGTGTGTGAGTGTGTGTGTGTGTGTGTGCGTGCGTGCTGGAGCTCCTGCCTCATTTGGTTTCAGATTCACTAGGAGGATGTGAAGCAAAATTAATAAAATTTTTCATGCTGCTGTTTTCAGCACACACACATGCCCCTATTCTCCCCCCACCCCCACCCCACACACACACACACACA
>JAQQZU010000035.1:5502766-5515916 GCA_030068025.1 Parauchenoglanis punctatus | reverse complement strand
GAAACGTCTTCAAACTAAACACACTCTCTCTCTCTCTCTCTCTCTCTCTCTCTCTCTCTCTCTCTCTCCCTCTCTCTCTGTATCTCTCTCTTTCATATCACCAATAGCACACCTAAGTAAATGATGTTTTTGAGTGGAATAAATCAAGGGCTCACTCAAATTAAAAAGCACATTAAGTCTTTCTTTCTTATAAACTTGATTGTTTACATGTCTTTAAATCTATTTAAATAAATATTAAACCAATCCCAAGGTTGCAGAAAATGTGTGAATAGTGTGTGTGTGTGTGTGTGTGTGTGTGTGTTTGTGTGTGTGAAAGCAGTTAGACAAGATGAGAATGGTGTGTTAATGCGGCTCCTCTGTTCAGCCTTGAATGGAGAATGTCTTATCCTGGAGAATGCATTATCAGACATGTTTGGGTTTTATTAATGTCCTGAATGCCATACCCTGTTCACATGGCAAAAACACCACTCTGAAGTTAAGAGCGAATTAGCATGTACACAGAGCAAAATATACACTTCAACTTTTTTGTTGCTGTCTCGAATACAAAGATAAGAGAAGAATATCAAGTCACTGAATTATTTTAAAAATATAATACAGATAATCTCAACCCAGTAGTTTTTACAGTAGTATGTTGTTTATTTAATACTCAAATCATTTATTTTCACAAATGTTATATTCATAAATGACCACTGTGTGCAAGTCTATTAGCTTTTACATTAAGTTGAATAAATTTAATCAAAAGAAGGAATATTTCTCGATCAATTGTGGCTCCAAACATGTTGCTAGGCTAACAACCTCTTAGAGGAGGTTTTGTACACAAAGCTATACAAAACAAGGAAGAGAACAGAGTGATAAATTAAGTCTCAGTTGTTATGTACCATATGAAAACTGGAGATACATGAGTTCCTTACACACATTTAAACCGAGTTAACAGGTAACTGCAATAATATTTTTGTTATCATTTTCAGATCCTATAAATGAGAATTCTAACAGTCTGGATTTCACACACAATGAAAAGATCTAATTTCAAATTAAAAGGCAACGAGTAAGTCAGTATTATAATTTCATCCTATATGTGAACAACAAGATCAGTAATAATTAATCTGGTGGAAATGTAGAAAGAGTGCCAGTTTCTGTAACCTGAACCACATTAATGTATTTTGATACCAAAAATGAATGTAACCAAAAGTAAAATGTTTCCACTGAATCCTGCTCTTGTGAAGAGCTGTGATGTCCAAATGGTGCAGTCCTGCTGTCTTGTGTGCAGAAAGGTAAATGTGACTTCTTTGTTTTCTCAGGTCAGGTTCCTTTAACATTTCTTTTAACCAGGCACTGCCAGGGGACTTCATCGGTTTGTGCCTCCTGCTCCTCCCACTTGTTGAAGCAACTGAAACATTGAACAAATTTAGTAGTGATGGGAAATCCGATTAGACTTTCCAATCTGGTTCTTTCCAATTATACACTAGAAGACTGGGAAAAGATTCTGAACAAACTTCTAAAAGACTCAGGACTTTCACTCACATCTAAAGACAATGTGTCATTGTTCTCAGAGTTTCTAGTCACAGACTATTATTTTGCAAAGACTGGGAATCTCCCCAGAGTCTTCTTCATGTCTATCTTCCCTCCAGAGATGTTCCTGTACCTGCTTTGCTGCTTCCTGTTTGGTGCTGGAGAGAGCTTACCTACTGGTTGTTGACAATGTTCATGTCACTATTTGCATGAGCCAAGACTAAAAACTTATTACAGTATTAAGTTGATTTTATTAGAACAACAAAGTGAGGAAAAAGACTGGCTAAAGACAGTTATCCTGACCACTTTACACCAAACAATCAGGATGACAGGAACCCTCCACAATGCTCGCAAAACTCTCAAGATTTTATTCTAACACTGGAAATTTGTCTGTAACAGTGAAATCACATATAGTGGTTTGAAGGTAAAATCACCAAAATTGAGTGTGTAAGCTTATACTATAGGCTCTCTCACAGTTTTAACCTACAATTAATAAGGGATTTGTTTATAAATTTTCGATTTTTTTTGCTGTATAGTGTATTCTGTCAAAGCAACAAGATCCTAGCCTTGCAGTGATTTATGGGAACATGTGGAACGTGACGGAAACTGATTTGCATTAGCACATTCACTGGAAGGTTTTCAGGCTTTTGGTTCCTTTAGACATAAACCAATGTATAATGTGACCAGATATGACTCACTGTGGCATGGAGAAGAATCTAATTCTTATTAATACAATACTTTTTTTTTGCTTTTGCTTACAAAAAAGTGAGAGTTAGTATTGCATTTCTTTGAAGGTGAAAGGCTTACGTCCCTTTCTAGTCCTTAGGTATTCCTTTCTGGTATCTAAAATTCTGACTATAATTATTTTGTGACATCTGGTCATCACATTTCCAGGATTGTAACTAAAACCACCCATCTCATTCTCTGCTTTATTGTAAATATTACTCTGTAATCCCATATGACACTTCTTTCATTTCTAATTCCAAGTACCAATCTGTTGACCGCATTACACTGCCCTCCAGTGGACTGCTTACTTATTGGCATAATAAGTTTTGAAAAAGTGTATGACATCACACTCATGTCATCACACACAAATAACAGGCATCTGCATGAGACAGCTTTTTCTAGCCATTTTTCTTTTAAGCTTGGTAAGGAACATCTTCATTATCACCTCTCTCACATCTTCCATAATCTTTACTGTTAATAATAATAGGAATTTGGGCTGTTTTACCATAAGAATCTAGGCTTGAGTTTGCCATTTGTGGCCTAACAGTAGAGCCAGTTTGATTATTGTGTTACTCTTGCTGATATGATAACTGATTGTACTCTTCTCACACAAAACTCTCCATGTTTTGCCTGATAGAGAGCTCTGTGCTACTAAAAAACAACCCAATGTGGGAACCCAGTGCTGCAACCAGTATGGACTAAGCCTTGCGTTAGGATTTTTGACTTAGCAAATGAGTTGAATTTTTAACCCCTTATGGGAAAATTACTACATTTCAAAGCTGGGTTAAAAAACGAAACTAGGTTTCTAGGGCATTCTATGGTCCCACATTGGAGATCATTTTTTCTTTAAATGTAATCTTATGCAATCATTGGGGTTATTAACGTTAATGTCCAAGCCACACAGGAGCTGCAAGAATTATTGAAAAAGTACTGAAATGTATTAACTCTCAAGAATAACAAGAAACACTCATAAATATAACCAGTATACAAGAAATGGAAAACCATCAAAACAAGTTGAAAAAAATTCTCCAGCATTTCTTCTGACAGATCTCTATGTAACACATTTTGGCTCCTTTTAATGTACCAGGAGCAGACTAAAAAATCTGCTTAGACCAAATTAACTTGAAAGTGAAATTGAAGTCTATGAGCAGTTGTAAAAATGTTATAAAAGTGATGAAATAAGTTATAAAATGAACAGTGAATATAATTTCTTTACTGGGGAAATGCTCCTGGAATGTTCTGCTACGTTCGACATTCGACATTCTACAAACTACATTCCTTTTACCTGTCACAGCCATCTGATATCGTCAGTGCATTATAATCCTTCAACTTCTGAGCCAATGAAAATTCCCTTGTGACACACCAATTAGTTTACAGAATGAAATGCTTATTATGTAGCAATGCATATCCATTCATAAAAGTGAACAACACCCTTTATGAAACTATTTCATAAACTACCTTTATGAAAATAGTGAATTTGCACGTCTTCTATCATTTATTTCACACGCTGATGGCAGTGACTGGTTACAAATAATCAGCAGTAATGTGGATCTGGGAACATATCCTACTTAATCATAGACTCCAAGGAGTGAAAAAGCTACTGTTCCTGAGAGAAAAAAATATGAAAATATGTCTCCTGGAAATTCATAATGACACACTGTAAAAATTGCCATATCCTTGAACGCTGTTTAGGGAATTAATTAACATGCAGAATGTTTTAAAGGAAACATCTATAGTTTGACAATTTACCTGCCAGCATGGCAGTTGATGAAAAGGTTCAGTTCTAAACCTGGTCTACAATGTTCAAAATCATACATCAGACAAAATCATAATGACATTTACATTTGTAGAGCACAATGGAGACAGAGAGAACATGTGATTGAGAAACCAGTAAGTAATTAGTGTAAGTGAACATACCTTTGAATTTGATAATTTAAGATCGTTCAAAGCACCAGTATTCAGTATGGGAGTGGTGAAAAAGGTGCTGCTGAAACTAACTGACTGAGTTCTCCAAGTCAGGAAGTCCAACACTTTAAACCATGGCCCATCATGCTCATTTTCCCAATCAATCCCTGGTCAATGAGTTTAGTTAAATTAAATACTGAAGTAAAGCAGATGAACATCAGTCGATTTATTCAGGTGGACCAGGGCCAGGTACGAAGCAGTGGTCATGGGGTTGTGATAAGCAAACTGCAGAGGATTGAGTACAGTATGATGCATACTTTTATCCTTAACATGCAAAACCAAGACTTGATTGGCATAACTTTATTAATTTTGGGTTTAAAATTTGGGCTTTAATGTCTTCTGTCTGCCTGCTGCTTATGCCCTGCTGAATCTCCCGGAACATTTATTCTGTTATTCCTTTCTGTTCAGTTTCATCTTTACCTCCTGGTGTCACTTCATTGTGCTAATGTTTGACCTCTTTGGCTTTGCCAGCTTTTCTAGCTAATATCTGCAATGTCAGATTCACTGTGTTGTCTTTATTGGTTAGTAACTTTGTGAGATTTATCTTTGTGAGATTTCCAGTTACTGTTCATATAAACACACAATCCAGTTTTCCAAATGTTATAGTGCTGCTATACTGTCAATACAAAAAGCTTGCCAAAATATCCACATCTGCAGTACGGCCACTAAACCAGAAAGGCAGACAAAAGAAATATTTAAAGAAAAACAAAAGAAAAATAATTGTTACAGCAAAGAAAAAAACAAACATGCAAACTGGCACTTCAAGAAAGATATCTTTGAAATCACTAGATAAATATAACCCACAGTTGCTGGTAGTTAATCTATTACCTGCTGTTTTTGATGTAAATGATAGTCATACTGTGTTTTACATAAAAGCCCTCCTATCAAGGAAGTGCTGAATCTAAGACATCTGTAGCCCTTTGAGCTATCAAGTCCTTGTACCTACGAAGTCATGTGTACATGAAACAACCCTAAAACAGAGTGGCACACTTTACTAAAAATTTAAGTGTATCTTTAGGCATTTGGACAGCAGAGAAGCAAAAGAAAACAAAAGAAAATGGCATCTATGTTTTCAGAGGAGGAGTTGTCCTGTTCTGTGTGCTGTGAAATCTTTAAGGATCCTGTTCTTCTGCACTGCAGTCACAGTGTGTGTAAAGTGTGTTTGCAGCAGTTCTGGGAGACCAAGGGATCCAGAGAATGTCCACTTTGTAGAAGGAATTCATTTATGGAATTTCCTCCACTAAACTTGGCTTTAAAGAACTTGTGTGATAAGTTTGTACAGGCGAGAAGTCACAAAATTTCGCCAGCACCGGGAACAGTCTGCAGTCTGCACAGTGAGAAACTCAAACTGTTCTGTCTGGATGATCAACAGCCGGTGTGTGTGGTGTGTCAGACTTCAAGAAAACACACCAACCACAAATTCTGCCCCATTGATGAGACCGCAGCAGATTGTAAGGTAAAGTGTTCAAAACTGTTATGCATATAATATATTACATATGACTAGATTTTATTTAATTAGAAATACAATAGAAAAATAGAAAAGTGTGAAAATGCCTTTGTCTTATGTCTATGGAAATAGGTGTTTCATAAACCTTAGAGCTAAATGACCATGGTACATATTGTTGCAGTCCAAACAATGCAATAATTAGAAACAGACCCATTTAACTACCTCAGAACAATGACTACTAATAAAGTTCTCTTTTTTAGGAAAGCCTTTAAAAATACATAGCATTTTTGAGCTGGTGCTAGAAATGTTACCAGATGTTACGATTGAAAGAAAATGTCTATAATACTTTTAAACTCTAAATACATAGACCTAATATAAAAGATTTGCATTTTATTGGTAATGTTGAATGCAAATCATAAAAGTGGATGTTTTCCCATTCAGATAGTTTTGGATACCTTCTGACATGAGGAAAACATCAACTTATGGTCTTTTTGATAAAAAAAAAAAAAAACCCAGGGGAAACCCCTTAGCCATTCAGCATCACATGACAAGGAACTCGAGACTGCAAAATGTATCTGTAGAATGTGATGGTAATGTTATCATTTGTATTTTAATGGGCTTTTATCTGATTTGCGAGGCTGAGAAAATTCTTGATCTAGATAATAATTGTCGCCAAAGGTCATCTTATCAAGCTGTTCAAATTCCTTCATGGCAAGTTCTTTTTTTTTTACTTATATAAAAGTATAAAAGTGTTTGAATAATGTTAATTTCTCTGTATTTATCAGGTTTGTTACACTGTCATAAGGCATTGAAACAAAGTGTGGGAATAACTCCTTATAGCTTTCAAATGTTAGAGTTAATGTTGTATAGTTATATCCTCTCAGTGAGCAGTGATGTTAATCTGAGATAACAGGGTGTAAAATAAGAGTCTCCATACAGTGTGTTGATTTGTTTCAGGAGGAGCTCAAAGCTACACTTAAGCCCCTGCAGGAGAAACTGAAGATCTTTAAAGACTGCAAACTGAACTGGAGTCAGACTGCAGAACATATAAAGGTAATAATGAATAATATTGATATAACAAATGCATTTTTCATCACTGCATATTCAGATATAGTTCATTTGATTTCCTCTTTACTGCAGTTTCAGGCCCAACACACAGAGCAGCAGATAAAGGATGAGTTTGAGAAACTTCACCAGTTTCTACAAGATGAAGAGGCAGTCAGGATCGCTGCACTGAGGCAGGAAGAGGAGCAGAAGAGTCAGATGATGAAGGAGAAGGTTGAGAAGCTGAGCAGAGACATATCATCTCTTTCAGACACAATCAGAGCCATAGAAGAGGATATGAGAGTTGATGACATCTTGTTCTTACAAGTGAGGGTCATTTAGTCAGTGTTTGTACTGTGAGGAAGTAAATCTTCTTCCCATCATCAGAAATGTCACATTTCAGTGGTGTAAAAATGTAAATCATATTTGCATTGTTATTTACAGAACTACAAGGCCACAGTGAAAAGGTGAGTGATGTGGTTTCTGTCTCCTTCTTCTGATCTTTGTTTAGGGGCTGAAGCAAATATTCCAGTGGTCCAAATGTGAATTTCTGTAATGGTCTCAAATTATCAGGAATATGAAAAAAAAAAGATCTCAAAATTATTTTCATCAAATAAGCTTTAAAAAAGTGAATTCGATGTAATGATTGGTAAGGACATGCTGGATATAAGGGCCTTTTCTTGCAAGCCCAAGGGATTTCTTTCTTTTTCATGTTTTCATATCTGATGCAATTTCCTCATGTATTGCTCATTATCCTTTCCCATTATAGTTGAATAACTGTATATAATTGTAAATAAAATAATATGATTTACATTATATAACATTGATTTATATCACATAATGTAGTCTTTCTGACTGAATTACAGTAAAATAGCAGGTGACCATCCACAGATCCAACCCCACTGTACATGACTGAACCCAGTCATCAACACTGACTCCTGTATGTTTTTGCAGAGCCCAGTGCACACTGCTGCATCCAGTGGAGCTTTCAGGAGCACTGATCCATGTGGCAAAACATCTGGCCAACCTGAATTTCAGAGTCTGGGAGAAGATGCAGGACACTGTCCAATATAGTAATACTTTTTCTCGCTGTTTTTGTTTGTGCACATGTGTGTATGAGTGTACTAGTGCCGGCTCATCCATAGTGACAGTTGGGACAGAGCCCAGGCATTTATCTGCCTTTCAACAAAAGCCCTTATTCACAACTCTCTTAACTCACATTTTAAATTCTGTTGAAATACTAATAAGTTAATTAATACTAATTGAGTAAGGAAAGATTTTTTTAATGTTGCTATTTCAGTGTCTCACTGGTTTGCTTACCTTCCTAGATGTTGCACAATCATCTACAAGGCAGCAGGCCTCTAGACTCATGTTGTATCCATAGAGTCATTATTACACCTAGTGATCAAAAATGGGAACTACAACAATTGCTAATACAGGCCCATTAATGCACAAATCACACTGCCCCATACTCATTCTCTGAACATTTTCATTCTGGCAGGAGGGGTAGAAGGCACTTGCATGGCTGTCATGTGATGATTTTTACACCAAACTGGGCTAATTAAAAAATTCTCAGTAGCTATCAAGATATTGTTTTATAGTAAATAGTCATATAATTATAAGTAAAGGCACACACAGTGTTTTTTATTATGGAAATCATTTCTATTGCAAGATATATTGCAAGGATTGGGACCCCACTTTATGTGCATATGCTGTATGTAACTCTCTTGTATCTTTTTTTATAGCACCCATAACTCTGGACCCCAACACCGCTGATCCTTTTCTCATTCTGTCTGATGATCTTACCAGTGTGAGATGCAGTGACAATGTACAAAAGCTTCCTGATAATCCAGAAAGATTTGATGATTGCTTGTGTATCCTGGGCTCTGAAGGCTTTGACTCAGGGACACACTGCTGGGATGTTGAAGTTGGAGATTGCACAGTCTGGTTTGAGGGTGTGATGGCAGAATCTGCTCAGAGGAAGGGAGATATATTCTCCAGACATGGAGTCTGGTGTGTGTGGTATAGGAACAGTCAATATAAAGCATGTTCTACGCCATATCCAGACATTTGCCTCTCACTGGCACAGAAATTCCAGAGCATCAGAGTGCAGCTGGACTGGGAAGAAGGAAAGCTGTCATTCTCTGAATCACTGACTAACACACATGTACACACTTTCACACACAGATTTACTGAGAAATTACTGCCATTTCTAGTTGTTGGTTGTAAAGAACCTCCTATGAAAATCCTCCCATGTCAATGCGCTGTAATAATGAATCAGTTCAGCTGAACGAAATATTATCTTTAATTAAACATTTACATTTATGTCATTTGGCAGACGCCCTTATCCAGAGCAACTTACATATATCCCAGGTATACAGCTGAGCAGTTGAGGGTTAAGGGCCTTGCTCAATGGCCCATCAGCGATAGCTTGACAGTGCTGAGGTTTGAACTCGCAACCTTCCGATCACTAGTCCAGTGTCTTAACCACTGAGCTACCACTGCCCGCCTTCTTGATTAAATGATTGATATTCATTGCAAAATGGATTTAATTGGGTGATTTGGTCTGGTGTGGGGTACCAATTTGTACTAGTCCTGGAGTGTGACAGTGTTTGACATATGTATCACATGATGGATACATGATGGATAAAACAAAGATGATTTCAAGAAAATCCTATAATAGCTGATCTTTATTTGGGCTTAATCAGACTCACGTCATCGATGACAGGTGGATGAAAATAACATTTGAACATGACTATGAATGACTGGTTAATCCTAAGCACAGTCTCATGCTCCATTATGAAATGTTACCAAATGTACCCCCCCCCCCCAAAGTTTTTTCTATTTGTTTTGCTGGTTGCTATATCACATTAAAGGTGACATGATTTATCTTGGTTTTGTTTTTTTACATCACAAAAAAAAAATGAATTTTTATATTCAATTTGTCATGTACACTGTGATCTTTACCAACTACTTAAATTTAAAGTAATCTGAATCAGCATAATACCACCTGTGGACCAATGAGTTGGTGCAATGCTCGAAAAGGATACTCAAAATTATCAAACTTTTGAGGATACTCAAAAAGGATACTCACGAAATCAGAATAAGAAATACATGAGCAGATGTTCTTTTTCTATTTTTTTTGCCTCCCCAGGTCTTCAAGTTGATAGTTGGTTTTCCCCAGTTCATGATTCTAACTGTCATATGGGCAAAAGCCCTGCAGTGTTGGATGTGAGTGGAAAAATCTCAGAAGACAATCCAACACCCAGCGTAAACAAATTTCAATACATCTTGTACCTGCATATACACACTGGGTCATATATTGTGCGAGAATTCACTCCAGACCCATAAGAAGCAACAAGAATAAGAATAAGGACAAGAATAAGATCTACAATACACATACGCAACCAGGATTACTAGAACATAAGGTCCATGTATTACTCCCATCTCAAAATTTAGTAACCAAAGTGGCAAGAGCCAGGCTGCAGGATAAGTTGTAGAAGTTAGGGGAAGCTATTAATTGTGTTGAACAGACAGCGGGCAGACAGCAGATATATCATTTCAAACGCCTCAAAAACTGGAGAGAGAGAGAGAGAGAGAGAGAGAGAGAGAGTGAGAGAGAGAGAGAGAGAGAGAGAGAGAGCGCTCCATGTTGCCATGGCAACCTTGACCAGGCTAAAGCACCTACTGAAGTTGAATGAATATGACACCAAAACAAAAGCAAATTATGAAATATACAAGTTTATTTCAGGTTTGAAAAGTTTCTCTGTTTGATGGGGGAAAGGATAAAACTTATAGAAATTCCTTATCTATAGTTTTTTGTTCCTGGCATGTGAAAATAATTAACCTAAAAACAGGGAACATCCGAACACAACTCCTTTTTACAATGCTACAAAGATATTCAACAAAATATTATACATACTGTGCAGTTTATCTAGAATTACAGATAATCAGTCATTTAAATGGAATTTTACATCTGCAAAATAGAGCACATACTCATTGTATCAGTCTGTCAGATAAAGCATATAACAATAAAAAAAGTCAGATCAGCCACAAGTCTTCAGGAATGATTTCTGTAATTATCAGCTCAGGTAGTGCAGAGGTTAAGTCTGGAAGTCGCAAATCATAGTAATTTACACTCCCTCTGTGACTTCAGGGCAGACTAAGTACTTGATCGGTCATAAAAAAATAAGTATGGAGACATGTTACTTACTTCAAATTAATTAACCGTACCCTTATATGATATTTAACCAATGTTCATTTATAAACATTCTCTGTAAACTGTAGAATACAAAAAAAGTTTAAATTGGCTTATGACAGGTTAATGAATAATTACATACAAAATGAACAAAAATGTAGGCAGGGGTTAGTGTTTAGTAGTGATGGGCTGTCTGAAACCAAGGGTCCAAAGAAAATTAATATAAAATATAAAAATATCTCTAAAACGCTATAAAAAGAGATGTCTCATGAGTCCAGTGTAGTATTAATATCATGTGTAGATTTGGGGTCAGTGTGTCACATGATATGGAAGCTATAGGAATAAATGCAAATTTTTCAGTAAAAATATTAATATAAAATAGAAAAAGCTCTAAAACACAATAAAAAGAAGTGTGTCCTAACGGTCCAACATAGTCATAATATCTGGTGTAGATTTGGAGTCAGTGGGTCACATTACATGGAAGCTATTCACTAAACTTCAGTTACCTTCTATTGAACTATTTGAATAAAGTTAATTGAAATATTTAAATAAATGGCTTCTACACCAGCAGTCAAAATATGTGCCCTAAATGACACCCTTTATTATAATTTTTTCCCACATAATATTCATTAATATGAGCATGTCAACATGATTCTACTGAAGCTAACATTTGGTTTGTGTTATTCAGACAGTAAGTTATTGATGTGAGACTAACTGAGACCACGAGCGGGTGCTTGGAGGTGAGCTGCCCGGCCTCCTGCAGCCGGAGCTGTGTGGCAGAACACTGATGCGATGTAGAAATTAAAACATGCTGTACATTTCTCCAAGTAGTAGGCGTCACTAGTGAACTTGTGAATGAGACGAGTAAGGAACCTTAGAGAATCCCAACCGAGGCCTCGCTTGTCATCAGTCACGTGGTTTTCTGTTTAAACGATACACACCTCTAAGCAGGGGATTGTCTGGCACTCCTCCTTATACTCCACACGCGCTTCCGAGCTTCATTTGGCCATCAGTAATGTTTAGGAACCATTTATCATAGGCTTGAGAAGAAAAAAATACCCCGTTGTATTCAGAAGAAAAGGACAAATGCATGTTATAGGGTTTTAATAAATAAGCATGGACACTGAGAGTCTTCTTGACTAAGGTCATCACTACTATAAACTTTTTGTGGAATAAATTAGTTCATCACAGTTGCACCAGATGCCCTTCACTGGAATGTAAACAGGTAAATTCAGTGCACTTATTTAGAATCTCTGGAGGTTAAAATGTGGTCCCAAATATCAGAAGCTGAATCCTGACCGCACTTCAACACTTTAACTGTCTTTTATTCGCAACAGCACGCCGTGCTGCATTCAGGTCTTTACTTTCTTTCTTCCCACAGCCCGGCCCCAGCAACCACCTGGCCCAGACGCATCCACGGCAACATCGATGACGTGATTGGGGCAGAGCCACTGCAGGAACAGAAGGAAGAGGAAGTCAATGACAGCCATAAAGGCAAATATAGAGCCAGCGACAGCGCCGCAGTGAGAGCGCAGTCTCCGCAGTCGAGCAGGTAAGGGCAGGACTTGTTGCCTGCACGCATGGTCGTACACCTACCAACACACAGAAACGTTAACGTTTATATTGTATTACTGCCATAATGCACAATCAAAAATTCTATTTCAGTACCTGGCAAGATTATAATTCTCACGAATGAGTATGCTTTACAAAGTGTGACACAGTTGTACACACCTTTTCTGTGCGCTCAGCAACGTTTCTCCAGGTGTAGAGAGATTGGACCTGCTTGTGGATGGCTGCAGGAGAGGGTACTTTACCTGCACGTTGCCTAGCAATAACCTTTTCCAAGCCAATACAAAGGGAGCTGACTGTTGGCTCACACAGGGTCACCAACTCATCGGGGAGAACCTCTGGTATACCTCCAACCCGAGTGCTCACCACCTACATGCACACAGACAGACACACACACACACACACACACACACACACACAGACAGACAGACACACACACACAGACAGACACACACACACACACACACAGACACACACACACACAGACAGACAGACAGACACACAGACACACACAGACAGACACACAGACAGACAGACAGACAGACACACAGACAGACAGACAGACACACACAGACAGACACACACAGACAGACAGACAGACACACACACAGACAGACACACACAGACAGACAGACACACACACAGACAGACAGACACACACACAGACAGACAGACACACACACAGACAGACA
>JAQQZU010000035.1:5476925-5497692 GCA_030068025.1 Parauchenoglanis punctatus | reverse complement strand
TGGCGACCTGCCCAGGGTGTACCCCGCCTCTCGACCGAAGTCTGCTGAGATTGGCTCCAGCTTCCCCGCGACCCAGACGGATAAAGCGCTATAGATAATGGATGGATGGATGGATGGAAATACTGTAAAAAGAGTGCTGCAGTTGTGAAGAAGGAAAACTCAAATATGAAATAATGTTTGCAGAGATTTGAATGTTTTTTAGCCTATCAAAACTTTAGGCAAGCCTTCAAAAATTTGTTAGAGTCTTGCACAAAGAAAACTTTATAATTCCATTTCAATTGTTCAAACATGGAGTTTCAACCTTGATAACTTGATAACTAAACTAATGTTACCTGTGTCTCTCTGCTTTAGTTAATGCGAATCTCTTGGCGGAATAATTCTGTGACCTCATCATGATCAAATGAATGATCGACTTGTCAAATCATATCAAATCTGTAAATGCAATGCATCCCAATAAAGGTTCATAAAACATACCCGGATAAAGACCAGTGCAAAACCAGTCTATGCTTTATTTAGATTATAAAGTTATGGAGACTTTTTGTTCTACAGATACTCAAGAATGGGGTTTTAAACCAACTCAAGACTGGCCATTGTAAATTGCTGACTTCCAAAGCTTGCTGACTTGAGATTCAACTTGACTTTAGTTCTGTGATTTGGTACTTTCTTGGGACTTTCCCAGTATTACTTTTGACTTGCTTGAAACTTCATGGGTAACACTTGGGACTTGCTTCTACTTTCAAATTAGGGACTTGTTCACACCTCTGGATGTTGCTTGGCCAGTTTGGAAATAGGAGTGGCTAAAACATGAAAATGTCTACACAATGTTAAGCAAAGTTCATTCATTCATTCATTCATTCATCTTCAGTTACTAATTTATCCTGGTCAGACTTGTCGTGGAACACTAGGCACAAGGCAGGAATACATACACAAAGAAGATTAAACACAACCTGTACAGACTGGCATAAATTTCAAATCCTGCTCCAGATGATAAAGGTTGAGGAATACTGCAGGAGTGTGTGTGTGTGTGTGTGTGTGTGTGTGTGTGTGTGTGTGTGTGTGTGTGTGTGTGTGTGTGTGTGTGTGTGTTATCTCCTCTAAAATTATTTGCCTTGATTCAGTGAGTGTGTGAGAGGTGAAGTGAAACTGCTATGTCTTCTCAAGGTTTTATGAAGTGAAAGAATTATTTGTGATTTCAGAACTTGTGACAACGTGTCAGTGACATGCAATCATATTAGACTTATAATAGCTAGTAAGTATACTATATACACACACCATCCACTTTATTAGTAACACCTGCACATGCATGCAGATATCTAATCAGCCACCAGTGTGGCAGCAGTGCAATGCAAAAAATCATGCAGATACAGGTCAAAAGCTTCAGTTAATGTTCAAACATCAGAATGGAGAAAAATCTCTGTGACTTTATTTGTGGCATGGTTCTTTAGAGCCTGTGAATCTCTCTAAAGTTAACACAGAAAAGTGTGAAAAACAAAAAAATACTGAGTGAGCAACAGTTCTGTTTGTGGAAAGACCTTGTTGATAAGAGACGTCAGAGGAAAATGGACAGATTGGTTTGAGCTGCCTGGAAGAATATAGTAACTCAAATAATCACTCTTTACATCTCAGCATTCACCAAACATCAAACCTTGTTCTGAATGGGCTACAACAACAGAAAACACATGAGGTTCCCCTCCTGTGAGCAATGAACAGGAATCTGAGGCTATCATGGGCACAGACTCACCCAAACTGGACAGTTGAAGATTTGGAGGAAAAAATTAGCTGGTCTTTGTCCAGTCTGTTAATTATTACCCAGTTTAGGGTGTGTTTCTACCTCACACAGAGTGTTCCCAGTGTAACACCTGGGATTCATCACCACTCCGAACAGGATAAAGCAGTTACTGAAGGTGCATGAATGATGCTGAAAATAATTGTCAAAAAAGAAAAGAAGAGAAAAAAATTGACATTACTAATAATGTGCTATCAAACCTTTAAAATGGTTGACATTGTACAAAATTAATGTTAATTAATCTGTAATTTATACTTTAAGATATTAGCCTTGCTTGGGGTCTATGATCTAAATCAGTGTTTTCCAAACTTTTTAGGTCAAGAACCACCTTCTCTATCCTGACCAAGTTGACACCCAAAAAAGCACATTTACAGCTGCATGAAGGCATCAAGTTGAATGTTTAATCATACGCAAAAGAACGAATAATAACTGGAACAGCTATAACAGTGTTGAGGAGATCAAAAATATAATATAACAGATCAACACTGAAATGCATTTACAGATTGTGAAAAGATAATCACCAGCCGAAGCATTTAAAGAACGAGTGTGGGTGAGGAACATGCACAGGTTCAGAGACATTATTATTATCAAAAGGGGGAAATACATGTAAATTAAATAACATGTAACATCAAATATTTGCATCATATTTAATAATACATAAAATTAATTTAGCCTTTTGCTATTTATAATCATTACAACGCTTGAAGGCTAAAAAATGTGATTAAGAGACAGTGCAGCAAAATGAGCTCGACATTTAGCACTGCACCCATGTTTCAAAAAAGTCACGCAGGGCACGTGCCATGGAACAAAGACAATGTATGAGCGTGGCAAGGAAACTTTGGCCAAACAGAAACAGATATGTCATTGTAAGAAAAAGAGGAAAAAAGGGGAAAAAAATCAATCAGTGGTCATGAGGGCTAGCTGAGAGAGAGGCTATAACATTTTAAGCTCTAATGATAACATCACATCATAAAATTCCATTGCACTGTAGTCTTATTTATTAAATTATTAATTTATTACTATTAATTATTATTAATTAGATATGAATAACTTAATTATTAGACTACAGTGCATTGAAATTTTGTGATTTTTTTTTATGCAAACTAAATTTAACTAAATTTAATTTTTACATTTAAAATTAAAGTACATTAAGCCATTACAGTTTTTTAACTTGCGCGCCGCCTAGAGGCAGTCCGTGCACCCTCATGGCTGTGCGCACGACACTGTAGGAGAGGAGACTCTGTTATAACAGGTGTCTTCTCTAAAACTCCGCCTATTTAGGAAGTACAAAGTCTGAGACGACTGCAGTGCTTCAAGAACAGCCTGCAGTGTTCTGCTCTGGTGAGTTCAGTTTTCAGATTATTATGCATTTTATACTAAATCTGAATTACGGTTTCAGTATTATGTGAATTAATTATTAACTGGACTCACAAAGTCATGCCTTTAACCTGAAAACAGAGTGTGATTACTTTCCCAGAATCAAAACTGAAACTCATTCAGACTGGAGCAAATAACAACAGCAAAGCAAAATGACTTCTAAGATTTCAGAGGAGTTGTCCTGTCCTGTGTGCTTTCAAATCTTCAAGGATCCTGTTCTCCTGTGCTGCAGTCACAGTGTGTGCAAAGTGTGTTTGCAACAGTTCTGGGAGGCCAAAGGATCCAGACAATGCCCTATTTGTAGGAGAAAGTTGTCTGTGTCTGATCCTCCCACAAACTTGAACCTAAAGAATGTGTGTGAGACCTTCTTACAGGAGAGACATCAGAGATCTTCATCGACATCTGGAACAATCTGCATTCTGCACAGCGAGGAACTCAAACTCTTCTGTCTGGACGATCAACAGCCAGTGTGTGTCGTGTGTCAGACTTCAAGGAACCACAGCAACCACAAATTCTGCCCCATTGACGAGGCAGTAACTGACTTTAAGGTAAACAGCCGGGGGAAAAAACCTTTGCATATATAGACATATCTAATGATTTCACACTCTCATGAGAATTATAACACAGCACACACAAATTAAACTTTAAATTTAAGTCTTATAATAGATTTTACTCTCAAATGCAAAGTATAAGAAAACATACCAAGAACAATACCTTCTGAGAAATCTGGAACAGTTATGATTTTGATCATATTTCCAATTGCATCCATTAGTACACTTAAATATTTTTTAAATAGTTGTTCATTTTGGCAACACGGTGGTGCAGTGGTTAGCACTGTTACCTCACAGCACGAAGGTTTGAACCTGATGGCCGACTGAAGCCTTTCTGTCTGAGGTTTGCATGTTCTCCTCTTGGGTTTCTTTCGACAGTCCAAAGATATTCAGGTTAGCTCAACTGGCTACTCTTAATTCCCAATAGGTGTGAATGTGAGTGTGGATGGCTGTTTGTGTTTGTGTTAGCCCTGTGATAGATTGGCGACCTGCTCAGGGTGTAGTTCGCCTCTTGGCTGAAGTCAGCTGGGATTGGCTCCAGCTTCCCCACAACCCTTAATGGATAAGCAGTATAGATAATGGATGGATGGATGGATGGATGGATGGATGGATGGAGGGACAATTAATTATTTAATTTCCTTTAATTCAATTTCATTATATTTGCTGTTTATTTTTACACTGAAAAATCAACTACTTATTATATTTAAATACAGAATAAGCATTGCAAAGTTCACTAGTGAGCAGAGATGTTTTATCTGAAATATCTGAAACACAGAGTCTCCATGCAATGTCTTGATTTGTTTCAGGAGGACCTCCAAGCTGCACTGAAGCCCCTACAGGAGAAACTGAAGATCTTTGAAGACTGTAAACTGAACTGGAGTCAGACTGCAGAACATATAAAAGTTAGAATGAATAGCATGGGTTTGATATTAAAATTCATACTGAGAATTCTGCAACAATTATACTTTATTTCATTTCCTTTTCATTATAGATTCAGGCCCAAAACACAGAGCGGCAGATTAAGGATGAGTTTGAGAAGCTTCAACAGTTTCTGAAAGATGAAGAGGCAGTCAGGATCGCTGCACTGAGAGAGGAAGAGGAGCAAAAGAGTCAGATGATGAAGGAGAAGATTGAAAAGCTGAGCAGAGACATATCATCTTTTTCAGACACAATCAGAGCCATAGAAGAGGAGATGAAAGCTGAAGGCGTGTCGTTCTTACAAGTGAGGATCATTTAGTCAGTGTTTATACTGTGAGGAAGTAAATCTTCTTCCCATCATCAGAAATGTCACATTTCAGTGGTGTAAAAATGTAAATCATATCCACTGATATTTGCATTGTTATTTTGTTATGATATTTGCATTGTTATATTTGCACAATCACTCCCAGGGGCAGTACTAGGCAGTCAAACCTAGTGTGAGTTCACCTTAAAAACTTCTTTCCATCATCAGAAACATCACATTTCAGGGGTGTAAAAATGTAAATCATATTTGCTTTGTTTTACAGAACTACAAGGCCACAGTGAAAAGGTGAGTGATGTGGTTCCTGTTTTTCTCAACCTCTGTGTTTCTGAAGCCAAACCCACAGTAACACTGACTCCTGTATGTTTTTGCAGAGCTCAGTGCACACTGCAGCATCCAGAGGAGCTTTCTGGAGCGCTGATCCATGTGGCAAAACATCTGGCCAACCTGAAGTTCAGAGTCTGGAAGAAGATGCAGGACACTGTCCAGTATAGTAAGATTCTTTCTCTGTGTTTGTGTGTGACCTTTAAAACAAGCTTGAAATACACATGAAGTTACAATCTACTCAATATTCAGAAATTTAAAAGAAGTACATAGCGACTTGCAGCTAATATTCTATTTGCTGTTAAGAATGTTAAAGACATTGCTTCCTCTCACTCTCGCTGCTGTGTGTGTGTGTGTGTGTGTGTGTGCGCGTGCGTGTGTTTTCAGCACCTGTAATTCTGGACCCCAATACTGCTCATCCTAACCTCATTGTATCTGATGATCTGACCAGTGTGAGACGCAGTGCTGAAAAAAAGACGCTTCCTGATAATCCAGAGAGATTTGATGACAATGAATGTATCCTGGGCTCTGAGGGTTTGAACTCAGGGACACACTTCTGGGATGTTGAAGTTGGAGACTGTACACAGTGGTCACTGGGTGTGATGACAGTGTCTGCTCAGAGGAAGGGAGATATATTCTCCAGAAAAGGAATCTGGTGTATGTGGTATAGGAACAGTAAATATGCAGCATGTTCTACACCACAGACATCCATTCGCATCTCAACAGGGCAAAAATTGCAGAGGATCAGAGTGCAGCTGGAATGGGACAGAGGAAAGCTGTTATTCTCCGACCTTCTCACTAACACACACCTACACACTTTTTCACACAGATTTACTGAGAAATTAGTGCCATTTCTAACTGATAAAGTGACTTCTCTGAAGATCCTCCCTCTTCAGTGCTCTGTAAGAGTAAATCAGTTAGAGCTGGTTCAGAACTAAAATATTATATTTTTAAGGTTAATATTATCAATGATCTATGAAGGTTTTTCTTTGTTTACATTATATTTTATATACCTTACAGTTTGTTCTGTTTTTATGTCAACAATTATATTTCAGGTCTTGCATAGACCTGCAATGCACTGTAAAACATTTTATATGTCACCAACTTTAAAAGATTATGTGACTAATTTCAAGTTATTTATAATTTTATTTTAATTTGCTGATTTGTTTGCTACAATTAAATATTTTGTTGTTGTTGTTGTTTTTGACATAACAAGATTTAAATGCTGACCAAACTTAAAGTGCCTAGTTGTAGCCAATTAAAGTTCTCGTGCATGACTTACACATTTAGGTTGACAGAATTTGACGTTTTAAGCAGAGGTAAAAAAAATTTCATCTTAGCCCTTCCAGCTAAAAACATATTGTAATTAGCTAGTTACAATTGCAAACAAACAATTGTATTTTTTGATGTGGCAACTGCACAACCTGAGTGCACTGAACTACAATCATTAAAACTACTCAAAGGCATGATGGAAAAATAAATTTTTATTAACAGTAACAAGTAAAAGAGAATCAATATACACATAAGGTGCCTATCTGTCTTTTTTAAGAATCACTAGGGGTGTAATGGTCCACTCGGATCATGATTCTATTTGATTCACAATGCTGGCGTCACAACATCTATTCGATTCCAAGAATATTTTATTTTTAAAAAAATTATGACTGAAAAGACTTGATAATGACTTTATCTTTGACTGAACCATAGTTAATGCAAACCAATGTGCATTTTTGTCTGTACATAACTAAATAAATAAAAATTCGCTACATACAGAGGTTTAATGTTGCAAAGAAAATGTATTGTGCAGGTTCACTATACAATGTCTTAAAAATAAATGAAATGCATTTATAAATCCTCCTGAAAATCTGATTGAATAAATAAAGTTTAGTCGGCTAAAATGCCAGGGTTCTGTAGCCTTGGGCACGCTGGATTTTGAAAGCTACTGAAGAGTTCCTTTTAACTGTTATAACATAGTTGTATAAGCATATAACCTATAATGCATGTTGATCATTGTGATCTGGAACTACTGGGCCCAGCATCCTCTGTATATACTGTATAGTTTATCTGGAAGGCTTGCCCAGAATGGGACTTGGTGTTCAAACAGTGCAATGACATTAGATACATAGTTAATAGAATGCTTATTCCTCCAATGAGAATTGCACATTCCTATGATGCACATCATCTGATTTTTTTTGCATCACAATGCATGGTGTCAGAATGCATTGTTAAACCCCCAATAATCACATTTTTAAAACTTACCTGTCTTTTTCTGTAACAAATTTTTTTTAACCTAAATTTTAAAATAATACTTAAAAAAAAAAAAAAAAATATATATATATATATATATATATTATTATCATGGGCACAGATACACCAAAACTACACAGCTGAAGATTAGAAGAAAACAAATCACCTGGTCTAGTTTGGGCAAGTCTGTGCCTATGATAGCCTCAGATGCTTGTTCTCAGCTGAGATGCTTTTCTGCTCACCACAGATGGACAGCGTGCCTATTTGAGTTACTATAGACTTCCTGTCAGCTCTAACCAGTCTTGTCATTCTCCTCTGATCTCTTTCATCAACAAGGTCTTTCAGCCTGCAGAGCCTCCACACACAGGACGTCTTTTGTTTTTCAAACCATTCTGTGTAAACTCTAGAGACTGTTGTGTGTGAAATTCCCAGGAGGTCAGCAGTTTCTGAAATACTCAAACCAGTCCATCTGGTACCAACAACCATGACATCGTTAAAGTCACAGAGATACACCTTTTCTCCATTCTGATGTTTGATGTGAACATTAACTGAAGATCTTGACATGTATCTACATGATTTTTTGCATTGTGCTGCTGCTGCATGATTGGTTGATTGGATAACTGCATAAATGAGCAAGTGTACAGGTGTTCCTAATAATGTGGATGGTGAGAGAACAGCCGAAATGAGGAAGATTAGTAAGTTTTATGTTTTGTGAGGCCTCTGTGTAATTGTGTGCCTTTTCCTATTCACATTTGCATGTACAGATCTACTTAGTAATAAAATAAATCTACCAATTTTTCTGTGTGAATAATATCACACTGACTAATGATTATTTTTTTTAGCTTGACCCTCAACACATGTGTACTTTATAAAACGCAGTAGGATCCTATAGTCTGCTGAATGTATCTTTTAACTAACACTGCTATCATACTAATATTGACAGTTAGATTTCATAAATGCTTATTACAAACAAAAAAGACAGCAGCCTCACTCAAGAACATCGACATAAGGTTTGAAGGTTGTGAGTTCAAATGTCAGTATGGCCAAGCTGCCACTTGTAGCTTGTCTCAAATGTAAGTGCCTTTGAAAAAAAAAAAAAAGAGCCACCAAATTTCCAAATGCTTCATGTACAAATAGTAACGACTCATTTACAGGGAATTGTATGGTGGGTGCTCCACAAATCTAAGACTAATAATAAACTGGTTTACTGAAGAGTTATTTAACAAAGAATACATATAATCATAGCTATTGTTTTCTATAAGGAGAGATGTTTATTTAACTTTTTTAGGGAAGGAATTTGGGGGATTAAGGCTTTGAATCTGACAGTAAATCTGCTATGATTTTATTTTTAACTCCACTTTATCCAAGACTATTACTCTACACTATTTGCAAGTAGCATAATTAGTTAGAGTAATCTACAATTTTGTAAAATACTAATTTGGTTTTGTAGATGAAATCTGTGTTGGGTTTTAGTCATAAACAAGTAATAAATTGTGTGGAATAATTAGTGGAGACAGACTGGATGAGTGCAAAGAGCATTTTAATCCGCAGATAAGTGAAAACAGAGTCAGAACTGTAGTTGGATAACACACGTGGTCACATACGTACACATATGATGCTGCTAGGCCAGTTTGGGGATAGGAATGATTTAAAGAATTAAAAAGCCTACAAAATGTTCAGAAAAAAATTTGTTCATTCATCTTCAGCAATCAGTACATGTTGGTCGGGGTTTAAGGGATCCCATCCTGGGAAAGCACAACATGATAAAGGAATATACCCCGAATGGAATTCCAACCCATTGCAGATTCAGCAAAACTATGGAACTAAATTATTTTCGTATACAGTTACGATTGAAATTAGGGCACTGTCATCTTACATTTTCTTCCTGACTTACCATGTAAATCTGTTAATCTATGTCACATTTTGTATAATTAATATTTTGAGTCCTTTTTCAGTCCCATTTATATTGTTTTTTTCCTGTTTTTAACATCACAAACATTTCTTAAAAATTTGCCACCACAATATACTCAATGTCACACTTTCTGTTGTTCTATAATACACATTCAGTGTATGATTGAAAGAATGACTGCACACATTTATTTCTCATTCTAGCTCTATAACTTCTCATCACTGACTTTCAACCTCTCTACCACTCCTGCTTTTGCATGTTCTCTCTGTCATTTTCACTTCGTCTGGGTGGAGATCTGCAGCAGAGGTGTACTGAACTCACTAGACTGCTGGCTGCTGGTGGCTCTCAGCAGGCAGCTGAGAAGCATGTCTTTGACCTGCCCCGTCTCCAGCTTGTGCTCTCGGCTAAGTTGTAGCGTGATCTGCTCTAGCTCAGATGCCATGATAGGACCCTCAGTCAGGTACTCGGTGTACAGCTCCAGCAGCTTCTGCTCAAGGTAACCATTCAGCTCTGAGTTAGAAAGCGGACGACCATCCTGCAGCAGAGAGAGACGTTCACGCACACTGCCCTCTCTCCAGCGTTTGGAACTCCTGAGTTCAGGGAGCAGAGGAGGAAGAAGGGAAGGGGGAGGAACATCTCGGGAAAGCAAGAAGGGCCCAGAGTGTGGGTCTTGTGAGGAACTGCCTTTTGGATTGCCTACACCAGGACTGAGAGGCAGTACCTGGCCTCCAGCAATGTACAGATCATTGTAGTGCTGGCAAATGCTGTGGCAACTGGAGGGCACAAGGAAGGCCTCTGTTCCTGGAGATGGTGCTCGACCAGGGATGCCCACACCTGGAGACAAATTTCGGCAATCCAGCGGCACTACAGAAAGAGGCTGAGAGTCGCCGTGCTGGGACTGGAGCTCTCGAGAAGAGCTTCTGGGAGAGCAATGGACTGGAACTTGAATTTGTGTTGATAGGTTTGTGGTCAGTGGAGGAGTTTTAGGAGCAGTGACTGAGTGGCAAGTGGGAGGATCCACACACTCAGAGTCGGAGCAAAAAGTCACATGCCACAACCTACTTTCACACAGCATCCCTACTCAAAAGGCACACACACACACACACACACACACACACACATACATACATACATACATACCCCCCCCCCACACACACAAACAATATCCAAAAGAAATTATTAGCTAACATTTAAAAAAGAAAACATTAATCATTGCTGTAATGTCAGATTGGATTAAAACTCACCTACTGTTGCGATTATAAATGTTTGGTAATGCTGTGTATGACTGCAGTGTGTCTGCGTCTCCCTAGATTAGAGTTAGCGTGTGAGAGGATGAGTGAGTCTATTACAACTCCCTGCAGGTTTTATACAGTGCTGCAGGAGGAAGTGAAAGAATCATTTGTGATTTCAGAAGTTGTTTATCATGCAATCTATTAGATTTATAATAGCTCTTACCTCTATATAGAAATGTATGTTGTATGTTTAATGACTTTACATAAACTAGAAATGTAATAACTTCTAACCATGGCAAAACCTCAAAACAGAGAGTCTGTATAGGTGAACTATGGTGATCTAGCAATAAAAAAAATGGCAAGTCTTTAGATATTACAGACATGTTGAGATATAAATTAATTGAAAAAATTATTAAATTATTATCATGTGGAGTCTGTTAATATAGAATTCTTGTACCTGTTGTAGTCTCAGACACAACGTTGCGTGCACGCCATATAGTACAGCTGTCTATTTGAGAAGAGGAAGAGATTAATTTCAGTTTCCTAGGAAACAAACAGGGTATTTCAGTCAGAAAATATTCCCCAGTCTTGCACCTGAACATCTATCGTCACTTGTGGTTAAGTTCACTCTGTAACACGCATGTGAATATAAGGGCATAGCTTTACTTCTAACATGGATAATGACCGATTACTAATTAGAACACTTACAGACACAGATAAAAATATAGCTAATGGAGCCTGTCTTGTTTTGCCTACAGAAACAAAGGAAATACAATCTCCAGGTTCTTTAAGATAACGAAATAGCTAAGTAACAAATTTCCTTATAAAAATGTATAAAACTAAACCTAAGAGGAATGGTGCGATTTAAAAGACAAATTGTGGTCATGACAAATATGGATTTGGTCCAGTTTCTGTGAGTCTGTGCCCATGATAGCCTCATATTCCTGTTCTTAGCTGACAGAAGTGGAACCCAACATTGTATTCTGCCATTGTAGCCCATCCACCTCAAGGTTCTTCAGCCTGCAGACCCTCCACACTGGATGGTTTTTTATTTTTCACACCATTCTGTGTGAACTCTCATGACTATTGTGTGTGAACTTCCCAGGTGATTTTCTGAAACACTCAAACCTATTTGACTAACACTATTTGACCTAACACTCAAGCCTATTTGGCACCAACAATCATGCCATGATCAAAGTCACAGAAATCTCATTTTTCCTTATTCTGATGTTTGATGTGAACCTGAACTGAAGCTCTTTACTTGTATCTGCATGACTTTTTAATTGTGCTGCTGCTGCCACATGATTGGCTGATTCAATAACTGCATGAATGTACAAGTGTACACGTGTTTCTAATAATACGGATGGTGAGTGGACAAATATGGTGTATAAGACTTTTCCACAGTACAAAATTGTATGATGGCTCAAACAATCGCAAAAGCTTTTAAGGATAACATTTTTTATTCTAGATTTGTCTTCATTTTTTCAATTTTCCGTTGTTCGCAGAGGATGTCTCTCTCTCGCGCGCACCTGCTGGGTGTGAGCATGAAGAGTCTCTGATCTGCACTCAGAGAATGAGAATAAGGTAAAGTTTACTAGGGAGACTAAAACAGTCCTGGCCTGTTTTCATTAAAGACCTACACATCAACCCCCCAAAGCTGAATGAACACCTGTGTACACATGTGTTTTATATAATCTAAACCAAGTCAATCTGGGCCCAAATGGACACACTTAGTGTCTTTTCACCACTGAGGTAATGAACGTTCTCTGTGTAATGGACGTCTGCGTACATATAAAGAACCTGATTATCTGTGTGTAGCCTAATACTCGTGTCGCTGATTCATTATTAAAGTTTGGTTTAGAGTTACGGAGCCGGTTGCCATGGCTACGTTACAGCGCAAAAGCCGCGGGGCAAAATGGGAGTTGTTTTGCCTTTTTAATCCATGGTTGACATATTTACTACCATTCAAGGAGATATATGTCAATTATATCCCAATTTATTACATCTAAATTGTGTAACAAACTTGTGTGTACGTTCATGTATTCTATGGAGTTAATCCTTCGATGGAGTGGATGCGGATTGCGAGCATCTGTTGGATTATTATAATTTGATGACCTGGTCAGTGTGATTGATTTGATGTTCAAGAAAATCAACGCGGTTTTCCGGCCGAACCACGGCCCCTGTGCGCGAGAGGACTACCACAGCGCGTGCACGGTGAAGCTCGTGCGCAGCGCCTCCATGCTCGCGGTGGGAGAGAGATCGAGTCACGCGCAGAGGGACTCGACGCTGAAGCGAAGCGCGAGCGCGGTCAGTGTTCACACCAGCACCGCGGTCTACTACTACCACAGCCGAGAGGAGCGCGTGTGGCTCTACTCCCAAAACCAGGAGTGTCTGGAGTATCTGCAGGAGCTGGTCGCGCTCAGGCGACGCTACACCAAGAGCGTCAGCGACCTGAAGCGAGGAGAACGGCGAGAGCAAACCTCGAGCAGGAAGAAACCTGCACCCCAACCACCACAGGTGAGAAAATCTATAAACGTCTGCTTAAAGCAGTGACTTCGGGGCTCGGAGAAGCATAGCCAGGTGGGGTACCTGATCTTAATTAATGAATCTACTTTTTTGTTACAGTGGAGGAAATCACAGTCCAGTAATATCAAAGTTATTAAATTAAGGCCTGTTTTATCGTAACACTGGTCACATCAGTTGAATGGGTTTAATCCGAACCTCCTTAATTCAAAACAAGTAGGGCTATAAATAATGTCCCTGTGGCCCAGTGTGTTGGTGGAAAGTTCAGGAACAAAAGATTTGTGGCTCTGGTAAATAGCCAGAATATTACTGTAGGTCTACACATTGAAAACCGGCCCTAATATTTGTATGGGTGCTTGGTTAGCTACATCTTTTTCCCACCTCTATATATGGGTTTGATGTGGATAGGGTTGAGCAGGTTGTGTTAAAAGCCTTGCCGAAAGACAAGGGCTCGAATCCCTGACCTTCTAATAAGCAAAGCACCACCTTAACCATTGAGTCACTACTGCTTTGACCCTAATTTGTAGAGTAAGATCATATTACTCTACAACAACAGTACCGAGGGGGTACATGGAATTTATTTTACAGTTTCCTAGCTGCCGAAAGCTGAACAAACTATGGTTTGAGAACAGCCCATTGCTAAAAGAACAAAATTTCCCCTTTTCCCCCTCTTTGGATTAATGTCGCAGGATCCTAACCCTGGTCCTAGAGTATCCCCTGTTCTAATGTTTCCCTGTGCCTAATCAGCTAATTAATAATACTTTATAGGTTAAAGTGGGTGTGTTAGCGCAGGGAAAGCACTAAACTGTGCAGGACAGGCGGTATACACCAGGACCAGGGTTTGCAACATAACTTAAGAGATGTCCATTCTCAAAGTCCATCCATGAGATTTAAACACCAAGCCACACTGGACAAATGATTTTGTTGTAAACCTATGAATAGCCAAGTGCATATGCTGAAGAGGTGCTTAAATGTCTTCAGAAGTGGGAAAATGGTCAGTAGCTTATGTGTAACTTTCCCTGAATCCATCTTTCCTGTAAAATATTTTAAACAATGTAACCACTGGTGTTAATTGCACTTAAACCATCATCCATGGGATGTATTTTCTGATGCCTAGAAAATGTTACAATTCCTAGGGTTTACATCAGTGACTCTCAATCCCAGTCATAGAGACCCACAGTTCTGATTTTTTCCCTACTGTCAACATAGCTGAGCCAATGCAGAAAAATCTTATTGATAATTAGGTTGATAATAAGTCTACTGAAATGAGCCTGTGAACGCATGATCATGCAGTACCAATGCAGTCTTTTTCCAATTTCAAAGCATGTAAGTCCACAACCATCTGCTCCACCAATCCCGAGTGAAGAGGACACACTGCAGTTTTTTGATGCTGTTATCGCCAGCTGTGACTCAGAGCGTACCAGAAAACCACATGTGGATGATGGCCATGCGGATGTGGACTTTATTGGTACGTTGAGAGAATGTTTGACCAACCATTGACCACTTATGTTCATGATGAGCATTTTCTTAATGTTTGGCATAAGAACTAAAACCTTCCTGTAATTTTCATTGTCACATATTCTATCAACCAGTGAAAAATTAATCCCATATGAACTGTACAAGCAGAGACATATAGGACAAGTCATAAATTAGAAAATATTAGAAACATATCTAAGGTTTGTTCATTCACCATCATTTATCATGTCTTCATTGTGCCTCTCCACAGTGGCGACCAGTACAAGTCAGCACGACCTCCATTCTAACTGGGTGCTGCGAGACCCTCGGCGGATTTCCACAGATGTGTCTCGGCTGAAGCGAGCAGAGCTGGGGTCAGACGAAGGTGCTTGGAGGAAGGCAGCAGGTGGGACCACGAGCAGTGTGAGACGGCTGCAGAGAAACCCCATCCACCTACCCAAAGTGGTGGAGAGTGCCTTGCAGACCCTGCGCTTCAAACCCAAGCTTAAGAAGAAAGATTAATATGTGGCATTAATTGCAAATTACTGATTTCAGCTGATTCCTGATGATTGTAATGAACAAGCCATACACAGATTTCAGTTCTATTTTAGACAACAGTCTAAATAGTCCTGTAGTGGAATGCAACACAGATATGCTAACTCTGCAACAGCTTGTCGAGTGATTCATGTTAATCCACTAACAGTTGGTCGATATATGAATTACCAACTGTAATTGGGTTACTGATCAGAAGATCAGGGTTCAAGCCCCAGCACCGCCAAGCTGCCACTGTTGGGTGTTTGTGCAAGGCCCTTAACCCTCTCTTCTCTAGGGGTGCTGTATCATGGCTGGCCCTGCACTCTGACCGTAACTTCCTAACAAGTTGGGATATGTGACTAAAAGTATTTCAATGTGCTGCAATGTACATGTGACAAATAAAAGCTTCTTCTTCTTCTTATATTTTGTAACATCCCTCACCCTCACCACGAAGCAGACTAAAAATGAATGAATGGATATAGGGAAATCACACTATCCAAACTCACAAAAAATTAATGTTCTTGCTGGGGAGGCAGGAATTATTAAATAATAATACTAATTAAAATATGTTGAGGAACAGGCTTTGATGGTGCCCAGTGCTGTTGAGAGTGAGTGGAGTTGTGTGTTGTGAAACATGGATGTGAGCGTGATGTAGTATTGGGGTGGTGAAGCTCCCTCTCTGACCAGCTTCATCAATAATCCACAGCAGATCAGCATCTCCGTTTCAGTTTTCAACAGCAGCAGGGCATGTCGAAGTGACTATAGACAGAAAAAAAGAAAACCTCAAGGAGTTTAAAGAGTCATCCAGCCCAAGTAATAAGACTCTCCTACTCAACAAACCTCAATTAGAGATTTGTCTATGGGAGATCAGATTAAATCACTCAGCTGTTCGGGCACTGTGGTGTGCTGTACATAACACAATCCTTCACTCCATTTCTAAACTGCTTTGTGGCTGGATATAAAGCATGAATGTCTAGCCTATTCATAACACCCTTTAATTGTATAAACCTTTGTTAGTCTGTACCATTAACAGGTTAAACGTGACACTATTTTACAGAAGAAGCCTCATTTTCTGCTAAATACATATTTAAACATATAGCTCTTATTTACCCCAACTTAATTTGTGTCTAAAAAAAATTATATTTTATTTAGAAATATGATATATAAAAATTGGATTTCTGGTGATAGATAAACCTACTATTTTGTTTTTAAATAAAAGTTGCTAGGAGGAACAAGCACTTTCTTTTTCTCAGGAAAGAGGAAACAAAACAGACAGGTTTTTTACTTTGCAATGCCAAACCATGAAACTGTCATAATAAAAAAATGCATGTGGCAGTTTGTTTAATACAAAAGTAATAAATTAATAATTCATTTGGCAGTACTGTAGCCTTAAATAAAGGCTTTGGTATTCATGTTATTGATGGTGCCCGAATACATTACTATCCATAGTCACTGAAACAATGAAGACCAGGTAACGTGTTTGTCTGTCTGTCTGTTTTCTACCATTAACAGCAACTGTTAGTAGTTTGGTTATTTTTGGAAAGTTCATTTTATAATCTTTAAGCAAAGTTTGTGAACAACAACAAAAACATGCTTTCATATAGTGAAATAAACAATACAGGCATAAAATGCATGCTGGACACAATTACTGGTACCCTTGTGAATAATTTAAATTAGTTCCTCAAACAAAATAAAAACAAATAAGACTCACCTCTGCTTAATTTTCTGTGTTCATATGACGTGAATTAACCAATGAATGATGGTTTTACTACAAAAAATGAGCAGATTGTTTGCAGTCTCTTATTCACAATGCTGAAGACAAGAGTGCTATCTGAGATCAGAAATGCTATAATAAATAAAATTTAAAAAACTCCAAAGGCTATAAGACAGTTGCCAAAGCCCTTGAAATCCCTGTTTCAACAGTTCATAATGTTACCAAGAAGTTTCAAAGTCATAAATCTTTTAAGACGCTTCCAGGATGTGGCACTAAGCAGTAATGTGCGAGAAGAAACGAGTGAAGTGTGTGAAGGTTGGTGCAGATTATGGAAAAAATGCGACGCGCGACATCTAACAAGCTTCAGGCTGACCTGGAGCAATCTGGAGTGGTGGTTTCAGCCTGTACCGTACTCCACAAACTACACTAAGTAGGGCTCCAGGTGCAAAAGCCTAGGAGCATACTACTATTGAAAGAAAGTCACAAAAAGGCATGTATGTTTGCAAAAACTTTCAAAGATAAGCCACAGTCATGGACAGACAAAACCAAAGTAGAGCTCTCTGGAAATGCAGTGCATCAATTTCTTTATAGGTCATAAAATGAAGCCCATAAAGAAAAGAACATCCTACCTACAGTAAGACATGATAGTGGTTCTATCATAACGTGGGGCTGATTTGCTGCCTCTGGTGCTGGAAGCATTGAAGGCATCAAAGGAATGATGAAATTAGAAATGCGTTACCCAGTGTCAGAAAACTAGGTTTTCTCCACACACACTGCACTAAAAATTCTCCAAAATGGGAATAAATGGGTATTGTTGAAAAACAGAGAAAAAGACCATCAATGACAAACAACAGCCTTGCTGTGAGGTAATGGTACTTTAAGCTACACTATGTAGGATTTAGGGACATTTTTTTTTTATCAGAAATGGAATATAGTATTCATAAGTATGTTTTCATTAGTGTACAAATACTTGTAATTACAAATCGTGGTTGTTGTATTTTAATGTTTTTTACTACTATTGAGAGCTTCTACTGTCTCCTTTTTCCTTGTAGCTGCTGGTGTTTTTTCTCACTTCAAATGGAGAAAAAACAAATGTATCCTACTAACGTTAGCAATCAAATGCTACCACAACCTAGAAAACACCAAGCTATTTTACATGGAAGTTATGACCTGTAGTTTTAAAGCCTAAATAACTAAATACAATTTCTAAATATCTATTTAAAGTTGACTGGTTACTCGATGTGGTGATGGATTATGACATCATTTTGGAAGCACTCGGATATTATGCTGTGGGCACCTGATGGCCACCGTACCTTCTAATATGTACCTTGAAAGTGAGGGGTGAGGGAGAGGGGCATTCATTTGGTTGCAAATCTGCAATGTCACTGCTTGATAGCAGAAATCATACATAGTGTAGCTTTAAATACACACTGACAGGGATGTGATAAATGATTGAGAGTCAAAGTGTGTGTTTGTTTTGGTTTTTTTTTATTTTATTAACAGAAATATACACATATGCAAGCACATACTGACACAAACACATTCCTACTTCTCCCGTTTGACTTTAGGGCTAAAGAATGAAGACATGCTCTTCATGCCCGTTTTGTCCACTTTGGCAAGTGTCTTCTGAGCAGCCGTCATCTTCTTTGGGGGCTATCAGGAAAACATTAAAATTTAATTTATAGTTCTTGTGCTAAAACACACACGTACACGGTTAAGTTCAAACAGTAAAGGTGGAACAAAAAGACAGCAGCCATGCCACATGAAAGGACAGATAGGCATAAATTTGCTACAGGTAGGCTTACAAAGGGCAGAAAGGCAAACGCCTATTAGGAGTTGGTCAAGGTTCTCACTCACTTTTCGGACGAAGTCAGCACTGTTGAACTTGGTGTAGTCCTCCCCTGCCTCCACTGGTTTATCTGACAATTTCCTTTTCTGTTCAACACAAGACAGTAACCACACAATCACGACATCTTTTCTATCTGCTTATGCAACAAGGCAGAATATCTGAAAGACAGTGTTAAGTACAAATCTCTTTATGAGTCAGAGAAGGAGAATTTGCTACCACATTGTAAAATGACAAAAAATTAATCCTTCTCAAGCACAACTACCCCTTGCTCTTGTGGCCTTGAATATCAATGACTTTCAGACTATGTTGCCACTGACTGATTGTTAGAACAATACTACGTGTCAAGCCACACAAAAATCCACAACTAAACTCTTCTTTTCAGATCGTCCATCGTCCACTTCATCAATTTTGGCTGTGCCCCCTAGTGGCGGGGACCATTCACACTCACAATCACACCTATGGGCAATTTAGAGTAGCCAATTAACCTTCCTCCGTGGGAGGAAACCCACGCATGCATGGGAAGAACATGCAAACTCCACACACTCCGGGAATCGAACCTGGGTGATCTGGGGACCTTCTAGCTGTGAGGCAACAGTGCTAACCACTACACCACCGTGCTGCCCAATAATCCAAAACTAAACTATATGGCCAAAAGTTTGTGGACCTGACCATCACACCCATATGTGTTACTTCCCCTGGAACTGTTGCCACAGAGATGGAACACCACAATTGTATAGGATGTCTTCATCTGTGTATTACAATTTCCCTTTACTAGAACTAAGGGGCCCAAACATGTTCTAATGGCCCTGTATACAAAGCAAGCTCCATGAAGACTTGGTTTCTCATGGTTGGAATGGTAGAATTCAAATGACCTGCATAGAGCCCTGGTTTCAACCCCTCAGAAGAGTTGAAAATGGAGCAGGAAGAAGGTGTCAAGCAGGTACAGGAACCAGACTTTGTGAGAGGACCTGGTGTCTAAATGCATTATATGGTGAAGTGGAGAGGAGCACACAGAGGACAAGCAAGAGTCGGGGCAGGGGTAGAGGTAGAGGAGTGAATATGTTCCATGGGGTATCTAATGACATAAAGGCAACAATTGTGGACCATGTTATCAACCAAGGCCTAAGTTTGGCTAAAGCTGGTAGACGGGTACAGCCTCAGGTGACACGGTCTACTGTGGCTTCTGTAATATGGACATTCGGAAATGAGAACAGGTATCGGATCCCATATTTACTGTATTTCTGCATCATATGCAACATCACATTTCTGAAGTTTCTGTGATTGGTCCACTTGCTAGCCTGTGAGCATTCATGTCCGTTCATCATTGCCATGACAACTATGCAATGACGGCAGCTTGCTTGCCTGTTTAATGCAAGCTATACAAGAGAAATACATTTTTATAAGGGAAAAATAAATTGTTTTATAACTAGTGTCTATTTTTTCACATCCCATGTGCACATTAGGGTTTCTCTCGCACATGTGCACACACACACATGGGTATGTAGGCCTATGTGTGTAAACAAAAATAGAAGTACTACTCCAATTGAATTTGTGTTGGGGTTTTTTTCTGTCATTTTAAAGCATAATAAAGTCTTAAATTTGATGTTAAAAAGTACACAGTAACCCAGGATGCATTTCGGGCTGCTCGTGACGAGTTAAAACACTTCAGAAATGCCTTCAATGAGAATTCATTTGGTTTAGATTTATTCATGCGAGGTTCCTTTTCCCCCAATAAATTGGTTTATTTTATTTTATATTATATACTATATATAGATTGAAACAGAAGTCTCATTGCTCTTCTTCTGTACATTAAAGCAGTAAAGTCTGGTGTGTTTCATGCAATAGTATAAATTATTCAGTAGCCACGCCCACAGGAAGCAGAGATGGAGGGCATGACATGAAATAATCGCTGACTAATTGAAAAAGTAATTGGCAGATTACAGTGCATTTGTAAAGTATTCACAGCACATCACTTTTTCCACATTTTGTTATGTTACAGCCTTATTCCAAAATGGATTAAATTAATTTT
>JAQQZU010000035.1:5451899-5468455 GCA_030068025.1 Parauchenoglanis punctatus | reverse complement strand
CTTATATATTTGTTTAGAGTTAGACAGTTTTTTTTTATTTCCACTAGATGGCGCCAAAGACTTCAGGAATGCCTACAGATCCTTCAACAGCTAAAAGGGCCGTGCAGAATATGTACTAGACTGCTCCAAGTTCACTAGAGTAAATTGCATATACTAAAAAGCAACTTATATGACTGAAGGAAATAGTTTGGTGTTTATTAAAACCTTTGGCCCCGTGTCTGAGCATCATACAAAATCTTTCTCACTCTCAGTCTCTTTCTTTCAGGGTTACAGAAAAGAAGCTCTCTGGGACTACAGGTTTCATCACACTTAAGCAGTCACCCCAGCCCAAAGACATTCATATGCTCTTCTAGGCTTGTGTGCCTTTAAATTCTTTGTGAACCCCCTGATCTGGAACAATGGTAGTGGTATTCAGGTCAGACTGTGGTCTGATGATCAGGGCACGAGGAAGCTCAGACCCTCCAGATGGGTGGGAAACCATCATAATCTAACGAAGCAGATGAAGATCCATGCATGCTAAAACATACCATGCTTTAATTTATTGTGATGAAAGTAAAAGTTAGTCAAAGAAAAGAAAAGATGTTGCAGTTTATGCAGGTAATATGTAAGTTACAGTATTCAGTCAGGCATTCATTCATTCATCTTCAGTAACAGCTTAGGTTTAAATCTAAGGTAAGCATGAAATTATGGTTCCATTTACTTTCTGATCCAAATAAGACTGCTGACTTTGAACCAAAAGATGCAACAATTGCACAGAAGAGTTTAAATGTGATGTCATCATATAGACTCTGTCATCATATAGACTCTGACTGCTCAGGATTTTACAGAAACCTCCTTGGCACACCACAAGAATGGTAAGACTTCTCAGATCATCAGGGAGGAATTCCCACAGCTGGGATATGACAATCCCAGACATACACATACTCACACACACATACACCTCACATGGAACACTATGTAACTGTGGTTGTATGAACTGCCAAGGATGGTGAAAATCACCTAGGTACTTTCTTGCGCACGTATGCATGCATACTGTGACCTTCAACAAAGTCACAAAGTGACAGCATGTGTTTAATTTCACCCCTCTTAACCACCAAGAGTGGTGAGGATCACGTGGATAACCTATACCATGATGTCATAGAGTCGCATTTTACAAAAGGGTCTGGGTGCTCCAGCCTGCCTGAGGACCAAGGTAATGACTCACCATGCAATGGGCCAGTCTGATTAGACATGGCAGCTCCTTGTGTCTTCATTCCATTGCAAATGAACAGTTGATCTGATGATCGAATAGCTACTTTCTAGTCTAAATAGTTCCATAGTGCATGTACTGTGCAAAACAAGGAACACTCAGCAGGTTCCCCTTGATGGAATGCTGTAAGGTCAATAAATCAAGTCAATGGTTAGCAAAAGTAGGTTGTATGACTCAACAGAAACCCAGGGTTCAATCATAAGGGCACTCCAGAGTCATCGTCTTCTGACCTAGGAAGTACATTTAGTAGAACCCCTTGTTCTGTACGATATGGTATAGTTTTCGATTGCATTACTAAGAGGGTCACTAAGTCACTATTAGTCACTAAGACTAATTTTTTGTAACAGAGTATAGATTGTTTTATGAATTTGACATGGTCCTGAGCCCTGAAAAGTTTGAGGGTTGACAGTGGTAATGAAGTTTGTATCTCTTCAAAAGGAAGCTTCAGGGAGACTGTGGGGATTTGCTTGACTGAGCTGACGTGCCGAGGGAGACCCCACATCAGCCCCTGTATTCATGTTAGCTAAATACGACTAACTTAGCAAGCTCAATTTTGGAGACTATCAGCACCAGGTGCACATTCACAGGCATGCACATTGATGTGCCACCTCAAAGCATTGTTTAAACTAAATCTCAATGGAATGCATATTAATCAAGGGACTGAGAGGTGAGTGCCATACTGAGCAACAGAACAGTCTGTAATTAACTTTCAGACAGTGCAGGAGTAATAGATAATATAGCTAGTGATCTAATGAAGCCAAAATCAAGCTAGTAGTTGGGGAGTTCAAAATTGTTCCAAAAAGTAAGAAATGAGAAAAGAGAAATGAGGAAAAGGAGATGATAGATGACTATTGGCAGTTTTGGAGGACAGGCAACCTGTAGTTCCAGCTATAGTCTCAAGCTGTTACACAAATAAGGTGCACACAATGTCTAATATGTATGAGGCAAGAAGAAGAAATGGACTGACAAAATATAACAATAATATTTATATTAAACGGTACACCATATGTTCATTTTGTAACCTTTGTCAAAAATCTTAGTAGGTGATAATCATTATCTCCTTGACAAAATACCCAAAGTCACCTTGACAGTGACCGCTAAAGTAATTCCACATGAATGCACACATACAGCTTTTTCACTGATAATACTGTGAAACTCATAAGCCCTTCAAATTCATCATCATGCAGCAATGTGATATTCATTTGTCTGGTATGACCAGTTTAAAGAAATGTAGCAACAATCATGACAGGATGAGGTTGTCAAGATATGACAATGTTTCTGTTAAACATAGGTAGCTATGTAAGAACAAACTTGAAATTTTATATTTACTGTGTAATGGTGATGAAAATATACTGCTTCTCATTACATGTGTTCCATACTGTCTCCCTCTTCTCATTTTTCTCATTTCATTCCCTGGCTGAGTGAAAGTGTGCATAGTGACCATGCGTGGACAAATCATTCTTCAAGATGATATATGTAATGATAAAGTATAATAGAGAGACAGTGTGATTGGGGTGTGTTTGGGATGGGGGGTTGGTTTTTCTGGTGATGTCATTCCTGATGATGTCATGATCTGGACCAGGGCCAGTGGACCCTAGATTGCCAAATCTGTTTTCATTTTCTATCAGATATTCAGATCAGATACTGCTATCAGTATCACAGTAGAAACTCTGTGTTTGCATGTGTCAGCGGTTTGACTAAAACCTCACATAGTCTTTCAGACACATGCACACCATCCCTATCCCTATAGACAGCAGCAATAATAACACCACCACCATCTGCAGGTACCATCCAAGCTTTGTTTATAGTGAGCTGCGCATAATACTTGTCTGAAAGGAATGAATGATCTTTAAAAACTGTAGAGCTCAAAGTGGTGATTCTTATTTTGCATCAGAGCCACACTTCCACCCACACACATGCAAAATTAGGCAAACACACGCACATTGACCAACATGCACCTAACCCTGACAAAGCAATAGCAGTTGACTACACACTGAAAACTCATGGGACAGTAACGAGCCTATAATTATCCACAGCAGAGATTTTTATTTTTTTATTTTTTTATTTTTTATTTTACCACAATATTTTATGTTATAATGTCTATAATAGTAGGCTTGCCATCACGAACATTTGGAAGGATGTTCTTTAAATCTTTTTGTTCACTCTTCGCAGTGTCATGAATAAATTTGTGATCATTTCGACAACTTTGTATATAGTGTATTTTCTCTATGAGAGGTCAGGAAGAGAAAAGCGGAGTTTCAGCAAAAAAGAGCTGGTCCAAGAGCACTGATGGAGTTTCATTTGATGCATGGCCAACTTTTCCTCCAGCTTAATTTGTTGCTGGAAGGCGAGTGTACAACTTCATGTGGGGTTTTTGCTGGATGAGTTACGTTGTGTGAATGTAAACCGACACACAGGTAGGCTAATCCTAAAATAGACGTTTGAGGATGATTTCATGATAGTGCATGGTGCTGCTTCTGATTTTAGTCCGTAAATTTCAAAGGCTGACCAGTTGGCCTTAAAGTTTACGATTCTGGGCAAATGTATGAGTTCTGATTAAAGTGCGGTTTTCGAAACGTTCCTTTAATTCACCGACTAAAAGAACTCAATGTTTCAAATGAGTGCATGTCCGGTTCATCTTGTTATTTTCTGCTGTAGGTTAGGCTGACAGTATTAAGTGCCTATTTGGAGCTTTGTCCAAAAACGTGACATATTAGGCTATACATAATCTGAATGTGTTTAATCAGGCTGCTCAAAGAGTTGAATTTCGACTTTTTAAAAACCTCTAAAATCTGCTTTTCCCTTAGTTTTTTTTTCTTTCTTTCTTTTTCTTCAAATCCTGGTCGATTTAAAGTTAGGAGAAACTTACAGCCCATTAATGTGAATGGGCGATCGAATTACTTAAGTCATATTTTCAACTTTTTATGGATTGGAGTATTTCTTTCTTTCTTTTTGAAACACTATCAGTTACGTCTATCTTTAATGGGGGTCCTTTACAACTGAAAAATCATTAAAAAACCAAAAAACCAAAATATAACGCAAGCTAAACCTATAGGCTCCGCAGGTAATCGGCTTTTGTGCATTTAAAGGCAAACAGGAAGCGTCTGTGGAAAATGCCGAGAGCATCACCTCAGCTGTGTCAACAGTTTGGTGCCCCAGCTTTGTGTTTCTCCTGCATAAATAGCAATGAACTCGAGCGCCTGTTGCCCGTCAAAATAAAACACCATTTAATGCTATAGGCTGGTGCACTTTTTAATTTAGATTCCAATCAGCCTAGGGTTATGAAGAATTAGCCTATTGACAACATTCCTTCTGCCAATATAGCCCAATAGCCCATTAGACAAATATACCCCAGAAACTTAGGGGAACTAAGAAACTAACCAAACTTAGTATTAAAAAAGATAAATGCTTTAAACGCAAAGTTATATCCTGTGATTTAGAATATATACTTCACATGACCATTATCTTAAAATGAACATAGCCTATACAGTTCATAATAGAAGAGTAGTTAACTATGGCTTAGTCCAAAATAGCCACCAGAATTGTCAGCTATACTGTAGTTATTTACGCTCCTCACTCGTTATCATTCCACTGTTGACTAGTTATCACTACACTCTATACTAGTTATCACTATACTCTTTACTAGTTATGACTATACTTTTCACCTGTTATGCGCTTCACTATAGGCTGCTATTCACTAGTTACCATTATACTCTCCATTAGTTATCACGCAGTTTATGCACTCCATAAGAATTTGCCATTAGTCATTTAGTCCTTTAGATATCGCCATTGCAGTGATGTAGGCCTATGTCAGACCATTTCAAGGCAACTCGAAACAATTCCAGTACAAAACCACTTGGAAAAGACTAAACCATGGCTCCATTTGAAAGAAAACTTTGTCTATTAGGCTGAAACAAATTAGTTCGTTACAGAAATATATATATATATTTTTAAATACATCTGGGTCTTCTGTTGTAGTTAGCTGCTAATAATATAGTCATCGCATTAGAAAGGTCCACGTAGCACCCAGAACATGAACAAATGTTGTAATAAACATTTAAGCAACAGAAAAATGATTTAATAATGGATAAATCTCAAGTCACAATATTTCAAGCCATACAGTGATGCAACTCTATAGCAACAGTAGGCTATTACTTGAGGTGATCGAAAGAAAGCAGCAGTCTACGGACAGAATAACGTGTATCACAATAACCACGGAGTTGCCAATGAAATTATCCGAATCTCTCGGGTGTATTTTATATGGACATTCTGGTTCCTCGGAGCACTTGACGTTTCCATAACCTGGGACAGGCCCATGCATACACATGGTAACACAAGTAATGCATGATGTATATGGCTTATGTAATACTCAAATGTTCTATTTTGACATACTACTTAGTGCAGTAGCAACCTATGGACGCAGTCTTGCATTTTTTGCCAAAGATAAACGTCGGCTCGAGCGCCACTGCTCTGCTAGTCACGTTGCGCCTCAAGTTTGAGACGCTGTTTCAGGGGAAAGAACCACTGCTTTGGGTATAATAGGTGCAATGGGCTTATGTGTGTCTATAGGTCGGTTGACTTGGTCTCTTTTTCCGTCCTTCCTTTCGCTCAGCGCCGCTCCGCCTCCCGAGCGTGCAACTTTGACGCTGTGTATAAATACTGGAACAAAAGAACTTCCTCAATGCCGGGTGAAACGACAATAAATAAACTCACATTTAGCTGTTGCCATCCTAAAATATTATTTATTATTGTTTTTTTTGTTGTTTTTTTAGATCTGCGAGGTAATGGTGGAGACTGCATTTGATACTTTTTTCCAGAGGAATACTACGTTGTATATTCGCGTTTCTCTTCAAAGGGTAAGATCCCTATCCTTAGCATATCAACTTTTTTTGTTTTAAAACTATGTCTTTTGGTTTATTTGAATATGAATGACATAAGGTCATACACCCAGCATTAATGGAGTTGTGGGGGTCTTTCGAGCGAGATATGTTGGAAGTGTAGCAGGTTGAGAGTAAAGGCGGAAAAGTCCATCTGGACTTCCTGAGATGGAAGCGCGTTTGATAAAACATTAGTTGCTGCAAAGAGCGTTCCGTAACAAACCTATCAATCAATATTTATAGCATAAAGCACATCTAAAACTTCTGATTAAGAAAGATGCTTAATCTAGGCTAGATGAAGATTCTTATTGAAAGCATTTTGGTGATCAAGAAGGCGATTAACGTTTAGGATCAAACTAGAAAATGATGATATGAAATATAAAATGAAATAATATTAAAACTGAACTGATTAAAGCTAATATGTGTTCCAAGCCTTAAGACAGAAGACATCTAAGACAGGAGATTGCCGGTTGCCTTTCAAAAGCGTGCTTTTATGAACATCCGTTTTTTAAGATGTCAGTCAAATCGGATTTTGCACTTATCCAAATGGATAATTTTGCACCAAAATACCGATATTCAAACTAATATGTTGTAATGTTTTGTTGATCCTTGCGGCGCCTAAACAAAGATCCACGATAGGTTAGACTTATGCTAGAGCGCCTGTAGAAAGTCGGCACCCTGTTTACAATAACAACGACCTCGTCTTATCACGTGATTGACAATGGCGGCGCACCAATAAAGGCGTGGGCTCGCGACGGGAGGCGGGGCCTCTGGCGCCAGCAACGCTCTATATTTGGAAGGGGTGACGTCATTACCAGTCTGCCTGTCAGAGGCGGGACATCCGTGAGGATGCGCGCTTGTCTGGGCATGTCTGAAGCGCGCTTTGTCAGTCACTGTTCTATCACTGTTCAGTCACTAGTCACTGTTTATACCGGCGACCTACAAGGAAATTGAGTTTTGTATAAAATACCAATCAACTTCTTCATTCTGGGTTGGTGACTTTTAAAGTATGACCCTCATCTCAAAGAATTTATTAAAAAACGCGTGCGCGTGTGTGTGTTCGGGGGGGCTGTTTTTATATCTTGGTGGGGACCAAGTGTCCGTAAAAGGATATGACAGTTCTCACAGTTTTGACCTTGCGGAGACATCTGTCTTTTTCTGAACAAAAACTGCAGCTTTTATTAAACACAAACAGACACATATAAACTAAAAAGGATACTGAGGTTCACTTTTGGATACTGGGGTTAAGGTTTGGGTTAGCTGGAAGTATACACTCACCAAGCACTTTATTAGGAACATGTGTACGTCTACACAGTCATGCAATTATCTAATCATTCAACTGTGTGGCAGCAGTGCAATGTATAAAATCATGCATATACAGGCCAGCAGCTTCATGGGCAAAAAATGTGATCTTAGCAAGACTGGTTTGAGCTGACAGAAAGGCTACAGTAACTCTTATAACCACTCTGTACAATGGTGGTGAACAGAAATGCATCTCAGAATGCTCATAGAACATTGCGGAAGATGGGCTACAACACCAAAAGACACCACCGGATTCCACTTCTGTCAGCTAAGAACAGAAATCTGAGGGTGCAGTGGGCACAGCCTCACCAAAACTGGACAGTTGAAGACTGGAAAAACATGGAGACTGGAGTTATGAACCTTGATTTCTGCTAAGGCACACAAGCACATGGACCCAGCCTGCCTTGTGTCTACAGTCCTGGCTGGTGGACATGGTGTAATGGTTTGGGTAATGTTTTCTTGACACACTTTGGGCTTGCTAATACCAATCATTCATTGCTTGAATATCACAGCCCATTTAAATGTTCTTGCTGACCATGTGTATCCCATCATGGCCAAAATTTAGCCATCTTCTAATGGCTACTTCCGCCATGATAATGCCACAAAGAAAACATTGCCACAAAGAAAACGTTGTCTCAAACTGGTTTCATTTACTGAACACGACAGTCACTTGATCCGAGTCCTATAGAATACCTTTAATTACCTTTAGAATACCTTTAGTAGATTCGCAGATTGAAAGTTCACATGAAAAATATGCAGGAATTGCATAATGCAATCACATAAACATGGACCAGAATCTCAAAGGAATGTTTCCAACATCTTGTGGAATCCATGTCATGAAGAACTGGGGCTGTTTTGATAGTAGAGGGAGCCCTACCCAATATTAGTATAGTGTTCCTAATAAACTGTTTGGTGAGTGTATATGGAGAAGAACCTGTGCCAGATTGAATAGTATTCATAATGGGGGAAATCATGAAATACAATACATAGGCAGCATTGCTTCTGATTTGTGACATGAGGCTAATGTGTCACAGCAAAAATTACATTACTTTGTGAAAAACAATCAACATAGGGTTTCCTTTAAGAATTAAATGTTGGCTGCCTTTTGTAAGTAAATATTATTCTCCATGTCACTGTATTGTATTTAATTGTCCTTTCATTTTATGCGAAATACAATACAGAAACTTCACCAGCGACATGCAGAAAATGTGATGCCTAGGTGCTTTACAGTGTGGAATGTTTTCTGGATGTAACTAATGAAAAAGCAACACAGTTTGTGTATTGTATTTCATGTACCGACACCACCCCCAAATATGACTGATTTTCTTTTCTTTTATTTTACATGGTCAAAAGTATGTGGACACATGACTGCCACACCCATATCTTCCTTAAAATTTTGTCACAAAGTTGGGAGCACACTGTGTGTCAACTGTATAGATTGTCTATGTATGCTGCAGTAATGTACAACATTCCCATCAGGGAAACTAAGAGGTGCAGACCTGTTCCAGCATGATAATGCCCTTGTGCACACAGCAAGGTCCATGGTTTGTTAAGGTTGGTGTGGAAGAGCTCAAGTGGCCTGCACTGAGCCCTGACCTCAACCCCAATAAACACCTTTGGGATGGATTGGAACATTGACTGTGCCCCAGGTCTCCTTGTCTGCCCCCGGACTCCACATGTCCTTAATCTGCAATGGGATGTTCAAAATTCACATATAGGTGTGATCAGGTGTCCACAGACCACATAATATAACTGCCACAGGGTCTTCTTCACATAATTAATAACTTAAATCATTAATCATTAAATCATTAAATCATTAATCATTAATTTTGCCAATAGTCGGGTCTTTACAAAGTTAGTAAGACACAAGTGTGTGTGTGTGTGTGTGTGTTTGTGTATTGCTACCTTGATTTATATATTGCTTTGCTCTGTATCATGAGATTTTACATTTATAACATAACTGCCACAGGGTCTATTACATATATTACATTTATAACATAACTGCCACAGGGTTTATTTACATAACTGCCACAAGGTCTTCTTCACGTAATTAATAACTTAAATCATTAATTTTGCCAATAGTGGGGTCTTTACAAAGTTAGTAAGACAGTGCGTGTGTGTTTGTGTATTGCTATATATTGCTTTGCTCTGTGTCATGAGATTTTACATTTATGTCATTTGGCAGACATTTTGACATTTTGCCCTTATCCAGAGCGACTTACATATTACATTACATTTATACAACTGAGGAGTTGAGGGTTAAGGGCCTTGCTCAAGCGATATCAGCGATAGCTTGGCAGTGCTGGGATTTGAACTCATGACCTTCCGATCACTAGTCCAATGTTTTAACCACTGAGCTACCACTGCCCACTGAGATGGCACTAACCCTGCCATATATGGTTCCTGGCAGATCTTTTCAACCTATTCCAGTGTTGTTTTGGCTGTATGCTGCAAGTCATTGTTGTTGGGAAAGATGAACCTTTGCCCAAGTTTGAACTGGTGTGAACTCTGGAGCTGGTTTTCTTCAAGGCCCTATCTGTATTTGGTTGCATTTCCCCTCCGATCAATACTGAACATTACTGACCTTGTTGCTGAGACACACCACCATAATATGATGCTACCACAATCATGCTTTACCATAGGGGTGGTATTAGCCAGTTGATGAACAGTACCTGGTTTTCTCCAGATGTAATGCTTAGAGTTCAGCCCAAAGAGATCAAGTTTTGTCTCATTAGACCAGAGTATCATTTTCCTCATCCTTTCATAATTTTTGAGTGCCTGGCAAATGCTTAGGAGTGGCTTCCAAGTAGTGCCTTGGACTTCATTACCTGGTTTTTGGTCTGGCATGCATTCTTAATTGTGGAACCAAATACACACAGGTGTGTCTTTCAAAATCATATCCCACCAGTTGAATTTAGCACAGATTACATTTCAAGAGAAACACATTACATAAAAGTTATAAATTGATTTGCATGTAATTGAGAGAAATAAGTATTTAATCCCCTATAACCCAGACAGAATTCTGGCTCCCACAGATGTGGCCCATGTGGTACACAGATTACAATCAATCAATCAATCAATCAATCAATCAATTACAGATACTCCTGATCTCAACTCGTTATGTGTATAAAGCATACTTGTCCACAGAATCAATTTCTTTCATTCCAACCCCTCCACCACCATGGGTAAGAGCAAAGAGCTGTCAAAGGACATCAGAGACAAGATTGTAAACCTGCACAAGGCTGGAATGGGCTACAAGACCATCAGCAGGAAGCTCGGTGAGAAGTTGACAACTGTTGATGTGATTATTTGAAAATGGAAGAAATATGAAATGACCATCAATCGCCCTCGGTTGGGAGCTCCATGCAAGTTCTTGCCTCATGGGGTGAGGATGATCATGAGAAAGGTGAGGGATCAGCCCAAAACTACACGGGAGGAGCTTGTTAATGATCTGAAGGCAGTTGGGACCACAGTCACCAAGAACACCATTGGTAACACACTATGCCGTAATGGATTGAAATCGCCCGCAAGGTCCCCCTGCTCAAGAAGGCACATGTACAGGTCCATCTTAATTTTGCCAGTGAACATCTAAATGATTCAGAGAAGGTTTGGGAAAAAGTGCTGTGGTCAAATGAAACTAGAATCGAGCTCTTTTGGTCATCAACTTGACCCGACATGTTTGGAGGAAGAGAAATGACCCATAGAACACCATCCCCACAGTCAAGCACGGAGGTGGAAACTTTATGCTTTGGGGCTGTTTTTCTGCTAAGGGTACAGGATGATTTCACCGCATTGAAGGGCCAAAGGATGGGGTCATGTGCTGTAAAATCTTGGACGAAAACCTCCTTCCCTCAGCCAGAACACTGAAGGTGGATCGTGGATGGATCTTCCAGCATGACAGTGACCCAAAACATTCCACCAAGGCAACAAAGGATTGGCTAAAGAAGAAGCACATTAAAGTCAAGGAGTGGCCTAGCCAGTCTCCAGACCTAAGTCCTATAGAAAATCTGTGCAGGGACCTGAAGCTTCAAGTTGCCAAGCGGCAGCCAAGAAACCTAAAGGATTTAGAAAGTTTCTGTAAAGAGGAGTGGGCCAAAATCCCTCCTGAGATGTGTGCAAACCTGGTGACCAACTACAAGAGACGTCTTATCGCTGTGCTTGCCAGCAAGGGTTTCTCCACCAAGTACAAAGGCATGTTTTGCTTGGGTATCAAATATTTTTTCTCTCAGTGACATGCAAATCAATTTATAACTTTTATGTAATATGTTTGTTTTCTGGATTTTTGCTTGATATTCTGTCTCTCCATTAAAATTAAACTACCATAAAAATTAGACATTTACATTTACTTACATTTCTTTGTAAGTGAGCAAAATTACAAATTCAGCAGGGGATCAAATAATTATTTCCCCCACTGTATGCTTATATGTGCTCACATTTCTTGCCATTAACCCAATTAGGCTTTTTGGCTGGTGACAAGTTTAATGTTTGGTTCATGGTGGATAGCTTTAATTAATTGATGTGCTGTTGAAACTAAGTAAAAAGGACAATTTAGCATGATTTTAGTGACAAACACTTATGAGGCTGTTGCAGGCCACAAACTTAAATGCTTGGGTTACATTTTTTGTAACAGCTAAAATAAGTGGCTACTGTGTTTAGCCTGTGTTTTTAAATGTGTAAGCAATTCATAATTCCAGAAAATAATGGGACTGTTTGATTAAATTGTGTGACACAGAAGGACAACTTTTGTGTACAATGTGGATTGAGTATTATCCTAACTATTATTTCCCAGATCAAGAATAGGCTTTACATTCTAAATTTAAATGTTCAAAATATTCTTTTTCCTGTTGTCCCTAAAAGGAGCATTCGTAACTATCTCGTGATCCAGGAAATAAGCCATAATTGTCTGGAAATGGAGCCAATGTTTGCATGCATGTTCATGCACGCACTCTCTCTCTCTCTCTCTCTCTCTCTCTCTCTCTCATATACACAAAGGCACATATACACTTGCACAAACACAAACAAAGCAAAAATGGCCTGCAGTCACTTATTACATTTAGTGTTTCTATCTGGAAAGCTGAGGTGTGGTTCAGCTCCGATTTCAAAACACAGACCTATGCTGAGTTTTGTGAGTAGAGGAAAAGACAGCAAAAAATTGTGAAATGTGTAAGATGTGGCTTTGTGCATTATAAGCCTAATGCAAAAGAGTTCAATTTTACCTATACTGTTAAATGCTTGCTCATGTATAACATAAAGAAGTCAGTTTGTAACACTAATGCTGCTTTCTAAACTACACTTCCTGATCTTGTTTATCTGTAAACACACAGGCATTTTCTCCTACCCACTGTTGTTGTCCATTGCCACAAATAACAAACCATGACATGGCGTTCCCTGTAAAGTAAATGTCAGCTAAAACATACTAACTATAGAGTTGCACCCTGAGGCACTACCACTGGGTTCGAAGGAATCAGGTAGATATACAGTAACAACCAGTGTTACCAATGTATCAAATTTATCATTGGATTAGACTTCTTAGGCTACATTCACACCGCAAGTCTCATTGCTCAATTCTGATTTTTTGCTAAGATCGGACAGTTGTGATGGGTCACATTCATAATTACAAATGACCTGTATCTAACTTCAATGAGAATGCGCCTCTCCTCCGAAATGGCACACATATGTACGGTGATATGATTTTGCACAAGTACTGCATCACCAACAACAAAAACATATTTGTGAGACAACACATGGTATTAAAATAGACGAAATGAATGTGCTAGTAGCTAATGTATGTATAGCATTTTGCTCTGGAGGACGATAAACAGTTCATCAGTTACAGCTCTCCTCCAATACTGTTTTGCTGCACTGCCAGTGTTCTGACTATTTGTGCTAGCTTGGCAAAAATGCTACCGTAGCACGAATAAATGCTGCCGATAGCGGAGAATAAACTCGACTTTAGCCACAGCCCTTAACCAAACCCTATCCTTGACCCTAACAGTTAAAGCTTAAAGTTAACCCTAAAACCTTAACTTTAAGCCTAACATACAACTGCTGAGGAGCATATCTCCATAGGTAGCACAAATTGCCATAACACTGTGCAGGCTGATGACGACACTGCCTGGAACACCCTGCCTGGAACACTGAACTGTTACCTGCCTGCCTCACCGCCTATCAGAGCTGAGCATATGTGTATAGGCAAATAGTCGCATGAATTCTGATTCGGGTGTTCTCATTCAGGTCGCATGGCTGTAAATTGGATATGTATCGGATTTGAAAAAGATTTGAAAAGATCAGATTTGTGTACACACACAGCCCTGAAAAGATCAGATCTCTGTCACATTAAGGCAAAAAATCAGATTTGAGTCACCTCAGCATTGCAGTGTGAACATAGCCTGGGACCCCCTTTAGCAACTTTATTTTAAAACAGAATCTAGCCGATCTAGCCAACTAGTGACTTGTTGAGCAGATATTAGCAACTGTGCTGCACGTGATAAGGTCTCCAGCTCACATCATCAGATTTGGTTGAATCACCACCAATGTGTTAAGCCTGATTGAGTTGCAGTTGTACAAGCCAATGTTCCCAAAGGCCAATCACTGATCAACATTGTTTGTCTCACCTACGCACTTCTTTGTTATTCTTTTTAAATCCTTTTTTGGCCATATTTTACAAATAATAAAAGTGAATTATTCCATTTGTTGCTGTTTCCTTTATGTCTGTTTCTCGACTACTAACTGCCACTACTTATTTTTGCCTGCCTTATTGATAGAGATTACAGTATTCTGTAAATATGTGAATACTTCATTTGTGGTGCCATGACCAAAGACTAATTTCTATAATAAATAAGTTGTAATGTACTATTCAATAGTTATACCCGGTCCATTAATTTGAAGGAACATGCAGAGTTCCAAGAGATATTTAGTTTTAATGTAACAGCATGGCTTTTTAATGTAACAACAGCTGTAGTGTCTTTGGGAACTATGCTCTTTGACAGAACAAAAATGAACAAAAGATATTTTGCCTTATTTTCTCTGAAATATCAGTTACTTGATATTAAGTTATTGTTCATAGAACTGTTGTATACAAGCAACATCATACTCACATTGTGAGTATTGTGCATTCCTGTTGCCCGTGACCTGCAGCCTCATGCCTATAGCTGTATCACAGCCATACTGCTATTCAGTATTTCATCATATTCTGATTTTGCTTAATTATTTTCTATTCTGATCAAATTCTATTCTATTCTATTCATCTTCAGTACATCTACATCTTTTTCATGTAACACATTTTGATATGCAAATAATAAAGACGACAATGAATATGTAAATTCGTATGTGACGTCATCTGGCGACGTCTAGCGACTTTTGAAGCATCCATCTACTTTCCACCGAAAAGAGTTGACAACAACCGTGCTCGTTACACAATATTCACTTTTAGAAAACACTACACTAGTGTTGTGTGTGCTGGCTAGATGCCTTTTTTTCCCCCAGAGAGACTAACATCAGACACAATGTGTCTCATAATAGAATAGCGTTAAAAGTGGGACCAGTCACTTTTAATGATCTGTAAGCAATATGTAGATGAATCTAACGTTGGCGAATGTCAGCTCTGTTGGAGCGCTACAGTGGGCAGTAAACAGAAATGGGGTGGGGACTGTCTCCATGCGTCTCCAATCAGGTCTCGCGGTGCTGATGGGGTGAGCGCGTCACTGGAGATGCAGCTCGCGCTCACTGCTGTTGTCACGGCGCCGCAGACTCCACTTCAACATCCTTGCAACAGCGATTCTACATCACCGTTCTCACTTTTTCTTTTCAGCATACTAAGACTTACGGCGGAAATAAACATTTCTTCTAAAACCATTCTTTAATGATCGGAAATCAACCCTACTTTTACTGTTTTATCTATTACACAGAGCATTTTCCTTAATCGCGCGCAATGTTTTTTTTTACACTAATAATCACAGTAACAATTATTTGCGGCTGACGCTCGTGTGACTTTCATGAGATAGGAACCCCTTTGCGTTTCCACTAAGCAGCCTGAAAACATTTGTGTCATATTACATGCAATATGCGCCTCCCAAATAACCAAGACACAAAAGACTGTGCACGTGATCGACATATTAATTAATCTCAGTATGGTTCTTGTACTGGCATGCCATGCCCCTCGCTTTCTAAGTGAAACTTCAGCACTGTGATGTTTGCTCTCTGTTGGCTCTGCTGTGCTGTCTGCGTGAGTTGCTATAGCTGGTTTGAGGATGCATTTCTTTCGACCAATCATCGTCCGAGTTCACTTTAACGTCATACTACAACGTGAGAGGGGGCGTGGCTCTGGCAAATTTGAATGAAGAGTGGAGCTTTCGGCGCCATTTTCGAGTGAGCAGCGGTAGGAATAACAGCTGCTGCGGTGCGGCTTTGAGGTTTCCCCCCCTTCGTATTCGGATTAAATGTCAATTAGGTTATTTTTTAAGCTTTTCAACGTTTGAAAATTTAGGGGAAAAAAAACTAACAACAATACTTTGGAAATGGGACCTGGCCGAGGATGAGTGATGGACACAACAAGAAAGCAAGTTGGAGGGCAAGTAACGTTAGCTGAAGTGGAGACAAGAGGATACAGTAAGCTAGCTAGCGAAGCTAATCCTGCTAGCATCGCCAGTGAGACTCGGCGTCCGCTTGGACCGCGGTGAAATAGCCTACAATTCTCATTGAAAATTATTATTTAAAAAAAAAATAGCGGATTGCGTTTAAAAAATCTGAAAAAATTCTGAAAATAAGGTCGCATGATGAAGAAGCGGATGTGACCGTTTGTTGGTGTCGGTTTGTTGTTTTTTCGGCATTTTTTGAACGCGCCGTTTGAGCGGGATTGGAGCAGCGCAGGAGCCGACGCAGCCTATCAGCACGGAGCAACACCGCCGGGATCTCGCTCCAGCACGCTCGCAGCCGCTTTTCATGCAGAATATTTTTTCTGTTGCAGATTTAAAAAAAAAAACTTTCACCTGAACTGATGATGGAGGATGATGTATCCTTTCTGACTGCAGAAGCCATTTGTATCGGATTATCAATACAGCGATTTGCGTTTTTAACCGACTGAAAAAGTCTGAACTACGCGCCGTAAGAAAACTAAATATGTATATGTA
>JAQQZU010000035.1:5431986-5451187 GCA_030068025.1 Parauchenoglanis punctatus | reverse complement strand
GTTGGCTACAGGAACATTTAGACTAAGGAAAAGATTTTACCCCCCCCCCCCCCCCCATGTCGTGCACCTCGGGGCCCCAGCTGCCATTAATAGAAAGCTAATTTCGGCTGGCTTAAAAAAGTGGGGAAAAAATCACAGTTGTGAGGAACCTTGCTTTATGTTTAAGTATAGTACTTTGGCTCGCTTGGCTCTTGAGAAAGCTGAAATGACAGGCTGAAAGGTCATTAAGTCATTACCGTGACACTTTGACCTCGTAATTGGTATAACTGGTGGTACACTCCAACTCGTTTTTTTTTTTGTTTTTTTTTCCCCTAGCAAAAGAAAAAAAAAAGGGCCAAAACAAAACAAAAACACTTCAATTTATTAGGCTGAGATAATTTATGCATTTCTCATTAGGATGCTGCCGAGGCTCTAATGAAGCACACTTGCAGCTTTGTATTTCTAAACGAAGGAACTTGAGTTAGAAAATCTTTTGAGTTTCCCTTCAGGACTGATTCCCCTTTCCCACTTCACTTCAGACTGTATGACTACAGGATGCACTGTGATTGAGCAGGTCATGTGTAGAAAAATGGACTGAACCTGGTTAAAATAAGGTCAAGAATTGATTCCCTGTAGTAATGTAGTTAAAGTAGTGTTTTAATATGTAAAAAATAATCCTGTACATTTAAAGCTGTGTTTGTTTTAGCATCATGACCCACGAGTTGGAGATTGGTTTCCCCCCTCTCTCCACCTCAATAACACTGGTATTGTATGGCCTGTGCACCCAACTGCTTTACTGCTCACACATCAGGAGCAAGAGTGTGTAAGCCATTACACATTAGACCCCTCATTTAGTTGTTTGTGTGTGTGTGTGTGTGTGTGTGTGTGTGTGTGTGTGTGTGTGTGTGTGTGTGTGTGTGTGTCAGTGCAAGAGATTTAGGCTAATTTTATTTTAGCATTTTATTCGCTGGCAGTATGCGGGCTTCCTCTCGTGGGTTTTTGGGACCGTAGGGAAACCCCCTCAAGTGAACCACAACCAAGCTTTATCTTTTTAACAACATTACCTTTTAATCAGCAAGCACACACACACACACTTTCTTTCTCACTTGTGCTCTTGCTATGTTTTAATAACACAGTTATGTTATATCTACATGTCAGCTATGTGATGTAGTTATAACATTTTTGCTACAAAATGTTTTCTGCCTAAATGCAACATACCTTTTTTAAAAAAATACATTTTTATTTCTTTTTTTTAACATCTTGTGACTTGGTAAAACTTTTAGTACAAATTCAGTGCATATGCTGGGTTTATAAATGAATATCGACAGAAGCTGTGACCATTTGTCCACAAAATTTAGAGTGCTGTGTTTTGAACTTAGAGCTTTATTCTTATAATTCCTTAATGGTTAATTATTTTTCCTAACTTCAACCAAATTTAATATAACTTGTGTTTTTAGTCTTATTGACTTATCCTGCTGTGCAGATTACACTATGCAGATTCTGAGAGCTCTCTCTTCTGACTGAGTGCTGTATAATTTGTGAGATGTGTTTCAAACCCCAAGTCAAGCCTTAGTTTATACCTTTTATTGAGTTGCATTTCTACGTCCTAATCTTTAGTTTACAGTAAGACCCAGTGTACATGTGTCAGATAAATTGATAAAATAAGAAGGTCAAGGTTTTTAATTTAGTGTTGATTTTGTAGAATTGTGGTAGGTTAATAAGTAGACTACAAAATAATGGTTGGTGTAAGTTATGAAATTAAAATTAATTGGAATGTTTTATTATTATTATTATTATTATTATTATTATTATTATTTTGGGGGAGTTTTTTAAAAGCTGCACGAGTGCAAAAAAAGGTGTATTTTAGTCCAGCCTGAAGTGAAGTGTAGTGCCCATTTTGAGACACTGATTAACAGATGAGATTGTGTACAAAGATATTTTTACAAAGTTCTGTTTAAAAACGTGTGGGCTACATGCAGGTCCTGCGCACTGGTGAGCAGTAAGAAGGAATCAGATTGTTTTAATGGAGGATTTATTGCTGGTTAGCTGTATTTGGTCATAAGGGTGGTGTATTTCTTTGTTTTTTTTTTTTGTTTTTTTTTAAGAATGAACATATCTCGGACCTTGTTTTCCTCTATGACTCTGGTCAGCTGGGGCTTTGAAACAGATACTGGACGTGGAGGTGGAATGACCATTTGGGAAATTGTTGAGTGGTTTCAAAATAGCATGTAGGCCTAATATGCACCATTGTCGGATTTGTCTATTTCATTCCAGCCCCAGGGACATTCAGTCCACTTTCACAGACCAGCAATAACATGCTAAATAATTTGCATGATAAGAAATAGAGAGGGGAGAATTATGTAGACATGGGCTATTATGTAATGCCTAATTTGTGTTGTTTTATAGTTCACCATGAGGCTCTTGTTTTAATGTGTAACACTTTACACCATTTCAGCATCTCTAAAATGAAGCCACACAGGACACACATTTACCAGTTTTGGGTGTGTTTGTGTTCATGTGGGTTGAGCATGCTCAGTGAGGTTTATATTTGGTGACAGATGCAGTTTGATTTTTGTGGTTTGATGTTCAGTGGTATCCAGACATGGTGCTGTGAGGATGGGTCACACGCACACACACACACACACACACACACACACACACAGGTTACAGGTTGTGTGTGTGAATCTGGCTATTCTCAAATGCATGGGTGCTTTGCAGGTGTGCTGGCTGTCCTTCTGTCGCTCTTGCTCTGACTTTATTAAGGGTAAATATTTGACTAAGAGGTTCGTTGTCTCGCCACAAAAATGGTCAGCATTCAGCTTACTAGATGTTTGTTCGTCATGTTTGGATAAATGCATGTGAGGACTGAAATAAATGTAAAGCATTAAATGATTGGTGTGATTTATTTAATATGACTGGGGTTTTTTTTTTTAGATCATAAAAAATTGGTTATTTGGTTGGAAAAAGTGCTGCTTGTTAAGCTGGGTGACTTATAACTGCAGTAGACTTACAGACTTGTCAGTACAACTGATGTGTGTGTGTGCACGCGCACTTCAGTCATAGGGTGTTGACAAGGGGGAAGTTCTGGGTGATGCCCTTTGAACCTTAGGTCATGTGGTCTTTAGGCGAACACAAGTTAAGAGAGGTTAAATGATTAGGGTAACACCAGTGTGCATGTTCATTCAGTCACTCTTTAAAAAAAGTCAGATTTTCATGTAATTTTACCTACCGTCTTTTTTCCCATAGCGCTTGCTTTACTTTCTTAAATATACTTACTCTTACAATATAGTTTAGCTCTTAGGGGCTGTCATTTCTAAATACACTACATGTAATTATATACACACAATCATACTGTGTATGCTAATACATTTATTATTATTATTATTATTATTATTATTATTATAAGTCATAATATAATGTTCTATTCCATGTTGCAAAATTCCAGTGAACAGAAACACAAGTTTTTTTTTTTTTTTTGTAATAGTAATTTCCTTTATTGACCCTACAGTTAACTTGCAAGTGGTCTAAAAATTGTTAGTAAGGCATGCTGAGTGGATTTTATTAGTTTGTTGTTTAAAAACTTTTTCATAAAAATTTCATTATACTGACTCTTCCCCAATTTGATACCAGTCTCTATATTTGTTTTAAATTAAAACCTCAATCTTTTAAATTTCTTTATTATTCGACTTACAAATATACATGGTGTGTGTGTGTGTGTGTGTGTGAGTGTGAGAGAGAGAGAGAGAGAAATATCTGTTTAACACACAGTGAACCTAATGATATGAGAGGACACGATGTGGGATTGCATGGATAACAGGAAGCATGTATATATTTTACTTATTTATTTATTTTTTTAAATCATGGGTAGTTTGAGCAGCTTTTGGTTTAAATCTGACATGCTCACAATAAGCAGGATTACCAGCAACAGTGAGTTCTAATTTCGTGGCCAATAATACAAACGAGTTTACAATTGCTTAAAAAATATAAAATATGTAAACACCTCTTAATGGGGCCATGTAATGATGGTCACTGCTTTAATACTATTCACTACATTTTATGCTATGGAGTAAAATTACCATAGTGTTTAATTTAATTATGTGTATTTATACGCATGTGATATTTGCATTGAACCTTTTTTTTTCCTGAACACAGCTCAAATTAATATATAATTTTTTGTTCAACCATAAACTGACCTTTTGTAGTGATGTAGTGCATGACTTCAATTAAGAATGAGAGCATCGCAGACTAACTTCTTTTTAAAGATCATGATTAGAGAACCATAAAAGTTGATTATTTTGGTCTACAAATATAAGGTTTTTAAAATATTTTCATTTTATTTTAATATTCTAATAATATTTTATTAATTATAACAATGTCATTATTAATAAAATATAATTTTATTTTATTGTACATTTGCTGTTTGTTTCTTGAAGTTGTGCTTAAAGCTAGATGGAATTACCTAATTATCACTCTGAGAAATATTTAAGGGTGTAGTTGTGCTATAAATTGTACAAATGGGAAACAGAATATAAGATTGAATTTAAGGATACAAAGGCAGATTGTGAGTGGCTAAGGGAGAGCACCTTAACACCAGAAACTTGATCAAGTCCTTTTATCTTATTTAGGTGACACTATGATCAGACCTTTGCAGTACTTTCTTCCCTGTACTGAGCTTTTAATTTACATTACAAATGCTGTTAATAGAATAGCTTGGACTAATGTGGTTTAAGCACTGTGCTCTGACTGTATATCCTAAATTTGTGTACACATGTGCACACACACTTACTTACTGGTGTTAGGTTATCATCATGTGGAGCACCCTAGTGTCTCAAACACATACACCCTTTACATACTCCCAAACTTACCTGTGTATGACTCTAAAAATTGACAACAGAAACACACTCACACACACACACTCTGTTTCTTGTTTGTTTGGTATACACCTTGTTTTATGTAATCAAAACTGTGACTGTGGTGATTTATTTGGGTTACATCATAAGCAAATTTCATGTTCAAGTCATTGCTGAAAATTAGTATTTTACAGAATAGTAATAATGTTAGCATACAGGTATAAAGATCAGTCATCACGGGAAAAAAATCCCTGACACTTTCAACCCTTCTGCTCTGAAGTATCAGAGGTGCACTGAAGGATCACTGTTCAATTTCGACCAGCAACCCAGGCAGGAATTAGGGAGGAATAGTCTTTTTGATGCATATTTACAATAAACTGCTGACCAGGTCAGCAACAGCTAGTAACGATTGGTTGTGATGGCCACATCACATTTTTTTGGTTACTAAAATGACTGGACTGATGTGTATGATGTCTTAGAAATGAACCTTGAACAATATCTTTGCTTTGAATTACATGGTAGAATTGGGAATTATTATTTTTTTTTTATAATTAATAGAATAGTGTAGATGACTATTAGAGTAAGGACAGTGCTTTATTGTGCCATTCTTTTCCACCTAATTGCACTTGCAGGCCTTCTTTTCTGCTGGTGTAACTGCTTGTTTGGTCTTGACTGTATTTAAAAACATGTAATGCAACCAGAAAGAAACAATTCTTGGAAGCATTTGTACATTTTAACTGCAAAACTTTGGACACTATAATGTGGTATTATAAGGTAATGGTTTGATGCATCTGTTTCTCAATTTTTCCATGATTGTGCAGTTAAATGCATGATGCAGCATAGATTTGTGGGCTGAGCTGTTTTACCCACTGTGCAGCTTCCAAAGCCAAACACACACAATTGGTCAAAATGCATTTTTGCAATACGATGCAATTTTGTTCAACCAAATGGATTGATCTGGAATTAATTTAGCTATGTCTTTCCTGTTGCTTTTAAACTGAGTGCATCAACATTGCCAAGTGTGTTTATCCCACCAAATTTAATAAGGCTGTGTTGGAACTTGGCTGGTGCAACAGTGTTGGATTACTTCAGATTGGCTATACTATTACACCAATATCCCTTATCAGTAATAAATATCTTGTGGGGGAAAAAAGAATCAATGCTGGTGTAGTGATCTGTCTATGTGAACAATAGAGGATCGCTGTTGAAGGTCACGTTGTAGCGGGTTGAACGTCCGGCCTGGGGTGGTCATCAAAGATCGTGTTATGCTTGTCTACTGGTCCTCAGGTATTCTCCATATGGTACAGGATTGGTTTCACAGGGTGCTGCAGAGCTAAAAGTCCAATTTCTGTTCAACACGATGTTAGAAATACATATTTGTGCTCTGTTATTAGAATGATAAATGCAGAGTATCAATAATGCACGTGCCGATTATATGTAGTGTGGCATATTCACGAGTATTATGTGTACAAAAAAATCTGCACAATTTTTAAAACATCTCAATATCAAGTATTCTCAACTAATTATGTGCAATGCCACTGCTAGAATTTCTATTAATGTGAACATTTATGCTGTTTTTCCTGTGTGTTGCATGCAGGTGTTTGAGATGAATGTTTATATAACCTGCTCATTCAAAGACATTTCTCTCCTGCATTACAGATGGAGTGGTGGAGTCCTGTGGGGAGGCAAAAAGGTGGGAGCTAACAAGAACAGGGAGTTGCCATCTTTCTAGCAGTGTATGAGTATGTGTGATGGAGAGAGATGCTTGTCAGGTGGTGGTGTAGCAGCACAGAATGGTTTGTGGTGATACAGAGATGCAGGCCGTACTGTGCTGCAGCATCAGTGCCTTGAACATACACTACTCGTGTGGGTGTGTGAGAGTGTTGTCTTGCTTTAGCAGCATGTAAATATTGGAGTTACACCATGGCAGATGTCTCCAGTATGCTCGTGCTGCTGAAGCAAGAAGTCACCAAGCGGCACAAGATCTTTGTCCTGACTGCGGTGTTAGCACTGTTGCTTTGGCTGACTCACCGCTACTGACGTCCTTCAGTCACCTATCCAGGTTCTTCAGCACTGATCACTGATCAAAGGTAAACATGGAGAGAAAGAGAGGAAAAAGTGATGTGATTAAATGTTTTGCTTTACAAAATTCCTGTTTTGTGTGTTTCTAAATTTTTGCTTTATCTTGTTTGTTGTATAATGTATTATGCTTATTTTTCCCATTAAAAGCTTCATGAAAAACAAACTTATCCCAAAGTATTGCTTTAAATACTTCGCCTTTTGTCACGTGCTCAGTTTCCAACATTTCAGCACAGATGTAACACTGCGTGTCCGGCTGTGCGAGTTGGCACGTTATTTGGATAACAAATAACACATTCCTATATGGCCGAGTTATGATAGCTTCGTTACCAATTGGAAATTTCACTGGTGGCTGATTAATAGCTCTCACGTTCTCACTCTTACCCATCACATCCCCCCCCCCCTCTTTTTTTTTCATGTATTATGATGCTTGAGAATGAAGCGCGTGAAAAAGCACAAACTCGGGACGACGCTTAAATGTGAGAGGTGTTAATTTTTTACTCACCGGACCCCTTTCCGTTTATTACTTTCAAAATGTGTCGAAAGCTCTCCTGAAAACGTTTGTAATCGTATAAAACCAACAGCACAGTATTCACGCGCGCAGGGAGGGAAACGCTCTGCGATAAAAACGCAAAGTCTATAATGACGTAAGTGAGCTTACAAAACTATCCCGAAAACAAAGCGACACAAAGTTTCAAACAGCGCAAACTCCAGCGCTCGTGGTGTGTTTTTGAGGTTCTCGCAATATTTTTCTGACTTAACAGCTGACCATCTTTACAAGTGTTACTACTTTCAGAAGCACACAGGAAATACTTTTTCAGAAGTTAGTCACTGAATAAACATAAATATCAACCCATAATTTACAACCCATCCAATATGAGTGCAGGAGGTGCCTGTTATTTATTTATGATGTGTCTGTTATTTTAGGAAATTTACATTTCTACGTTTTTACATCTTTTCTTTGCCAGACTTCGTGCTCACCGTTTTGTTCTGGAGGTGAAGCGAATATTGGTCATGTTAAATTGAACGGGTTTTCTGGATTCGCATTTTTAACATTTCTTCAACTAATGCAATTATATCAGAATTTTATTATTATTATTATTAAAATTATTATTATTATTATTTTATTTTATTTATTATTATTATTATTATTATTATTATTATTTTAACTATTGATTAGATTATCGGTTAAGTTCCCGCACCCTCGTCACAAATTTGCTCATCATCTTTTCGCAATGCAAAATAATTTCAAGACATTGAGAGTGCCTTCGTTTCTTTTTTTCTTTTTTAAAAAAAATTATTATTAGCCTATAATTTCTGCGTCTTACCCGCTATTTAAAAAACGGGAGTGTCTAAAAAGCAGTGTGATCCCTATGAGATTTAAAACGGCCTCATTACAGCTCTATTGCTTACTGAAAGTAAACGTTTTACTATAAAAATTATGAAATTCAACAATTCAAATATTTTTTAAATCAAATTCAACAATACAAATATTTTCTAAATTATTATTTTTATTTTTAAAATCTTATTTAATTAATATCGATTTAAATAACAGCCTATAAAAAAACAAGCAAACAAACTTTTAGGCCTATCCAATTTTTACGTACTGTGCAAGTCGTCCCAAAAGTTTGGATCCATATGCAGTTATATATTTAAATGCAGAGACTGAAGCAAACGCTGAAATTGACGGCCTGGGATTTCGCGACGCTTGTGTGTATATTAAATACAAGAACAAGAATTTCTTAATGTGTCAGAAGTGATGTTATATGCAGAGATGATTTCCTCCGTTATTGCAATTCCTTTTTGTATATTAAAAATGTTTCAGAGAGCTGGACTTATGTTAGCTCTGATAGTCTCCATATCCACTGCATTTCGCGCATATTTGATAAATAAAAATGATCGCAATAGCCTACGTGTACGTGTGTTTCTTTTCCTTTCGCCCCTGGACAGGATCTTTTTTTAAACCATTGAATCTCTGACACAAGCTTATACAATCACCCGAGTGGTGTGCTTTAAATGACACCATGTGCTTTACTATAGAGCTAAGTAATGTACTGGGAGCTGCTCGAACACAACCAGTTTGTGAAACAGAGATTATAGATATTTACTTTTAGAACATCAAACAGTTTTAATTATACATTTCCTGTAACTTATTTTTTAAACAACAGACTAGCCTTTTTTTCGTATAGGCTATAGATTTACTGTAATGCATGGAAGTGTTATGTAAGCCTAGCTTCTTGAGTTTTAGATCAGGGCAGCTTTATTATACATGTGCTCAATTGTTAACCGGCTTGCACACTTTCTGTAATGAGGAGGACAATAAAAAAAATCTATAGGATATTTTTCTTGCGTCATACGGCAGGGTGAGGTTTGTAATCAATCATGGTTTTAATCTGCAGCTGTTTTTTAAAAGATTTTGATTAAAATAAAAACAGTCAAAATATTACTTATTTTATTCTGAGAATTTGGTCAATCGTTTTGAACAAGCAATCGCATGGTATCAGCGCAAAATACTAGTGACAACCGCTGAATTCAGCTGGAACTAAGTTAGCCACAGAAACAGTTCATTTTGTTCATATCTATCTATCTATCTATCTATCTATCTATATATATATATATATATATAGTGTGTGTGTGTGTGTTAAAGAGGACCGTTTCGAATATGAATCAGGTAATTTCTGTGTATTTTCTTATGGGACTTAAAAAATGCAGTACGGGATGAAGATGAAGTGTGAGAGCTTCATGATGAACAGTCAGCTCGAAATGCTATAGCAGGGCGCCTAATGACCAGAAAGCAAAACGGGATGTGTATGTAAATGGTTATCCAGATATTTAGGTTTGTGTGTTTAATGATTTAAAGAGCAATGACAGAGCGCATGGACAGCTCCCAGTGTTTCCTCACACAGCTACAGAACGACGCGCTCATTCACTGCGATTCAGTCTTCAATTCATCTGGCGTTATATAACATTTATTTTTATAAACTAGGCTGTTGGGGTGGGGGCACAACTAATGTCACTTTTCATGCAGAAATTGCCTGGCAACAGTCGGCTAAATTTATACTTCGTGTGTGCATGACTTGATCGGTGAACCGATGACGTCACGGTGCTTATTTACTGGAGGATCTGACTCCGGATTTCAGTTTTAAAGAAACAAAAAGTAGGATGGGAGTAGGATTCTCCCACAGCACCCCATTTTTTGTTCCAGGCATATGCACAGAAGGGTATTTAAAGTACCATTTGTGCCAGCAGGTGTAGACTATGGGATTAACCCCAAATAGGCTATATGTTTAATGGCACAAAAATAGCACAAAGCCATATTTCAAAGTTGCAAACATCAACAAAAACCCCACCATTATTTTAATTCTTACGATTACATCAACGTGGTCGTTTTGTGAAAGTGTAACCCATGTTATAATCAGCAGTCAGACCTACGGGCTTATAAAGAACATTTGTGCAGTTTGTTTTTACAGAAGTGATAATCCCCATAAAGAATAACAAACTGGGTTTAATGTGCCTCTGGACTCAATACAGCATTACCTCCTTTTTAGGTAAATATTATATCGAAAAATAGATCAAATCTGTCCATGGCTACAATGTAGGCTACGTGTAGCCATTTAGGACCACATGCGTTACATTTAACCTTGACTTTCCTTTTATTTTATATGTTTGAGTATATAAAATCCACCACTAATAGAAAAATCTAGTATGGTCGGGAAAAGTAAAAATCCTATGGGCTTGAGGAAATGCCGAGGGAGCTGTGTGTGGTGGGGAGGAAGCTGTGGGGGATTCCCTTCTGACAACCCGGTGACTTTCATTGAGAGCGAACATGTCTGGTTTTAATTCTCTGACAGAGGTTTGGAAAACAGGTTTAGTAAACTTCAACATAATGCGCGGCTTAATTCTTACCAAGCAAGTCATTTGATAACCACTAGGCTATCTTAGTTTGAGGCTTAACCAAATCTAAAACCACAATCCACAATTATTCCAAACGGTCCACTTTAACAGCACACAAACTGACTGTGCATCTGAGCGGTGAAAAAAAAAAAAACCACCCACTGCAATTGCAAATTCAGTAATGCACACAAAAACGCAGGTGAAATGCTCAGGCTTGTATTTCAATTAATTTGTATTACATTCTGTGGTAATAACCGTAAAAATGTGTTTAAACGCATCCGTGCACCTCAGCCTCAGACGGCAAATGAGAAAAGTCCACCGGGTGAAAATCAGCTGATAAACTCTGACGTGGTGTCGATGAGCTCAGTAATGCAGTTCCTACAGAGCTCGGTGAGGTGCGCGCACACTCCCGCCACCTCCTGCCAGCAAAGCGCGAGCCACCGCAGCATTTCTGCAGGAGCGGGCATGGAGACGCCGGAAAGCGTGGATGCAGCTTTAGCGGAGAGACTTGCGATGAAAGAGTCTGATGGGAGAAAGTTCGGCACGCACAGGCACGCGCATATCAGCATGGCGAAACTCCACAGGCACCGGGAGAGACGCTGTGGGCCAATGCGAGCCGCCGGGGAACGGAGAGCGCCGCCATCGTGCGGAGCGCGCAGTGCGTCCACGTCTCCCAGACGCACACGGTCCCACTCGTGCACGTCGAAGCTTGGCACGAGCTTGTCAACATCCACGTCCGTGCGCGCGGGCAGTGGGGTCTCGCGAATGGCGCGCACCTTCTCGCGGAAGTCCTGCATGCACTGCAAGAAGCTAAGCGGGTCGGAGAGCGAGCGAAATGACTCGGCGAGGCGCAGCGCGCGCTGCTGTTCTTCGAGCGCCGAGCGGAGCTGGTTGATCTCCGGGTCGAAGGTCTGCATGACCGCGAGCTTCAGGGTTTCAAAGTCCGAGAGGATCTCGCTGCGCTTGTGTTCGAGCGCGCGGAGTAGCTTGTCGAAATACTCCGCGACCCGATCCACGTCTCGCGAGGCCATCTGCAGCGCTTTTTTCTTCGCCCCCTCGAGTGCTTCCAGGCAGGAGAGTACCTCATCGCCTTTCCAGCTCTCCACAGCGCGAAGCAGCTCCTCGAAGGCGACCTTCTCTCGTTCGTACGCTTCCTCTAGCGCGCAGAACTTGTGCCCTTTGTGTTCTCCAGTAGTGGCGCAAAAGCCGCAGATGAGCTTCAGGTCCGTAGCACAGAAGATGTTCAGTGGCTGCCCGTTGTGAGTGCGACATTGAGACATTCTTGGGCTCGCACGGATCTTGTTGTACTTCTCCACGATGCTGCGCAGGGAATAGTTAACTTGCAGGCTCGAGATGCCGTTGTGCGCGGTCTCCTTTCGACACGTCGGACATTTGAACGGAGGCCTCCACACTGGGCTTCGGTTATCCTCCAGGATGCCTTCCAGACACTTCCTGCAGAAACTGTGTGAACACGGCAGTACACGTGGGTCCTCGAAGAGACAGCAGCATATCGGGCATGTGAGGTCCTCCTCCAGCAGATCCATCGCGGGCTGGAATGAGAGATCAACATGAAAGCGGGTCAGCGAGTGTAAAACAGATCAAATCGATGTCACTCATTAGTGACTAATATGCATCTTACTCGTGTATCTCATCTGATGCTAGAGCCTAGCTGATTCAGAGTTGACCTATGGAAAATCACATAAGCTACGTGCTGCAATAAAAACAACAACAACAACAACAACGACAACAATAAAGCTGCAATTAGATTGTGTTTCTAAAATTGCTTCTCCATGCAGAAAGACTGGTTGGGAAAAAACCTGTACATAAGACTGAGGCACTTAGCTATGAAATAGCTGAGTAAGGTTCACGTCGAGTTCATGGTTTATCAATCTTTCCTGGACTACACCTAGTTATAGTGCGCGAAATAGACTGCTTAATCATCTTCAGTGACGCGACTACATGCACAGTGCGTAACGACAACAGTAACGCTGTTCTCTCCGGTCACAAATCCACTGCGCCCTGACACTTCGCTTGAGAACATCCCAGAACCCGCTCATCCTGTCCGCCGTCTCCCACGATTTTGTTTCAGGACGCTCAGAGAGAGAGAGAGAGAGAGAGCGAGAGAGAGAGAGAGAGAGAGAGAGAGAGTCCTGCCGCTAAGGTAGCAACTGATGACTGTTATGGAAGGAAACGTCAGCAACTAGACCAAAACACTCACACTCACGCGCGCGCGCGTACTCTGAGCTCAGTTGCTGTTACTGCAGTACGCGACGCAATTGTGGCGCTTGTTGCTGTGCAGACTTCGCTCATTCCAACTGAGGAAACTTTAACCGTTTCAGCTGTAGATACTAAAATCCAGAGTGTTTAACATGAATTCACTGGATGAAGAGATGTACTATAAGACTGGTATAGATACAGAGGTTTTTACTGCGAAGCTCGAGGTAGATATAAATAATTGTTTATGTCATCATAATCAAGCGCAGTGGCATCACCTCCCGGTCCACTGAAAACACTTTTCTCCTCTCTGCAGTATTAAACATTAAACGCAGAGGATTTCTTCTTTTCTGGTGGGGGGAGGGCTGTTGCTATGCAAAAACATCACAAAGTGAGAAATAACCCTCCACTCACCCTCGAGCTCACACATCAGCATTTCTACGCGTGCGGTGCTATACAGTGTTAGGTTTTAATCCAACTAAGCGCACTTAAGTGATCTGGTTCGCGTTCATAAGCCTGCAGAGTAATCATCTCAGTTATTTATTTCTCCAACTGCTGCATCATGGTACTACAGAGCCATCAAGCGATACAAACAGCTGAGCGCGCGCGCGCGCGCGTGCGTCGCGTCACTCTCCATCGCGCCATGTGTCAGGAGTGCGAGCGGCGTCGGTATCCATCCAATAGTCGGCGTGTCACGTGTGAAAATATTTTGACCTCGTTATTTTTCTTCCCTCTGTTTCCATGCCGCCAGTGAGAGCTCGCGCGCACTCTGAGCGGAGGGGGGGCGCCTTTGATTGGCCGAATCGCAGAGGAACGGTGCTGGGCGGTACCGCGGCGTGCCGCTAGAGGGCAGTGCAGCGCTACAACCACCACCGTCCCCACATATTCCCCCTTTTTTTTCTTCTTCTTTCCTAAGAGCTTCCGTAACGCGTCTAATGACATTTCCGGAATGGTTTTCTTCCCTTCCAGTAACGCTAAAGCTGATATGGCCGCAATGTTTACGTGCTGCCTGGGCTGCTGTTATAGTGACGGAAGATCCGATCATAAACCTCTTAAAGAAATGCCCACCGTTCAGCTCGACACGCACCACATGGGTACGAACGATTAACCTGTTACCGGCTGTAATAACAAATAAATAAACGATTTGGCGTCAATCCTATGACCACCAGACAGTAATCCAGCTGGATAGACAGAGTTCATGTAGCCATTTTGAGCTTGGAGTGTTCCTGTTTATAAAAGCGTGTTTGAGTGATACTGGAGTAGGAAAGTGTGTCTCCAACTTTAAATCCTTTTCTCCCTGCTTTAGCCAGTAGTGATAGCTTGCTAGCTACTTTTTGACGTTGTTATAGAAACCGTATTTCTTAACCAGCCCTGTATCCCTAAATCTAATTCAATACGCGCAAAACGATATATGCAGTTCCCGGTGTTGTGGTTGTAATGAAATACATACCCAGTGCGCGCGCGAGAGAGAGAGCGAGCGAGAGAGCGCGCGCGCGGAGTGGTGGTGGTGTGTGAGCGCAGTGTGTGTTGCTCCTGCAGGCGCGGATGTGGTGGTGGTGAAGAGCGGGAGGCGGATCTGTGGGAGCGGAGCATGCCTCGCCAACGCCCCTCTCCATCAGAACAAGAGCTACTTCGAGTTCAAGGTCCAGTCCACTGGTGAGTAGGCAGGGACTTCAGGACCAGCACCGGTGATTGGGATGAAATAGCTTCCTGCGGTATTGCTAGTAAGAAAAAGGGTGTTAACCATACACTCCTCCTATCACGATTCGATTCAGTTCCATACTTGGAATAATTTGAACAAAATTTCAATGAAAAAGATTACGATTGACAAGTGTCTTTTTTTTTTTTATTAATGAATTATAAAGAATGCAAAAATAATGGGCATGTTTGTCTGTATAAAACGGTTTAATATTGTAAACAAAATGTACTCCAGGTTCACCACAAAGTATCTTAAAAATAAGAACATACATTTCTAAACTCTCCTCCAAAATTGATTGAATCAACAAGATATCTGACCTTGGGAAAATGATCAATTGAAACAATGAGCTCCAGACCATTGCAGTGACTGAGGCATCGTTTTACCTGGAAATAGAGTGGTAGTCTTTTTATATACAACCCGGACTCCAGAAAAAGTTGGGACGCTGTGTAAAATGTAAATAAATACAGAATGTGATGATTTGCAAATCATGTAAACCCATATTTAATTGAAAATAGAGCAAAGACACCATATCAAATGTTGATGCAGATTTTTTTTAATTATTATTATTTTTTTTTGATATATATATATATATATATATATATATATATATATATATATATATATATATGTGCTCATTTTGAGTTTTATGCCCTCAACATGTTTCAGAAAAGTTTGGACAGGGGCAACAATGGACTGGAAAAATTGATTAATCCTTATAAAAAACTTGGAACATCTCAGAACTAATTAGGTTAATTGACAACAGGTCAGTAATATAATTATGCATAAAAAGAGAGGCAAAGTCTCCCAGTGGTAAAAGTGAAAGAGTGCATGGGCAGCAATTTAAGAATATTGCTCCTCAGTCTAAAATTGCAAAGAGTTGGGGGAGTTAATTATCTGCAGTACATAATATCATTAAAAGATTCAGAGATGCCGGAGAAATCTCTGTACGCAAGGGACAAGGCTGAAACCAATATTGGATGGCCATGATCTTTGGGACCTCAGGTGGCACTGCATTAAAACCAGACATGAATCTGTAGTGGAAATCACCGCATGGGCTCAGGAACACTTCCTTTGTCAGTGAACACAGTTGGCTGCATCCACAAATGCAGGTTAAAACTGTACCATTCAAAGAAGAAGCCATATATAAACATGATCCAGAAATACTGCTGCCTTCTCTGGGCCCCAGCTCATATAAATTGGACTGAAGCAAAGTGGAAAACTGTCCTGTGGTCTGAAGAATCAAAATCTGAAATAATTTTTGGAACTCATGGACGCCAGGATTTATAGAGTGTTGTTAGAAGAAAAGGTGATGCAACACAGTCGTAAACATGCCTCTTTCCCAAATTTTTCTTAAATGTGTTGCTGGCTTCAAATTCAAAATGAGCGTATATTTAGCAAAAAACAAGACTATTTCTCAGTTTCAACATTTGACATATTGTCTTTGTTCTCTTTTCAATTAAATATGGGTTTAGATGATTTTCAGATCATCTCATTCTGTTTTTATTTACATTTCACACAGCGTCCCGACTTTTTTGGAAACGGTTATAAATTAACAGAATGCAAAGATTTGTGAATCCTTTTTGACCTATATTCAATTGAATACAATACAAAGATATTTAATGTTCAAACTTCTTTTTTTTTTTTTTTGGAAATATGCCACTTCTATACATTTTGATGCCTGCAAAAGGTTCCAAAAAAGTTGGGACCCATGTTTACCATTGTAATGTCACCTTTTCTTTTAACAACAGTCAGTAAGCCTTTGGAAGATGAGGACACTAATTGTTGAAGATTTGAAAGTGAAATTCATTCCCATTCTTTCTTTATTTATGATTTCACAGTCTGGGTTTCCCGTTGTTGTATTTTGTGCTTCATAATGTGCCACACACGGGTCAGAACTGCAGGAAGGCCAGTCAAGTACCAACACTCTTTTACTACGAAGCCATGCTGTTGTAACTCATGCAGAATGTGGCTTGGCATTGTCTTGCTGATTCATCAGGGACATCCCTGAAAGAATGTTGTCTGGATGGCGCATATGTTGTTCCAAAACCTGTATGTACCTTTCAGCATTAATGGAGCCTTCCCAGATGTGCACGTCTGCCATGGGCACTAACACACTGCCATACCATAACAGATGCTGGCTTTTGAACTTTGCACTGGTAACAGCCTGAATGGTCCTTTAGCCCTGATGACATGACATCCATGATTTCCAGAAATAATCTGCAATCTGGACCCGTCAGACCACAGCACACTCACCCACTTTGCGTCAGTCCATCTCAGATGAGCTTGGGTCCAGAGTAGTCTGCTTTGTTTCTGGATGTTGTTGATGTATGGCTTTGTAGAAGCAGCGACAAACTGTTTACTCACAATCGTTTTCTGAAGTGTTCCTGAGCCCATGTAATAATGTTCTTTACTCAGTCATTTTGGTTTTTAATGCAATGCCACCTGAAGTCTCAAAGGTCACGGGCATTCAGTGTTGCTTCTCTGGGGTCTCTGAATCTTTTGATGGTATTATGGATTGTAGAAAATGAAATCCCTAAATTTCTTGCAATTGTATGTTGACACTGAAATGTTAAGAAATTGGATGTAAGTGAACCTCGCCCCATCTTCGCTTTTGTACAACGACGTCTCTTTCGTACCCTGTCATGATACTATCACCTGCTACCAATAAACCCGTTTACTTGTAGAATGGTCCAAACGTGTGTTTTTTGAGCATTTCGCAACTTTCCCAATGTTTTGTTGCACCGTCCCAAATTTTTTGGAACATTTTCCAGGCATCAAATTCAGAATGACTACATATTTATGAAAAACAGTAAAGTTTACTAGTTTGAACTTTAAATATCTTGTCTTTTGTATTGTATTTAATTGTATAGGTTGGATAGGGCTGCTGTAATATGCAACTTTCCCTCTGAATAAAGTGTCTGTCAATAATCTAATCTAATTGGAAACTGGAATTTTCTCTAAATGTCACACACTGCTAACAGTAAGACCTTGATTAAGTGCCCAACAAGAGTCCGTTTAAAGCAGTCTGGGAAAACTGCGTTGTGGAAATTGTTTTATCGGATTATTATGTGCATGCATGATAACATTAAATCAAGCCATGTAAAATATATGAAAGTGTGCAAATTAGGACTGAAAATGTTCTTCGATGTTTTGTGTAGGCGTGTGGGGAGTTGGGGTGGCCACACAGAAGGTGAATCTAAACCAGATACCTTTGGGCCGAGACAGTCACAGTTTGGTGCTCAGACACGATGGATCTGTCTGTCACAACAGCGAAGAGAAGAACCGCTTGCCAGCTAACAGTGTGCCTCAGGAGGGAGACGTTGTGGTAAGAATGTGGCAGTTTTGTTCCTTTAGGAGAAAAAATATGGACCATACATATTTGAAGTCTTAGTAACAAAAGCCTGAACAATTATTCAGTATTGTTTCACTATATTGTTGATTTCAGTATATCAAATATTCAGTATTTTGTTTAAATGTATTTAAGCAGAGGCATGAGTAAGGCCATGTACACATTTCACATATAATTCACATTTTCAATATTAACACTTTTTTTTTATATAAGCAATTTTTGTTTGACAAAATACTTTCAGAAATACAGTATTTCCAACATTCTGACATACATAAATATTGAATAATCAGTTACATAATGAGGAACAAAAATTACTTATAATTATGCTAAAAATATTAGCAATATAGACACCGGAGTTAGAAGTTATGTTCACATTATCTTGCACACAACCTTCTTTTCTTTGATGCTTACATTCAGGGCTGCTCTGAAATAAAAAATAAACTAAACTTTATAACGTTCCGGTAACCCTTCAGCCTATGTTCATAAAACTGCAAAGGTTTTAAATTTGTCAACATGGTTTCATGCTAAGGTGAAACAGATTATTTAGATAAAGCTCCTGGGCCAAGAGGTGTAATTCTGCTGAGATGCCATAATTTACACTATATTAAAAAAACAGACATGTTTTTGGGGAGCAACTTATTTATTAATCCCCTAAATGAACAAGTTGGCTTGTAATGCGAACAGCCCAACAAAGACCTGCATAGAGTTATCATTTGTTTTCTTCGCTAAAGCCATTGCTCTGTAAATAAACCCTTATGAAGTCATTAGATTTGCAATGCACCGTTTAATGTACATCTGATCACTGGCTGTTTAATATTGTGTTAAAGCCAATGGCTGAAAACAGAGCAGCCTTCCCAAGTTTTCCCAAGGATTCCACAAAATAATTCTGATGTTACAGCTCATGTTTGTATGTTTTTCAGGGATTGACCTATGACCATGTGGAACTGAACCTGTATCTAAATGGGAAGAACATGCAGTGCCCAGCCTCAGGCATTCGAGGCACAGTGTACCCTGTTGTTTACGGTCAGTTTTATATATATATATATATATATATATATACACTCAGCAAAAAAAGAAACGTCCTCTGACTGTCAACTGTTTTTACTTTCAGTAAACTTAATGTGTAAATATTTGTAT
>JAQQZU010000035.1:5397385-5417429 GCA_030068025.1 Parauchenoglanis punctatus | reverse complement strand
TTACTGATCAATAAAGAACTCCTTCATGGACAGTTTGAGACTCAGTTTGTGTCTGTCTTCAGAGATTCCACCACAATAACTGGTATATCAGGAGTAGCATGTGCAGCTTGACAGACAGACAGACAGAGAGAAAGAGAGAGAGAGAGAGAGAGAGAGAGAGAGAACAGAAAAGAGAAAAGCATGAAAATGCTCAATGTCACATAATGGTTAAGGAACAGTGTATATCGTGTGCTGAGTGCAAGCAGGAACTCTGGCAAGGCTAGCTATGACAGCATAATTAAAAGGGAGAGTCAGAAGGTAACACAGACATGAGGGCCCCCTGCGACATAAAGCAGCCAGCCACTCCACCGTCAACAAACCTGAGTGAACGCATGAGAGTGGAGGGTGACAGCATCCAAACATCCCAGTTTACCAAAACACCTGAGAACCCTCCAGATCTGAACCTTTACCTAATAGAAGGCTATTAACAGAGGGCTTGAATAAACAAATATGTTTTCAGCCTAGATTTAAACACTGAGACTGTGTCTGAGTCCTGAACACTAATTGAAAGGCTGTTCCATAACTGAGGAACTTTGTAAGAGAAAGCTCTGCCCCCTGCTGTAGCCTTCACTATTCAACAGTACCAAAGCCTGCACCTTTTGATCTAAGTAGGTGTGGGGGGTCATAAAGTACCAGATGTTTGCTCAGATACTGAGGTGTGAGACCATTCAGTGCTTTATAGGTCAACAGTAGTATTTTATAATAAGTGAAAAATTTGTTTGGGAGTCAATGCAGTGTAGATAAGATAGTGGTGATGTGCTCAAATCTCATTGTTCTAGTAAAGATCTTTGCTGCTGCATTCTGGACTAACTTGAGCTTGTTTATGCTCCCACTAGAACATCCAGACAGTAAGGAAGTACAATAATCTAACCTTCGAGGTAACAAAAGCATGAACTAGTTTTTCTGCATCATGCAGTGACATATTTCTTATTTTAGCAATATTTCTGAGATGAAAGAAGGCTGTCTTGGTAATATTATCTGTATAAACTTCAAATGACTGACTGGAGTCAATAATCACACCAAGGTCTTTTACTTTTGCACAGTGTGAAACAGAAAGGCCATCCAGAGTTACTATGTAATCGGAAAACTTACTTCTAGCTTCATGTGGTCCTAATATTAGTACTTCTTTCTGATCAGAATTAAGTAGAAGGAAGTTATTAAGCATCCATTGTCTAATGTCCTTTACACATTCCTCAATTTTATTAAGCTGGTGTCTCTCATCTGGCTTTGCTGAAACATACAACTGTGTGTCATCAGCATAGCAGTGGAAACTAATACCATGTTCATGAATAATATTACCTAGAGGTAGCATATATAAATAAAAATTTAACTTTCCAAAATAAAATACATGGAAATATGTTCATAAAATTGAATACTAGTGATTGTAAGGGTTTAGGACAATTGATTTAGAAATATAGAAATATAGGCTGCACTTTGTAAGACCTCTTACACATAATGGGCTTTTAACCTTATTGACCACAGTGGTGCAATCATTTATTACATAAACGAGCAGAATTTCTCTGGTTAACATGCCTAGTGAAAAATGTAAGCATTTATCAGAATGTCACAGGCTCCCAACCTTCGTCATACACATTTTAGTGTTTCCGTCCACCCAACACACCTGACCCAATTACGCAGCTAATTAACAATCCTTCCTAAGTTGAAGTGGATATGTTAGATCAGGGAAAGCACTAAAATATGTAGAACAGATGGTATCAGCATTGGGAATCTGTGACCTATGTGATGTTCTCTCATGCACAGGCTGTGTAGAACCAGCAGGCAGCAGCAGAGCACAACTCAATTTTGTTTTTTCCGTTATATTCTGAAATATATATTGCTGCTTTGTAAGAAATTAAAGTTATAAAATCACACGAATAATAATAATAATACAATATATTATATTGCTAATATATAATAATATATTAATAATAATTAATAATAATAATGAAATTAATGTGATTTGTTTTCTGGTTAAACATAACAGTGACTGAGGAAACCTGCAGTTTCTCCAAATGCAAATCCATGAATTTATCACAGCCTGTTCTTGTTAGATGAAAGATAAGCACAAAGATAAACATACACATAAATGAATATGGACATGAGCCTGGATAAATATCTCTTTGTATTTTCTAGCACATTTCTTTTAACCAATCAGTGCAATCTGATGTCCTCAGTGTATGCCTCAGACTTGCAACTCACAATCCCTCCAGAGGCACCAGCTACCTTGGAGACATGGAAACTGTTGTGCAGTTTTGTGTTTTATTTCCTAAATTGTAAAAGCTATTTTTTGCGAAAAGAAAAGAAAAGAAAAACTAGTTAATGTAACCTAATTTAAAAATGAAAAAATTTGTATGCTGAGAGGTAAGCAATTCTAAAACTGAAGAAACGTTTATATTACTGACCACAGTTTTTATTTTCATTTAATGATCTCTGAGGACCTTGGGTGCTCATTTAATGATTTATATGATCGACTGCAGCTAAATATGCTCTATTTAAATTTACATTCACTCATACACACATACAGAAGATATTACTGTACCACTTGAACACTTTGGAAAGTGTTTTTCATAAGGCCTAACAGTAAAAAAAAATTACTGCCCGATAATTTTGTGGATCTTTCAGGTTACAGAAAGATTACACCAGACCTGTCACCTCTACCCTGCAATTTGATAGAGCTTTATCAGGTACTCCGAATTGCCAGTTTGTGAGAGAAATCAGTAAGTGTAAAAACAGGTTGTCGTCAGCTCACTGATAAGATAAGGCTAAATAATAGGATGTGCACTTACTTATACTTTAAGAGAGCATCACACCATGCCTATTTTAGTGCTTGAAAATGACATTTATATCCAGAGGTCATGGCCAGAAATCCCAAGTTTATGATTATGATTAAGGCACATGCTTAACCAGCTACTTCAGAGTCATATATCAATAGTGACATGCTGTAGTCTCTGTGCACTGTATAAGAACTAGTTATCACATAAAGGGCAGTGTTGACATTTGGGTTTATACATAATGATTTACAGATTGTACATAATAGGAATGTAACCAAATATGAATACATTATTCTGAATGAACAGATAATGTGTTCTAATTGGATACAAACACTATTTGTTGGTTTTTATAAGGTATTAAATATTCATAGGGCTTCTGATTGAGACAAGAGGTGTGCATGGGGCCTGGAATCCTGTGGGATGCAACAACGTAGTAGTGCAAGCCAGAGGTTTTTCATGTTGGTAAGACCAAGTGGTCATATATGAAACTAACAGGACAAACAAAGACCATGTTTATGTCCAGACAGCCATATTTAAATTAGGCTAGTTTGTTTGTATTTTGGAAAATGGAACCAACTAAATGCTCTAGAAAATATTGTGGGCAAGTAGAAACAGAAATAGCTGTGTGCGCAGATTAGAAAAACATTTCTGCGCAAGCCTGTAGTTGAGTCTAATAATGAACATGAGTGATGTAGCTGAGGTTGAGGAACTGTCAGAGACAAATTTATAAACCATGCTAAAAGTGTTGAAATTTCATTGTATCTGAATTTCTGAAACAGAAAAAAATTCAGATTAATTCATTGTGAATGCTCCCAGCAAATAAACAGGAAGATATCCACATTGAGCATGGAGAAGGAAATCTGTTTTTATGATCATATACTTAGACTGTAAACTGTAATTTGAGCTCTATAATCCACGTCCTCATCTTTTTCCGTCTTCACACTTCAGTTCTGTGCAATACTCAGGCATCTACCTCCTCACGTGCTTCATAGCAAATGATAGAAATCGTCCTACGATCCATCTGAGCTACGAAAGCTACCTGAGGACCATATAAAAGGAGAAAATAAACAACGACTAATTTCAATTTAGAGGTAGTACAGACCTGAAACCAGTGACAATCTGATCTGATCAGAAATCAGAAGCAGTGCTCCATCTTGTGAAACACACTGTACTTAATATATCTTTCCTGCTTATTTTTCTGTTCAGCTGTGTATGTGCTTGAATAAGTGATAAAAAAAGAAAAAAATGCAGAAAAAAGTGATGCAAGCACAAATGATGACAAAGTGAATCCTGTGTGCAACAGTGGAGAATAAAGCTTTTGAATACAAAACAACTTTAATAAATATGCTACACTGATTTTGGTTGTATTATTTTATTGGATGTATTTAAGACATATGGCTAATTATTTTTCAATAATTATATGTTTGGTTATTGGACTGAATCCTTGCAATCAACCTACTTAGGGAACAAATATCCACTGTTGAACTTTGAGTCTTCCGTGCTCAGCACATTTTCAGCTATTCAGTTTAATTTTTTAAACTTTAACTTTAGGCCCAATGTGTGTGTGTGTTAAAGTTTGAGTGGTATGCTAAGTAATTCTCATTCCCATATCTGTAATAGAGCCTCTTATGTGAGTTTTACAACATATGCCCTTTTCTTTTACTATCATTATTCCACTCTGATGCACGTGTCACATGTCTCATAGAAGCCACGATCCTTCCCAATGATGATGGTGATGATGATGGTAGCTGTGGTGAGTGGGCCTTTGAAGGGCACAATAAAATTTACACACCATAATGTTATAAAAGAACAAGGTGGTGCATTTATTATCCCTTAAGTTGAACAATTACATTTTTTCCTGCTTTTATAAGTGTATTCTTTTATAAGTGTATTTGGACAATGACCCCATAAAACATTTGGCCCAAGTTCATTTTTCATGGCTATGCTCTTTTTTATATGTTCTGGGCAAGTTTTAAAGGGCACTAAGCCTGTGAAGAGTCTCGTTGTGCTTTGTGTCACTCTTGTGTCAGGCAGCAGGAAGAAGGGACTCCTTGAGAAAGAAAGAGCAGAAGACCCAAGATCGGCAGGACCCTTTCCAAAAGTCTCCTACCTTTCTTCTTCTTCTTAGCCCGTCAAAGTTTGGAATCTACAACCACCATTGATTTAACTTTGCTTTACAAAGTTTTCTGGGTTTCTATACTTATTTTCTTACTTATTTGTTTCTGCTACTTTTAAGACTGGGTTTATCATGTCAACACCTCTAGTGACCTGCAATGTCAACGCTACCGTGTGCTCTGGCGAATCATGCCTGGTGCCAGAGAGTAACTTTAACATTATCCTCAGCACAGTCCTAAGCACAGTACTCACGGTCATGCTGGCCATGGTCATGTTTGCCATGGGCTGTACCGTGGACGTACACAAGCTCTGGGCACACGTCCGCCGACCGTGGGGTATCTTCATTGGCTTTCTCTGCCAGTTTGGCATCATGCCCTTCACTGCATTCGCTCTCTCGCTAGCCTTCCAGGTGCAACCTATCCAGGCTGTGGTCATCTTAATCATGGGCTGCTGTCCTGGAGGCTCCAACTCCAATATCATCACCTACTGGCTGGATGGAGACATGGATCTTAGGTGAGAGCACCAGACATTAGTATTTGCAGCAATAGTCAATGTAGCCAATTTTCATTATTATTATTTTCACATATGCTGAATTGGCTTACCTTATTTCCTATTAGCTACACAAGGAATATAACTGTTACAAGAAATGAATAAACAACTGGATGGTGTGATACGGTCTGATGTGAAGCTGATTGTTTTCTTTTAATTCTTTACACCCTAAAGAATTTTATTCCTACTACATGACAGAAATTGGCCAACACAAACACTAACAAATTGTTACTTTTTATCTGTTAGTTACATTTAATGTTGTTGAACAAACACAAAGTTATTTCCTGTTAAACCACATGCAATCAGATGCAAATTAAACCATTTAACCAGCTACTATAGAAAGCATTAGAACAAGCTCATTAATGCTTTAATGCATATATACACATACATTTAAACTGCAATTTGCCTTAAAGCTGGTACTGCTGTCAGAGAGAGAAAATGAATCAAAGCCTTCTGCTACATCAGATCTCAGAATTCGACTGTGATATAATACACTATGTGGCTTTTAAGTTTTGTGGACATCTGACTATCACACTTATATGTGGTTCTTCCTCAAAATGTTGCAACAAAGTTAGGAAGCACAATTATACAGGCTGTCTTTGTAGGCTGTAGTATTCCAATTTCCCTTCACTGGAACTAAGAGGCCCAAACCTGTTCTAGCATGACAATGCCCCTGTGCACAAAGTGAGAAGATGACCTGGTTTTCCTAGGTTGGAATGGAAGAACTTGAGCATTTTTCACAGAGCCTGACCTCAAATCCACTAAACACCTTAGGGACGAACTGGAACAGGCCTCCTCACCCGACACCAGCGCCCGACTCCCTGCTAATGTTCTGGTGGCTGAATGAGCAAATCTCCACAGTCAGTCTTCAAAATCTAGTGGAAAGCTTTCCCAGAAGAGTGAATTTATACTCACACCAATGGTCACACATTTGTAATAGACTGCTATCTATCTAGTGCTGTTCATAGTCTGAACTAATGTGTAACATGCTATATGCTTAGCTAATCTTTTAGTCCTAAAAGTAGAGTGTGATTTTATCATCCCAACCTCAGTATTAGCATGACAACATGTTCATCCATCCTGGCACTTGGGATGATGCCCCTTTGTCTGCTCATCTACACCTCAGTCTGGATCTCAGCTGATACCATCCGGATTCCTTATGACAGCATAGGTGAGACAGTTTTACAGTTTAAGCAAATTGTTTAGTTACACTAAATTGTTTACAATTACAGTAAATTGTATTTAATTAAATATAATTATTAAAAAAGATTTAAAAAAAGATTCTAGGTCCGTTCTAGGTTCTTACTAAAAATATTTGAAAATACTCGGGGCACTACTATTTTAATTGTATTCAACAATTTAAAAGTCACTTTCTTGTTAAGAATCTTTTGTCTCTCTCCATCTCTTTAGCTATCTTTTTTCTCTATCTTGAGCTGAAATTTGAAGAACAAAATGAAATTGATAAACATAAATAAAAATTCAAGTATATTAATGTAGTCAGTCATGACATAGTTGGTGTCTAAACTTTGCTTCAGGTTTTAAACTGATTTCAGATCTTATAAGTATTTAAGTATTTATTTAATTGTTAAACCTGAGTAGCAGTCATCTCACACTAGATATTGCTTCATGTTAAGGCATTACGCTGGCGAGTCTTCTCGTGCCTGTCACTTTGGGAATCCTGGTCAAACACCGCTGGCCCAAGGTGGCAAAAAGGATCCTGAAGGTGAATATTGATATTCAGTGATTTTTTTTCCATTGCTCTCACAATTGCATTGCACACATCCATTCATTGAAAACTGATGCATGTATGCATTTTTTTGTTTATGTATTTTCTTCTGTAGTTTGGCTCTGTTGTCGGCATCCTTCTGATTATCATCATTGCTGTGGTTGGTGGTGTGCTTTACCAGTCCTCATGGATAATTTCTCCTTCTCTTTGGATAATTGGAACAATCTACCCAATAGTTGGCTTTGGTCTGGGCTTTCTGCTGGCTCGATTTGTGGGGCAGCCCTGGCACAGGTATTACAGCAAATCTTTGTATTTTTTAAATTCTTTATTAATTCTATTTGAGCCACTGTAAAATATCACAGCAAGAATTAAATGCTTCCATCCTGAATGTGCAGTTTAACGGGTGTTTTTCAACAGTGGCTTATTTTGCTTTTTGCAAAAGCGATATATGCGACAAATGTCAGTTGGGTCAAAATTTATTCGGCTTCATAAATATTCAGGTTATATGTATTGTTGCCAGATGTCGCACTATTGCACTGGAGACAGGCTTCCAGAATTCACAGCTGTGCAGCACGATTGTTCAGTTGTCCTTCGCCCCTGAGGAGCTGGAGATCATGTTCTCCTTCCCCTTAATCTACAGCATCTTCCAGCTGGTTGCAGCCATGCTGTCAATTGGAGGTAAGTTATCACAATTAAGCTATATACTAGATATACTAGAAACTAGATATAATAGAAATTGGATCATATAGATGGGATAAAAAATAGAAATGTGATCACTTGGCCATGTTATCATTTGTCTCAATGTTGACCTTTAGATTAGATTAAATATCTCTTTAGATATTTTATACTGATATAAACTTTTAAAATGCATCACTTTTGCTACATTTATGCCTGGTGTCCATAATACTCCAGAGGGTTCAAGCCCCTAAAATGGAAAGTTTTGGAAACACTGCTGGCCCGGTTTTTATTTTGAAAACATTTTAGTGTGGACAGCCAGAAACTATGACGATGACAGAGACATCTATGTTTGCTTCCTGATGGTGTCTTATCAGTCATGATGCATCCTTCCCTGATTTATCACATGACCTTTGCCAGAAGAAAACAAACAGCCTCAGCCTTGACTGCCTCACCCAGTGGTGAATGCAGCATGGATAATGAATTACAAGTGTTGCTGACCTTGCTGACTTTGATAGCAGCAATGCTGTGCATTTTGATGCACAGTTAAATTATGCATTTTATGATTGTACTACTGCCTATGTGCACAGGAGGCAAGCTATTATTCTGGTGATCTGCAAATTGGCAACCAACTACAGAGTAAACAATCTGCTTCCTGTTTATATCGGCACACACATGCCCAGTGTACGTGAATGGTCATGTGATATGCGTTTTCAGGCATTTTACAATGGACATACAATGGTTCTGATTCGAAGCAAAAACACGCATCAGGTTAGAGATCATTTTCGTTTTAAAACACACCTAACCCTTTAAAAGTAAAACGTATTAGTGTGGACGTAGCTTAAGACAGGTGGCACGGTGGTGGAGCAAGTAGTGGAGTTTCTCATGTTCTCCCTGTCTCATAAGGGTTTCTTCTGGGTTCTCTAGTTTCTTCTCTCCTCTAAAAAACATGCCAGTGAGAGGACTGACTACACTAAATGACCCCTGAGTGAATTAAGTAAACTTAGACAAAGAAAGTTTTTTTGTTTTTCTTTTATCTAAGTATCAAATTACTATGTGTAAAACAATAATCAGAACGCACATGAAGTAATTCTTACAAGCATTTCTGCCATTTGTTCAGTTTAGTGTAATAACAGACAAACTATATTTGAAATTATGGATTTACAGTACAAAATTTTCCTGACTGAAATTCTAAACCTAAGAATACAAATGTCCCCATTCACCACTACCTTATTCTCTATTCTCATTTAGAAATGCAAATATGTACATTTCTTGTTCAAAGTTGACAACTTTGTGATGCAAGTCCGTTATTTCAGGTTACCAGCTGTACAAGAGGCACTGTAAGCAAAAATTGCCTGAGGAGGATAGTGAGAGGGCTGATGGAGCTGCTGACACTGCCTCGTGTAAAGACAAGCAGGAGAATGCTTTAACCAATGGAGGATTTCAGAGTGATGAGAATGGGAACACTGATAGCAAGGGATCACTCACTCATCTGTGAGCAGGCACCAGGCTCTATCTCCATATGAACTGCCTTCTGCTGGCAGAAGGGTATTTACTGCCAGCATTGTTTTGCCCCTGGCTGGTGGAATGAGCTGCCTGTCTAGACACGTTATTTATTAGTGTTCTCAAATCTCTGGACAAAACAGTTTGGTGGCAGGTGGCAGGGAAACCAGAGTGTATTAGTATGTCAGTAAAAAAAAAGTTCTCCTACAGAATCACACATCATCTTAACAGCCTTATTGCTCAGCATACACTATTTCATAAACTGACTGGTTCCATTAAAACAAAATCAAAGCATTTATTTATGATCATATACTCATTTATAAAGACAAACTTTGGTGACTCACTGGCTTTTATCATACTTTAAAAAGGAACAAGTACAAATATATTGTAGCCACAAACTAAATCTTGTGGGCACAAATAGTGTAACTTGAGCCCATGATTTAATGTGTTATGGGACATTTATATTTATTACGTGGCCTCAATTGTGATAATGGTTGAAAAAGTTTTTCTTCCTATAAAATTTCCTGAATGTTCACCACAGTGAGAGCACATGACAGCAATGTGTTAGATATTTTGTTTATATTTGTGATGTTTGGTACTGGTGTTCAGTATTTTCAGCCTTTTTTTCTAACTGTGTATGAGAGAATAAGTAAAATTACTCTTGTTGAAAGACTGCCTGTTGCTACTTTTAGTAAGCAAGGGTTGTCATACGAACTGGACCTAAAGCAGTAAACAGTGTTTTAATTTAACAACATAATTTGTATTTAAATGAAAGTGTTATGCGCATAATAACCAGCTGATTAGCTTACGTTTTTGCATTTCATTTTAGGGAATATTTTAATCAAACTATCATTTTGAAACAGCAGAATATTTTTCAGGTATTTATATAAAACACTGAGATGTCATTACTTACTTGACAAAAGAAAAAAAATAGTTGAAATATGAAATAACAGAAATATTACTTTGAAGGTATTACAAGTATGAACTCAGTTGTAGCGCTGTGAATAAGAGTAAGTGAATAATATTAGCCGTTCAAATGTGCACAGATTTCATTAGACTAATTAATTGTCTTTTTTGTAAGCTGGGATAAATATCATGAGCAAATAAATTTGTTATTTTAGCCTTCAAATCTGAATGTTCACCTTTATTTTTTTCATCAGAATCACATTACATAGATGTTAAAATATGATATAGGATCAGTGTGATTATATATCACTCGAGTTTGTTGAGTAGTAAAGGAAATGTATCATGTGTAACAGAATGTGCACTCATTATATTACTGATTAACATGTAATACAGATTGAAATAGAAAATAAATTTTCAAAATTAGTGTGCCTTCAAAAATAAATTGATCAGGAAATAAAAGAACAGCGTGCATGAGCGGCTCCTTAGAACCTCTTGTCTAGATGCCAAGACAACACTTTTATCTATTCTAGAGACCATATGAAGGCACAGTTGATGAATATAAGGAAGGAACAATAATTCAGAAATTGTGCAAATATTTTGATGGATCTTTTCACTCTCTGCTCTTGATGTATCTTTTTGTTCTGTCTGCAATAATAATAATAATAATAAACTTGAATGGTTTGAATAAATCATTTGTTATGGAGAAAAATCATGTCATGACATCACACAAAACTTAAAAATGCATCGAATTTTTTCCAAGACATTGAATCTACTGAGCCTGTATATCACAGTAGACCAACACTTCCTACTCCGGTCTGTGATTCGAGTTCCCATTTTGCTTCTTCGTGATATCTTCCCCTTCCTGGACTCTTATCACAGATCCAAGTAGGAGATTTCCTGGGCATGCAACTGTAACTGCAATGATCATTCCAGTTGATGTATAGTGGCTTGTCAGTGTCATGATAAAATTTCTGGAAATAACAGTTTTTAACTGACGCACAGCACTGAACTTTGGTTTATATAATAGTTCTACTATGACTTTTAACATTTTTGAAGGCATGTATGCTTATTTGTGTGGCAAGAATGGTCAGAAATTAAACCAGGTGTTTATATAAATGTCCTCATTTTAGACCACAAAGTATTTAAATAATAAGATATCGTCATTTGTTTGGCATTAGTATTGTACACATTGAATCAATTGTTTGTAGAGCTTCATGAACATTATTTAGGAGAACTGTATAAATTATCTGAAAAGTATTATATTAGGTATATTCAAATTTACTATAAAAATTAATGGAACAATGATTATTGCTAAGCATTTTAATAGTACACCTTCAATCTCAATTAGACATAGTGCAAGAAACTTTGGACAGTTTTTTTTCTTATTTCAACTTTTACAAACCTTTTCCTCACCAAGACTATCACATGTTTGCATGATTTCAAATCACAGGATTTCCAATAATTGTTTGTTCAAATAGTTAAATATTTGTTTTTGCTGATTCTTTTAAAAAAAAAAAAAAAGCAATTTAATAAAATTAGTTGGCAACCAATTTATGTGCTTCAAGACTTTGTTTTAAGGGACTGAATAAATAAAAGGGCAGGAGCCTTGGACAGAACAAAATCTGGCACATTTTAAATTGCTCATTCAGTGGTGTATATAATGATCTATCCTGAAATCTCATGTCAGAAATCGAAACAAAGTAATTTCGATAATTGTCTTCACTTGTGTGATGTAAACTATCCACGAAATAAACCAAATATCAAATTTCTCTGATGTATTCAGAGATATTCGAAACCTTCTAAATTAAATGTACGTAAGCTCAGACCTGAGACCAAGCAGTTGATCATTGGTACAAATAAGACACTGAACCAGAACCTAAGCCACCAAAAAAAGGCAGAACTGTGACAGCAAATGACTGAAAAATCACTCCTGGAATCTGTAGTTACTCTGAATCAGTTCAGCCAATGCCAAGTGTAGTTCTGAATTTATAGGAAATTATCACTTATAATACTATAAATGGAAACACAGGAATTTACTTCAGAGATCTCGGGCCAAATTAGGTATATTTCAACAATCACCTTGTTTATCTCATAAAACCGAGTCTTGAAAGCATAGCCCTGACAAAATAACTAAACGTGGTCATTATATTTCACAACCTGACCAAAGACTAACCCTGAAAAACTACAGGCTGGAAAATTTCTCAGTAGAAGCCTAACTAGAGATTTGAAGTTGAGTTGACATGAATGTTCACTTTGAATTTGCACCTGCAGTGTAGTTGTGATAATGAGTGGCAAATATCAGCAGTGGAGGTACATGTGATCAATCCACCAATAAGTTTATGGAGGGATTGATCACCTGTACCCCTACCTGTTCCAAATACAGGTCTATTGAACACACAAATATAGTCTAAACTTTTCCGCAGTGTTGTTTTAGTCACACGTCTCCAGATTAATAACACTATAAGCCAAAGGATGCAAAAATATTATCAATCTCATCATTGTGCATGCCACTAGATTTCATTGAACTGGTCTCAGTCTCCATTTTGCTTTCTTTTTGACTGACTACGACATCACTTAGTGACATCATATCTTTATGTAAAGGTGGGACTTCTGTGTACTTTCTGCATTTGTGTGATGATTTTGCGGTTACATTAAAAAGGTCTTTTACTATTTGAGGGCGCTTTCTGGCTTTCCCAGATCGGCTCTCGACACCTCCATAATGTCTCAAACGTGTAGCGAAACGTGTTCTGAAGTAGCTTTTTGTCCTCCGCTGAAGAAAATGGGAAGGTCTTGCCAAGATAATTCCTTTAAGCATCACATGGTGAACCCTAATCCTAAGCCTTCTCAGCATCTTCTGCACACTAGATGTAATAAAACAAAATAAAATAAAAAAATAAATAAATAAATGCAATAAATTTACACATTTACACACACACACAAAAAAAAGTGTTCTGCACAGGTACCTGATTCCTTCTGACTCCAAAGCCTTTATCCTCTGGCACCTGAGGAGCGTGAAGGCAAGATAGCGGCGTTCCTGGTGATGCTTACTCCTCCTACACCAGCACATCATCTCTTCAAGATGTGTAGCCATGTCCTTAATAGAGGATGCCGTCTTCAGTTTTTTCAAGAACATTCTCCTTTGGTCGAGCACAGCTAGGCTGGAAGTGCTCGGTGGTCCAGGAGCTGCTGTCTTAATGAACCCTTCAGCTGTACACTGACAGGAAGCATAGCAAACACAAACAAGGATTCCAAACCAGAAATCAGTTTTCTAAACATATTTTCTCAACCACTTAATACACTGATGCTTTGGCCATGGCGTAAATCATTATATTGGATCATGTTTTACTCATATTTCAGGTTACTTCTACAAGAAGACTAAAAAAAAAAATGTCCACCTTTAAATACAAGACAAAAAGACAAGAGCACTGATATACCAAAATATGGCAATATCAACTGACAGCACAATGTGACAGAATTTTATTTGAAGCCTAATCTTGTTTATCATTGAATAAACCTGCTCCTGAGCAGATCGGCCTTGTTTAAGGCCTTGTTGTCTTGGTAAGCTTTGTGTAAAGGAACAAAATCTATGATCATTTTAAATGGTCAACAATCCAATCCAACTACCTCAGTAGACTACATATGAAGAACGTGGTCTAGAGCCACTGTAGTAACTGCAATCTATTCTAATCCACTATGGTCTATACATTTAAGAAATATAATTTCTCAGGAGTAGCATGTGCAGTTCCACAGACAGAGAGAGAGAGAAGAGAAAAGATAAAAAGCAGATTGTTAGGTATGCTCATCGTCATGTAATGGTTAGGGAACAGTGTATATTGTGTGCTGAGTGCAAGCAGGAACTCCGGCAAGGCTATAGCTATGACCGCATAACTGAAAGGGAGAGCCAGTAGGTAACACAGACATGAGGGCACCCTGGGACATAAAGTAGCCAGCCACTCCACCGTCAATAATCCTGAGTGAACCTGGCCACAGTCTTGCTCATACGTGTGTGTGTGTGTGTGTATGTGTGTGTGTGTGTGTGTGCATGTATATAGATAGATATAGAGCCATTTACAGATTCATAAGTTTATAAATTTATATACTTCTGTGAAGCTGCTTTGTGACAATGTCTGCTGTTGAAAGCGCTATACAAATAAAATTGAATTGCATAACTTCTCAGAAGTTAAAATAAGTCTGATGATAAACCTGTTTGGAGGTTTGCTGCAGAATCGACTTTATGTCCAAAGTTGAGGAAGATCCTACAGACGTGTAAAAAAGAAAAAAGACCAATAAAAAACACAAATAAAACTATTCCCTTATATTTAAAGGAATATTTAATTATATCCAGAATTATTCAAACAGTTCATAAAGAAATCAGACTTACGCATGCAAGGTGGGCCTTGACGCAAAATAGTCCTCCCCAGATCCATTTTAGAAGCCATTTCCTCACTGGCTAGCATTTGCATCATCTCTCGCTCTTCTTCTTCCCTGTTTTCCACTTGTTCCTCACTTCCCTCCTCAAACAGCCTGTCAAGAAGGGAGGGTTTTGTGGTTTTCTTCATCCCAAATAGCTCTGCTGTACTCCTCTCCTTGAGCAGGTCAGAGTAAGGGGGCCCCAAAAATGCTTCCAGGTCTTTAGGCAGGGTGAAGTCAGTGAGGAAGGCCATGGGGCGACATTGCACTACTTCGTGGAGAAGATCCATGATGCCTTGATACACAGGCACCAGTGATATGAGGATGCCTCTGAAAAACACCCTGCACACAATGAATGTAAAGAGCAAAAAGAGTTGACCTGCGGGCTGCTTTACGTGCCAAATATTTTACATTTTTTATTACATTAACATCTTGACAAATCGACATGATCACTCGGCTGAACTCACCAGAGTCGACTGAGCATGCTTGCGAACACTAGGTTTAGCACAATGAACTCAGACAAATGAAGATGCTGCCTTGTCAATCTGTTGGGGACGAGTTAAGTTTTTTTTTATATCACTGAGCGGTCTTGAATTCTGATTAGTCAGGTGCTGATTGATTTTCCATAGCAGGATGGCTGAAACAGTAGTGGCAGTCACAAGCTTAATAATGCACATGTTATAAAATATTATAATTTCTATCGCAACTGCTCATTTACAGGGAATTGTATAATCGATGTTCCACATACAATATATGGCCAAAGGTTTGTGGACACGCGAACATCCCATTAGTGTTTTAGTTGCCCTTTGCTGTTATAATAACCTTCAGTCCTCTTCGAATGATTCCATTAGGTTTTGGAGCATGGCTGAGGGGATTTGTGTTCATTCAGCCACAAGAAGCACTGATGTTGTGTTAGGAGGTCCGAGGTGCAGTCGGTGTTCCAGTTCATCCCAAAGGTGTTCACTGAGGGTGAGGTCAGGGCTCTGTGCAGGACATTGGAGTTCTTCCACTCCAAATTGGGTAAACTATGTCTGCATGAACCTTGCTTTGTGAACAAGGGCATTATCGTGGAAGCAGGTTTCAGCCCTTTAGTTCTAGTGAAGGGAAATTATAATGTTGCAGCATACAGAGACATCCTATAAAAGTTTGCACTGCAGACTTTGTGGAAGACCCATATATAGGCGTGACAGTTAGGTGTCCAAAAACATTTGACCATATAGTGTAATTGAAGCTTAATAATAGGCAGACTAAAAACATTATTAAACAAAAAACTGTAATCATTGTTACAGTGAAACTGTAAGGAGGAGATGTTCATTTACCACATATTTTACATTATTTTACAAGTTACAAGTTCCACCAATGTGCGAAAGGATTTTGGTTTCTCTTTACATGATATGACACAAATAAATCCCTTCATAAGCCATATAAAATCTAAATTCATGCACGATAATGCTCCTTATATGTTACTACAGCTGTATGCCTGTAGGCAGTGGAGGATACGAGAAGGCTTTAGTGCACTGGTCCAGGGTTCGGCACAGGAGGCTAGAGGCTCCCAACAGTTTAAGACAAAACCATTCCAGCGTGGGCTGACTGGGGACATCACAATGTCCCACCTCAACTCCTACATTCCTGCACAGAAAACACATCAGGAAATTATAGGGAGGCTCAACTGTCCCAAAAGGAATTTGGTCTCTCCTAACAAAGCTAAAAGCAGGCTCTGAATGATGTGAACAGCAATATCAAGGGCCAACCTGTCAGAACGGATATTACTCAGAACTAAGTTGGTTTGGTTACTGACTGTATATTTGGGTTTTGCACCTTTTCAATAGGCCAAAGAAGCCCTACATCCCAGCATACTGTACACTTACGGTCAAGAATCACCCCTAAAATCTCTTTCAGCAATACTTATCCCACCACTGTAAATAGTAATTTGTTCTTCAGTGCAAGATTAAGGATTCAACAAAGTAAAGACCAAATGCAAATTTCTGGTTGGGCAAAACTCATTTTGTTTCTTTCTTTTTGGGCACTGTTTATTTTAGACAGAAGCTGTAGCTTGTGACATCTCTCTTTAAGATCTGCTGTTACTTTAAAAAAAGAAAAATTATGGCAGGAAAGTGGGGAGTGAGAGTTATAACTTATTACACATTCAGCAACACTACAAATAAAATGGACAAGTGACAATTAAAGCCAGAACCCAGGATTTAAGCTGGAAACTGGACTGTACAGGTGATATCCCTACCATTTAAGTCATGGTCAAGCTTTCCTTCTGACATGGGCTGTTTATGCTGGTCTTACTAGCAAAGATTACCTATTTGCTTTGTTTTTGTCTCATTCGGTCTCTCATACATTATTGTTTTACCTTTGGATTTGGTTTGGACATAGCTCCTGCACGTCTTGCAAGGCTTCCTGCAATTTCATTTGCTTCAGTCGGTTTATGCATTGCTCAACCTGCAGTGAACACAAAAGCAAACATCTATGTCCCTAAGCATCAACAGTACTTAATGTTAGAAATGCTCCCTGGTCCTGGAGTACACCATGTCCTGCATATTTTAGTGTTTTCCCTGCTGGAAACTTGTGATCTAGAAAATAAGAAAGTTGACCTGCTTGATGGCCCGGAAAGGTTTGTGCTGTCTGAGGCTGTTGTGCATTACATACAGGATCTCATGGAGCACGCGGATCTCCGTTTGCAGCACGTGGCTAACCAGCAGCTTCAGCACGCTCCCACAGTGCACCACCACAGCTTCAGTTACAGCCGCTGAAGTTCAACCAACACGTTAATAAGTCAGCTTGCACAGCACGGGACACAGACATTAACATAAAACACTAATCCCAACGTTAACCATTTTTAAAAACGCTGTACCCCACGTGTGTAACACCCACAAACAACGTCTGAAACCGAATACAGCCAATCACCGTCTCAAACTATATCTAACACCAGAGCAGCTTTAATAACACAGCAACATACCTGTCCTGGTATTAAAAGTGATTCGACAAGCCGCAGCAGCACCTGGATACGGTATGTTTATTTTATTCCAGCATTCAACCGCCATATTGATTAAAGTCATCCAGGAACTAGGAGGCTAGAACACATCTCAACGGTTGCCAGATCACTCTTCCATAATCCCCCTAAAAAGAAACAAATTATTTAGGTTCAAAAAACAAGATTGACCGTAAACCTTTTATCCATGACAAGTTAATCTCCCCCGTTTATCCTTGAATTATATTACAGATTATATTACAGTACATGGATATAGTCAGGTTTGGGGAGTAACGGAATACATGGAACATGGTTACGTAATTAGGATACAAAAAAGGTAACTGTATTCCGTTATAGTTACAGAAAAAAAAGCTGTAATCAGATTACAGATATTTTTTGGTAAAAACAGGGATTATTTACAGGATTACTATATTATTAAATGCATAAGGACTGCAACAACTAATCAGCAAAATCAATAAATATCGATAAAAAAAAAACTAACTGCCAATAATTTCATTGTTAGTTAATAATTTAATCATTAGTTGATCTGCGTTATGAAGCACACTGCGCACGCGCCACGTCACTTTATAAAAACATCTGAGTGAAATGGTGGAGAAGAAACATCCGTATGACTGTCTCTACGGTATGAAACTGCTGACCTCATAACATCATAACCTGTGTTTTACTGTGAGTAATATTATCATTCCTTTATTGGAATATGAGGAGACGTGTGATGTTCCTGCTTAAATTGTCCAGAACAGCTTTGTCATGGTTTGTTAAGCAGCAACTAGCAGCAAAACTGCTATTTGAATCAATTATCTTGAAAAAAAAGGAAAAAGTTAAGCTAGTATATATTTCCGACCCTGCTTTAGGTTCACAACTTGACCCCAAAAGAACCGATTCACTAATCTCTGGCATTGAAAACTAAGAGTCAAATGCAAATCTTTGGAGTCGATTCCACACAATGAAAATGACTCACCTTGCGCGCGCACACAGCAAGCAAAATTAACTTGGTATTGGGGAGTTTCAGTGAGAGAAACAGGGAGCTGATATTTATTTTATCTTTATTTTGAATGTCTGTTCGAAATTTGAACAAATAATGGTTTGGAATGCAGACACACAGCTGCAAAAGTGTGGTAGGAGACCTAGGCTACATACCGTCACCTGGAGTGATTATTCAGTACCATTCATTGCTTGTACTGAATGAGTAACGACATTCATTTAGTCAACATGAGCAAATATTCTCATGCTTGACAGATTATCTGATAAATGACACTAATGTTGTAATTAGTGACTGCTATTTAATAAAGCCTAGTTAAGAAAGGTTCTGTAGTAGTGCTGACTAAAATGCTGCAATTAAATATTTTAAATAAATATTTACTCCATTATTCCATTAACACTCTAATCATAATAAAAAAATATTATAAATAAAAATGTAAATAATTATCAAAAAAATTATAAAAAATAATCTGTAGTTGCAGCCCTAAATAAGAACAATATACTACATGCACATGTGCACACAACACTTCACAAGTGAAAATACAGCTAATCTTACAGTCACCAATTCATTATCATAGCAAAAGTGAAAAAAATGTGTTCACGGGGTGGAAATTTCACCATTATTTTGTCTTTAAAGCAGAAAAGGGGAACATCACGGTACAGAGCAAGTTCTGCCTTCCAGCTGAGAAATTGCAGTCATCATCCATGTATTTGGTATGGAGGTAGTCCGAAAGTAACAAAGTAATCAGTTACATTACTTTAATTTTGTGGTAATTAGATTAAGTTACTGACTAAAGTTTTTTAGCAGGTAATTAGTAATTGTATCAGAATACATTTTTAAAGTAACCCTCCCAACCCTGGATATAGTATTTAGATCATTCCTCGAGGGACCCCTTGTGAAGATCAGTAGTGAGGATATTCCAACTCTGTTCATTGAGTCAGATTACTTGGTTCGGCTCATAAGAGCCAACTTTTGTCTAAACCAGACAAATTGTGTGATAATTAGGTTATCCTCTTTGTCTATAATTACCGTTGAAATTGTTTCATGACACTTTTCTTTACCATAATACATCTTGCACTTTGCATTGTATTTTATATCAAATCTGCAAATGTGCATTGATAAATAAATATACCAATGTTATTTTGCTTGTTTTTTCTGTGCTTCATTTCCATGTATCCTTTCTTACCTAGAAGGACTAAAACACGCGACAATCTTCGCAGCCCCCGCTCCCCCCTCCTACTCATTGAGATTCAAGTCGTCACTTTGAATGGCCTTGTAATGCAAATCAGGCTGGACGTGCCCAAATCAGCTAGTGTGAAGTCCACAACGATGCAAAGTGCAAAGTGTGCACTTCCCACATGATTCACTCGATT
>JAQQZU010000035.1:5354164-5380449 GCA_030068025.1 Parauchenoglanis punctatus | reverse complement strand
CCATAGGTGTGAATGCGAGCATGTGTGGCTGTTTGTCTGTGTTGGCCCTGTGGTGGACTGGCAACCTGCCCAGGGTGCACCTCGACTCTTGCCCCGTGTCTGCTGAGATTGGCTCCAGCTTCCCCCGCGACCCAGACGGACAAAGTGGTGTAGATGATGGATGGATGTTCTCTTCTTTCTGTAAATTAACTGTCAGATATCTCACCCTAAGACGTTATCTATTCAGCTTTAACCGTTTTCATTCATTTGCTCTCTTAACGTGAATATAACAGGAATCAGAAAATCAATGGCATCTTCTCTCCTGGATAAGGAGGTGGTAGATCACAATATTTCACCTTAGCATGTTTGCTGTGGGCTTGCTCAGCAGCAGCCGAGCCGTCACCCTTGAGCATTCCCTCTTCTGGCCAGGCTTCACATCAGGTGTTGGGTTTTCAGTCAAAGTTTCAGAAGCAGGAGACTCTGTAAAGTAGGGTACAAATGCAATATTGAGAATGCGTTGCAGATAACTAAGGGTGTTTTTACACAGGGTTAAAATACTTAAGTCTGCACCCAAGACTTAAGATTTTGAGCTTGTCTGGGTGAAAGATCGCAGGTTAGCTTTGACACAGAAGGCTTCCAAAACATTGTATTGCATTGTGTAGGAGTACCTGCTTTCTCATCTAAGATTTTTTTAGTCATGCAGGCCAGCACATGACATTCAAATGCTGCTGATGGAATTCATTTCCTTGCTTTCTCCTACATTTCTACTAATTCTCCTACTGAGTAAATTCCTTTACTTGCTTTTTTACTATCACATGCAAGAATCACTGCCTGACCTGTAGTTTCCTCAGGGAGGCACCCGATGCTTCTTCTTGCATGTTAGGAAGCTGACCTACAAACAAACATTCATAAAGTTCATACAGGACATTTAGGGCTTTGAAAAGCATTGACATTAGCTAATCTTCACTTGGATTTTACCCTTGTCCTGAAGGACAGCATGCCGACTGATTGATCTATTGATGTTGGAATCCTGTTTTTGGTATCCACCTAGGTGGTTTTCCCCATCGCGTTGGATTTCTCCACAGTTTTTCTGTGTGACAGTAAAACGTGTTATTAGTAAGCTTATACCTGACTGCTTTAAAGATTGAAGAATAAATTCCATTCTTGGAAAATGTTATGCTAATATTGTACTTTTATGTCACTGGATAAGGAATGGAAAAGATACATCTTTTGTACCATTTCCTAGAAAGTTGTATGAAGAGTATCTTTAAAGCTTTAATTTTTTATTAGGGTTTTATTATGTACTTTCAGTCAGTTGAAAGGGAATGTAAGTATACATGTATATAGTACAGTAATTTTAGGGAACTATATGCATTCAAATAAAGGACAGAGTAATGATTTCTAATTATGACTATCCAGCTTACCTTCAGATCCGTGTGCCGAAATCAGCATTCCTTGTTTAAGCAGCGGTTCTCCAGCCAGAATTTGCACACAGTCTTGCTACCCTTTGCAGCTTTGTAGTGCTGGAAATGTCAGCGATCCCCCTTGTTAAGGAAACAAGAACATGCCAAAATATTTTCCATAACCCTCATGGGGCAGAGGCATTTTAGCAGAGGCAAAAATTCAACATTCATTTGAGAGAGTTTTAAAATATGTATATTAAAAAAAAAGCTACACTACCTTGGTGCATGTGGAGTTGTAGAAGAAGTAGCAGTGTTCTTGCTTGCAGCTCATGGTTTCTCAGCTCTATTACAGGATCCTTTGCATTTGATAAATCAGAGAGGAACAAGACTCAGCAACATTAATCTTAAATTCTGCACCACATAGATTCCTAAAACATCTTCTAACTGTGCTGTCTTGTATTTTTCCCAGTATGTAATAACTCTAATAATGGCAGCTAATAAATATATGGAAAACAACAATGCAACAAAACAATAAAACTAATAAATAATAGTGTGCCCTAACATGAGGTAAAATGTTTGAAAAGTTTTTTTAAGCAAAAAAAAAAAAAAAGGAAGAACAAGAAAAAAAAAGAAGCAAGGTCTGATTGTAAAAGCACATCAATCTATCCAGACAGATCTTTGTTCACTACTATACATAAAGTGTAATAATTTCATAACAAGTTGACATCAGGAGTATCTGTAATTGATTGATTGATTGAATGTAATCTGTGTGGGCTGTGTAATCTGTGTAATCTGTGGGTCACATGGGCATACAGCCAATCTGTCTGGCTGGGTTGTAGAGGATCAAATACTTATTTCTCGCCATGACATGCAAATCAATTTGTAACTTTTATGTAATGTGCTTTGTTCTGGATTTTTGGTTGATGTTCTGTCTACATTAAAATGAAAATACTATAAAAATTAGAGACTGTTCAATTCTTTGTAAGTGAGCAAATTTACAAATTCAGCAGAGGATCAAATAATTATTTCCCAAACTGTACATAACTGTAGGGTGCACTGGATACACCTGTTTGTGATACACTCAACAGACTCATGAACTCATGAACAACAGACATTGTCACAAAGCAAAACTGTGGCGACGGTGGCAAAGAAAAATTCCCTGAGATGACAAAAGGAAGAAACCTTGAGAGGAACCAGACTCAAAAGGGAACCCATCCTCATTTGGGTCGTACTGGATAGTGCAAATACAATTAACACACTTCTGTAGGGTCAAGATATGAGTTCAAGGCTGTTCGTGGTAATTTGAGTCCTATGCCATTGTAGCAGAACCGCTTTTGTCAACAGCAGTCCATTGCCATCTTCACAGGTGTATGTTGAGGGAGTTCATATGGTGCCATCCTCAACAGGAGCAAGTGGTTCCAACTGATGACTCCAACCAGGAGTAAGAAACCAGGATGGATTAGGCAGGTCCGGAAAGCAGAAGGGGTCAGGATCACTGGAATCTTAGGAGTATCATGTGCAGCTTGACAGACAGAGAAACAGATAGAGAGAGAGAAGAGGGAGAAAAGAGAAAAACCAAATTGTTAGATATGCTCATTGTCACCTAACAGTAAGGAACAATGTATATCGTGTGCTATGTGCAAGCAGGAACTCTGGCAAGGCTAGCTATGACAGTATAACTAAAAGGTAGAGCCAGACAGTAAGACAGCCATGAGGGCCCCCTGGGACATAAAGTGGCCAGCCACTCCTCCGTCAACATACCTGAGTGAACGTGTGAGGGGGGGGGGGGGGGTGACAGCATCCAAACATCCCAGTTTACCAAAACATTCTACAACTGAGAAGCCTCCAGATCTGCTTCTTTACCACAGAAATAATTGAACAAAAGGCTTGACTAAACAAATATGTTTTCAGCCTAGATTTAAATAATGAGACTGTGTCTCAGAGTCTTCTGAGTCCCAAACACTAATTGGAAGGCTGTTCCATAACTGAGGAGCTTTGTAAGAGAAATCTCTGCGCCCTGCTGTAGCCTTCACTATTTGAGGTACCAACAAATAGCCTGCATCTGTTGATCTAAGTAGGTGTGGGGGTCATACGAGACCAGAAGTTCACTAAGATACTGAGGTGTGAAACCATTCAGTGCTTTATAGGTCAACAGTAGTATTTTATAATCTGTGTGAAATTGGATTGGAAGCTAATGCAGTGTAGATAAGATAATGGAGATGTGCTCATGTGTTCTTGTTCTAGTAAGGACCCTCGCTGCTGCATTCTGGCATTGCATTGCATTCTCTGCATTGGCGCTTGTTTATGCACCTACTGAAACATCCAGACAGTAAGGCATTATAATAATCTAACCTTGATGTACTAAAAGCATGAGCTGGTTTTTCTGCATCATGCAGTGACCTCATATTTCTTATCTCAGCAATGTTTCTGATATGAAAGAAGGCCGTCCTAGTAATATTATTTACATAAGCTTTAAATGTTTATATGAGCTTATTTCTCTTGTGACGCCGAGGACCATACAGCCCCGTCGTTGAGGGCTGGGCAGGCGCTCCAACCCGCCCGGAAAACCTCCGGGACGAACACCGGAAGTCCCACCACGCCAACCACAATGTCAACAGCGAGTTGGGGCTGTGTAATCTGGCACGGCTGGAAGACAATTCCTAGTCATGACCCTAAGTGCCTGAGTGCTCTGTGAATTCTCCTGCTGCGGTTGTACAGGATTAGGATCATCCTCAGGATTTATTCATTTAGGAGGCAGTTTAGCTGTCATACCACATACAGGACCTTCTCCATCCGTGCTCCATTCTCTCACATACCTAACACTGTGCCGGAGAGACAGCGTCTCCCTGTCAGCATCTCGCACGCCCTCATTCTCTCAACCATTACCACCCACTAAAAACTAATTTAAAGACTTTGACTTTTTAGAAGCCTTAAAAGCATCGGTTTCTCATATTTACACATTTACATGTTTTAAAAAGCCATCAGACCCCCGACCCACACCCTCCCACTCAAAAAGCCTCAAAACCCCCCAAAAATCATTGAATCCAAATGAAAGTCCATAGTCTGGTTTAAAGAAGACTCTTTCATGCTACAGATGTCCATTTTCTTAGTCAAGATTATTTGCGTTATCCAGGACGTAGTTCCTTTTACCTTTTGTCAGTTCTTAAAAAACGGCTTATCTGAGCTGTGGTTTTCAGGTCTTCAGGCTGTTGGTTTGGTGTTTCTAATTTGTCAGAAAATTTTGGCTCATCTGAGCTGATCTTGCCCTCCTCCATGAGCTATTCTCCATCCATAGCACCTGTAGTGCTATGTACTCTGTGAATGTATAGAATTCTAGTGAATTCTATCACTCTTTTACTTTATTGTTTAAATTCCATCCAGGCACACTTTGAGGTCCAGATCAGTATGATGCACTGGTCTTTGATCAGTACAAACAAACACACTCACACACACACACACACACACACACACACACACACACACACAAATAATAACCCTGACAATACATGACACAAATTTTCAATATTTAATTAGATTTTTTCATTTAAACAAAACATATTTTGTGAGAAACAAATCAATCTCACATTGCCATGAGTACATTGATCAGTGTTTATTTCAATTTGATTAGCATCAACATATGTTTCATGATTTTTTTAAATTCCAGTAATCTCTATAATACTACTGTAATATCGATAAGAACAAAAAGTGGTAGTATCCATTTAAACAAGACGGACGGTGCCGCATTTTCTGCAGAGAAGAGTGGTTCAGAGTTTGGGACAGAGGGAGGACTACAGAACTACATTCAGTATTTTAGACGCAGTACCATCTTTCAACAGGTAAAACATTTACAGAAGAAATCACATGAGTTCATTGTATGACATTTCTCCCAACTCTCTTCAGGTTCAACTGTACATTTTAGTATAAAAGCTGAGAAACATAACAGAAACATAACACCCTGTATTTTTTGCTGTTAATAACAAACATGATAATGATTGCAAATTCTGACGGAGTACTTTATCAGATATATGAACTTTCTTTTAGCCTTGAAATGATGGACAGTCATAGTGGTTATTTTTCTATAGAATGACATGGCTATTACCATGGGCATGTGGGTTTACTTGGTTAACACTGATGTATTATATTAACTTTGGTGTTACTCACTCCAATATTTAAAAATTTTTAAAGGGATAGTTATGCCTAACTGCCGGCTTTCATGCCCTTGATAAAGCCATGCTAGCTTTTTTTTTTTTTGACTAAACTGTCCTTAAATATTTTGATAACGGGTTTTGCTTTGTGTACAGCCTTAGCAGAGATGAAATCCTTGTCCTACTGATTTCTGTCTAGTTCTGATTTAGACTTGGACAGCATATGTATGAATGCTTTGACCATTTTATATATAGAGTGGAAGTGCAGAAGACATGGAGAGAGATGGGATGGAATTTTTGGCAACTATAAAAGAAAAACAAAATGTCTTACATAAGCACAACAGGCCAAAGGAAGCATTAAACCACTTACACATGATTTCTCACTTAAAATGAGATTCAGCATGATTTTGCTCACAAGTAGGCTAATATCTGTGTGAGCAGGATTGCCCCATTGTGCAAGGTTCTCTATGCTCCATATGACACTCTATACATATATTTTAAAAACACTGCTCAAAGAACACAAACATTCATGTAGTGTCACCTAGTACATATTCAAATCAGAAGACACAAATAAACAATCCTCTGACCTCAAACTACTGACAAACTCTCTCATTCAAGCATCATGGATTTGGCAATGGTTTTCCACACAATATCTTTAAAGTGAGGTACACCTTGACTTTGTAACTTGTGACCCAAGGCAGCAGAAATATCCAGAAAACAAAACAACCCAACAGGTCAGCTGGAAATTATAAGTTGAACCCCACACAATTAAAATGAACAAACAGTTGAAACTGTAGTGTACCGGAACAGACACAAATGATCAGGATAACTCTTTGAATGAGTTTAATCTACAGGTATCGGCTTAAAATATCAACCACGGACAGAATAAATTCATCGCTAGTTTACAGGAAAGATACTTCACCCATCTAGAATATGGCACATGTATTATTACATTGGCTTTATGAATAGAAACACATTCAAGTAAGACCACACAGATACACTCATAGCACATATTGCCCAGTATAGCTTACTTCTTGCTTATATGTCTAAAACCACATCTTACATTTCTAGGAGAGGGTGAAGTAACTTGATTCAGTAGTTAAGCTGCTATTCAAGGGACAGTCATGTGTTAGCAGCTACTTCATAAACTGCATTGTTTTGAAAGTGGTGTGACATAACGTTGCATGTGTGATAATGTTTGGAGGATGTTGGTGAATGCGGTTTATCTGTTCTGTAGTGCTGGAGTTTTTAAATATTAGTTTTTCCATGTCTGTAATCAGAACATAAGGGTGGAACACATTGTGTGAATAACTGATGTGAAGACAGAGTGGTGGAAATTTTCAAATAATACATTATTGAAAAGAAGTAGTATGGAGCAATTAAAAAACAGAATTTTGGCCTTATAGCAATGCAGGTATACAGTTTCCCTTTTTATTTATATTTTATCGCTATTTCAAAAAATATAAAGTTTTTGTCATAGGATTCTGGTATTGGCTTATATTATTAAATAAAAGTATGTTATTCTTTTATTTCCCTTTGTTTTAAAGTAACATGCTGCGTTTGAATATGGCAGTTTTATGTTTTTATAGGTCATCCATTTTGTGTTTCATGCAGTCTTCTTCAGTTTTTTTTTTTTTAAATAACTTTAAAGTATCTACACAGCAAGAGCCAATTTTCCTCCTGTAAGAAGACCCTGGCCCCTGTACATGAATGAAAGATGGTCTAATCCATAACATATGAGGGGGAGGAACCACCCCAAGTTGTTACCGCTTATGGTATCTGTCCATCAGTTATTGTCTTCAGTCTGTCAAACCAGTCTGATTAAGAAGTATAGTCCTGTATACATAGCCCCAGAGAGAAGGAACAGCCCTAAGCCCCTCTCAACCACTCCTTTAAAAAGTGAAGGTCCATGTTCCAGAGGAGTTCCCTCTTGAGGTTGGCGAGCAGAATTAGCCTTCATCCAGGGTAACTCATTTAAAACTGATACCACTTCTTGTCTTTGCATTTCAACATCATCTGTGGAAGAGAGTGAAAAGCAGCATGCATATATTAATATCAAGCTCAAATGAGCTAGTTGGTGTTTAAAATCCACATACATGATATTTCACATTATATTACTTGATCTAGTTGACTTGGTCTTGACTCCTCTTAAGCACAGAGGTAAGTGCAAAATGCTTTTTTAATAAATAAAAAGTATTATGCTGTTATAATATATAACAAAAGTATAAATATATATATGTTATAATATATAACAAAAGTATATAACTTATAAAAGTTATAATACTTTTTATTTTAATAATAAAAAGTATTATGCTGTATTGGCTCTGTAGTTCCTAATACCCAAGAAATTTAGTCAAAATATCTGCTATGGAACAATGATGTAAATTTAACATGCTAAAAATAGTAACTCAGCAGGTCTACATGGATTTAATGGGAATAGTACACCTCTCAGAGATGTGATATGAGGTTAGAGTTATGGTGGCTTTAATTTAAGGGCAGTAAGTGCCACTCTGTTTCACCCTTTTGGCCACACCCCTCCTTGAGAGGAATGGTTGTAGTGTCGATCTGGGACTTGAATGGAATCTGAAACTTGGGCACTGGGAAGTTGTTTATTATAATGATTGATGTTCATATGCCATATCCGCACATATCTAACAAATCGTCCTAGTTTAGATAATGCACAGTCATTCCAGTATGACCTGAGCTGTTATGCATAAACAAGTTGTTTGTTTTCCCTTCCCTTTCCGTATTACCTCATGAGCATGTTTGGAGAATGTCTCAGCGCTGGCCATCATTTGAGCCGTCCTCTCCTCCAACTCTCCTAATCTCTGTCCTCTCTCATCCAGGGCAATGCGAGCTCGGGCAAGATCACCCACTGCCCCGCCAGCTGCCACCCGTATGCCTTCCACGCTGCCCTGGCCTGGTATGTGCTGGGCCAGACTTCGAGAAGCCTTCCCTGCTGCTGCCTCACCAACTATACATAGGTATATTAAGAGACTCTTTGTACTGTAGTTATTCACAAGTAAAATCACACAAACACACAAATGAACAAGAGGTGCACTCACAGAGCTCTTCTCGGTCAAAGGTCTGTGCGTTGCCCCCAAAAAATCCCTTCAGGAAGCCTCGGTTCTGTGCCTCAGGGGTCTCAATGGGTGTGAAAAGCTCCCCTAGCATCTCCTGCAGCCAATCAATTGGATCAGTCAGTGAGCTGTCAGTGAGCCATACATTTATATGCAAGTGAAATATGTGTGTGTATATGGTTTATTACTATATGGAGGTACAATGAAATTCAAAGGCAACACTTGTGGGATTTTGAATGCCAGCTTTTCAAACACAATTTGAGGGATGTCTGAACTAAATCATACTACAGACAGGAACACTCCAGATTTCCATTTATTCCATCACTAGACTGAAGGAGGGGGAGGGGGCGCTTGCAAGGTGCACCAGGGCTCAACTCAGCAGAGCTCAAAGCATCTGTGACAAGCATGACATTTCACTTCAATAGGCACTGTCACCACCCTCTCCTCAAACACATTCAAATTGTGCACACAAATGCATGCTTACATATTCAGTCATGCACACAGCACACACTCGCTCACACACACACACACACACACACACACACCTGCAAATGGTCACACATCTCCTGGCTGTAGGTGATACGCTGAATTTCTGTTGGGGAGCTCAGGTAGAGGGCCTGACCACCATTGGTGAAGCAGAAGGTTCTAGCAATGCGCATGTCTGTTAGCGGCAGGTAGTGTACATCCAACAGGGGCCGTAAACTTGGCAGGCTACAACATAAGTGCAGAAGCACAAGGATATTAACTCAAGCCTTATTGAAAGGGGAAATTTTTTGTCTCCTTGTCTTTATCTGCAAACATGAACTAAAATCCGTTCAGTTATTACATAAAGAAACAGAAAAATCAGATCAAATAAGAAACACATAAATAGTCTGTTCACTGTTCAATAAATAGCACTGAGAGGGATTACTGCTGGCAGTGCCAGTTTATTGATTGCATCCAGGGATAACACCAGGATTAAGAGTGTCTCGACACATTATTCTCAGAATTAGGACTAGGATTAGGGAAATCAATGCTTCTTAGGATTAAAGCTTTAAGGGGTTGGAACAGTGCCAATGCTGAAGTAATAATCAACATTACCATTTAATGCTAAAATTGGAGTTGCAGCATTTGAACAGAAAGAAATATTTTGGAGCTGAACAGGATATTTAAACTTTGCAAAATTACAAAATTGTAAATATCACAAATGGGAATTCAGAAAATAAGGGCTGGAGACCAGAGAAAATTTTATAATCTTATATTTTCACAAAATAATCATCAACATTGCTTTGAAATAAAGCATTGTGTTAAATGCTAATAAACAATTCTCTTTCTGCCTAACATGACGTGACCATGAAGCTGAACCTGAGGATCATGACATGTCCGTTGGCACAGAAGCAGGCCAGGCACACGCTGTTGGAGACGGCCACCACGTCAGCACGCAGCACGAATGATGACTCTGTGATGTTGTGCACATACAGGCAAGCCTGTGAGGGCATGAGGAAGACCTTGGCTTGGCGTTCAGAGCACACAACAGCCAGGTGGCCCTCGCTGCTGGCCTCCTGCGAGGAACAGGGTGAAAAGTTGACCAACTTTCTCCTGCGGGGCCGATCAGGGTCCTCAGCACCATGTGGATCTCTCCACACCTCATATGCACTGTGGATCAAAGCACCAGTGCAGTCCAGAAAACCAAAACGCAGGACTGAACCTTTCAGCATTAAGACTGTGCCTGAGGAGGAGAGGTGAAAAGAGAGAAAGAGAGGAGAGAGAGAAACTGGAGCCCACAAATGTGAAGTCCACATGGAAGTGTGAACAGCCAATGAGAGTGCAACTTTCAGTATATTGAAGTTTGCAGCCAGAAAAGGCAGATTCTAGCCATATGTAAAGGGAATCACAGGCTGATTCCATATAATTGGCAAGTGAAATTTATGCTCACTGGTGGGTGCGACAGTGACGGGTTCCTCTAGCCTCTCCTGCTCATCACTAGCAATGGACAAGGGGACTAGCAGAACAAGGCCCAGGCTGGTGCCCACCCACAGGCATGGTGTAGGCAGTGCGTCTGACTTGCGGCCATACGACTCCGCAAACTGCAGCGTCGTCACAGCCTCTTTGGTGTCCCGATCTATACTGGAGACGCTGGAACTCCGTGATCGGCTGAACGAATTTTCCCGACTCTCTGGAAAAAAAGGAGCAGGGAGTGAAGGAGAGAGGGAGAAAGAAAGGAAGACAGGAGAAAGAAGACACACGAAGGAGGAGTGAGAAGAGAAATGGAAAAATGAGAGCGAGAGAGAGAGAGAGAGAGAGAGAGAAAGAGAGAGAGAGAGTATACACTTTAACAACTGGGAGAGAATAGGAGAGCTGTAAAATAGAAAGATCAAGTTAATATAATCTTCACACTAGAAAGTTTGGAAAATTGACTTTCCAATGTCATCATTTATATAATTGACAAATACATGACTACAAACAGGCAAACAGGACAACATGCCAGTGGAAACAAAAGATCTAATTTTATTGTTTTTTTACACACGCACACACACAAACACACACACACACACACACACACACAAGCACATGGGCATATAAAGATGCATATAAAGACACATTGAGCAATTGCATTGTTTAAAATCACCATTTTTTTAAAGGTCTGTTTTCAGTATTTCTCAGATTCATGCACTTGTTTAAAGCAAGAGACTTTCTCTCTCTCCAAGTTGTAAATTAGCTGTTGTATCTCATTTACTGCAAATGACAATTTGCCAATTTGACAAATTAAGTAACAAGAATCCATGTAAATAAGCAAGAGCTTATGCTCAGCAAAATCGATCCTTTAAAATTTCGGATAACACCGTGGAGATTCGTTGAAAACTTGAACATTCATTGAAAACTTATTAACATTTGACAACATTTCCTACTGTGGGATCAGTATTATTTTCTCTTATAGTGGCCAACGGAAAGATTTTTTTAGCAAATTATAAAAAACTGTTGAACAGTAAACCCACATGTGTATTATTCTTTCTAGTTCATTACAATAACACAGATCCAAGAATGAATTCAGTGCATTCAGAAACATCATACTCAGTTCATACATACACATTCTCCTGCTCATCTTCTAACTGACCATGTGTACAACTTTTGGTGACTGTTTCTACATGTAGTGAAATGGGAATGTCTATTTCAAAGCCAGCATCTAGAGACATATGACAGATGTGGATATGACACTGGTGCAGGTCAGAAACTGAAGAAAGACAACCCCAAACCTGTAGACAAAGAGAAAAAGCTCAAACACTGAGAGCACTTTTGTAACGGGATGCAAAATTATGAGCGACAGGACTGGACGGAGCGTGACAAGACGAAACAGGAGCCGGGGATTACATGCCATCCCCAGTTGTCCACTCCTTACCTCTCTCACTCCAGGAGTAGGTGGTGGCGTGGTGCTCATCGTGTGAGTACATACTGACACCATGCAACTGCTGCAGCATGGCCCGTCTGGACGGGTAACCTATCCATCGTACACACACAGACGATGCACAAACGCACAACACGCCATATTCATGGCACAACCAAACATATTTATGAAACGTACAGTGAAACATGACAGCAGAATCACACACACACACACACACACGTGCATATTAACAATGGGCATATAAACATACATAGGAGAATGACATGCACACAAAAAGATATGAACAGATACATCCAGCACACATGTACACACACACACACACACACACACACACACACACACACACACACACACACACACAAGTATAGACAAACTTACACAAAACCATACAGTGTTTGGACAGAGACAGAGAAGGAAAGAAAGGAGACACAACTGTTCAAGAGAATCAGAAAAAGAAAGCAAAATTCTTTCAAAAGAACACCATTTAGAATCCTTGACTCAAAGACGGCCAGCATTAGAGGAAAGTTTTTTTCTTTCTTTCTTCTTCTTCTTTTTTTTTCTTTTTTTAGAGCTTTTAGATCCCTGGTAAAAGCTCACTGTCAACAGCTCTAATCTGAGAGCTCACACTGCTGTCTGTGGCCCATTTTCCCTTTTGGCTGTTGTGCTCAGTGTTGAGTTACTCAACCTGGCTGATATTGTTATCAGAGCGACCCCTGGCTCTCGCGTACTGCCTACATGCTGGGAATTTAGAGATCTTCCTCTTCACTGCAAGGGCCAAGTAAGTATAAATGTGTATACAGAGAATATGTGTAGGTATGCGAGTTCAGTTGGCAGTCACGTACAGCAGTCCTGGCTGGCATAGATACACAGATTGCTCAAAGGCTAAATGCCTATTTTGTAAATACGGTGACAGGGGAGCAATGCAAAACACGCTTGAGCAAAAAAATAAACAAACCATACATACACACTTCAGAAACCAGTGAACTGACACAACCATTGACTTTTAGCATGTCTTTCAGAACAGATATTCACCACAGCAACTTCGACAAGTGACTGTGTGAACATTATTAGCTACATCAGATATGTAAGTGTGAATATTTCATGATAGAGAGTGGAAAATTTCTGCTGTGGTGTGGAGATAAATACTGTTTCTCAGTGAAGACTGTATTTCTCATTCCATGAACTATCAAAATACAGTTTGAGCTCAATTGTAGACTCTTTTCTCTATGCTTTGTGCTTTGCTACTGATGGTGTTTCATGCCCTGGAGGGTCAAAGCATTGTGGTGTCTAGTGTTTTGCTTTGCTTTTACACACCAGTTCTGCTCATAACAGGTTGGTAATAAGAGAACAATTAAATTGCTTGAATCTGGTGTGCTAAATAATGAGCCTGGACGGAGTGGTACTGCCGACAAACCACAAAGCATAAACTGAGCATTGTTACTGGAGATTGTATATGGATGTGGGTGTGGGTGTGTCAGCTACTGTTGTACTTCATTTTTGTATGACTGCATATCTGTTTACGCTTGTTTGTGCCAGCATCTATACATACCTTGTCTGCCCTTTTTCTATATGGATTTGGCTTTAGGCACTGTATATATGATTGTGTGTACATACCATGCCCCCTCCCTGCTTGTTATTTATCTGCGATCGAGCACCCCTCTCCTGCTGTCCTCACTTCCTTTAGCGTGTCTCATTAGCTGCAGCTCAGCTTTTCTTGCTGCTAATTGACCTTTAAATATCTCAGTGACCCAGCTGCGCAGCAATAGGGACGCAGGCACAGCACGGAGACTACAGAAGCAATGGATAGTCCCTAATGGACAAGAATAATTTTCTGAAACAGGAAAATGAAATCACTGGAATATTCTTGGTCTGGGACAAATAAGAGAATGGTATAAGTCACCTGGTCTGACACAAAAATCAGCTGAAGGCCATAAAAAAAGTTCACGATCGGAAGGTTTTGGGGAAATCCAATCACAGGGAAAACAGATGGAATGCAATCTACCTAAAAAAGAAAGCTAAGGACGGGTAGGCTTCTGTTGTCCGGTCTGTGAAGTTAAACTGTCAATCCTAAACAAGCCTACAATGTGCTCTCTGTCGGTCCGATAATCATTTCTAATAACAGATAACCTCTGCCAAGTGACCACCTGAAGGATGGTGGTGTTATCTTCAATCAAATGAACCTGATGTGACACTGTAGGCTGCTGAGTGCTCTGTCCTGTGGCGTGTCCCCCATGTAAACAGGATTACAAATAGAGAAGGTAGTGAAAGAGAGAGAGAGAGAGAGCAGTTACTGCTGATATTAGTTCAGAGAACAGTGAAAAGTGATTCTGAGGTGGTAATGGCATGGCAAAAACAGGGCTGCGTTGTCAGAAGCTTATTGTGTTTCTCTGATGAATGATGAGCAAGTGCACAATAAGGGTGGAAAGTTTATACAAAATGAAAAAATACAGAGGTCACGCAAGTGAACGACTCCCGTATACAAGCAATAATATGTAGGCAGCAATAATACACACACATGAGCTGCACTGTATGCTATGTACAGTACATACTGTATATGAATATTTACTGTATAGCCAGTTATGTCTTATTAGCTAGCAGATTAGCAAACAGCTTCGTCCCTAAGCTGAGACTCCGCTATTATAACATACCAGCTCATATATAAAAGCTATAAGTAGTCTCTTGTACCTAACAGCATGTCCTTGCATCAGTCAATCAAAGGAGTTTGCACTAACTGTGTTTCAGTTTTTTACAATGTTTGCCTTTGTAGTATTATTACAGTTTTTAGATTTGCACTATTACAAGCTATACAAACTGTATAGAGATGCTTAAATACATCTTTTTTGTGTATTTTTATTCGTGGGTTTGTAAGTTTTCATTAATTTCATTTGTCAATAACTTGTCTACTTCAGCATTGAGCCCTGAAGTGCTCACTATTTCATTTCGATGTGCATAATAATAATAAAGCTGATTCTGACTTGTAGTCCATCGTCAATTGCGAGAAGGGTCTATCTGCAGTCTCGCAACACTGCGACATTGCGTTAACAGCCGAATGTCCTGCCGGATGTCCCTAACCCAAAGCCTAATCCTAAACCAAACCCTAACCCCAAACCTAACCTTAACGTTTGGTCTAATAAGGCTGGCGTAGTGTGCGAGATCGCAGGTCCATTCACTTCATGTAGCAGGCGTGTCTTGAAGAACAGTGTGTCTGCAGTAAGACGTAGTGGTCAATTGCGCTCTTCTATGTATACTGGAGTAAACACTCAACACCAACACATGTAGCAAAGCTGTCAGTATGGCTGTCACTATTACTTCTTTTTTTTTTTCTAATTATGATATAAACATTAAAATATTACTGCACTATTTCAATATTATTTTTATGATTGTTTTGGTGGTAGTATTCATTATATACTGATGTAGTTTTTATTTTCTCTACACTGTGAGGAATAATGTACCTTTTTTAATTTATATTTTATAATCTTTAAAACTCATACTTTTTTTTTTTTTTTACTACAGACAGGGATACAAACACACAAGTCAGAGATGTGAGGAACGTTTTTCATTACAGCCATTGTAGCCGCCACTGTTAATGATCTCGGCAGGGGTCTCGCTATTGTGCTTCTGCATTGTACATTTGATTTTCATAAAATGATTGAAGTACCATTCAGAATTCTTGCAATTTATTCCAATTATTTCAGGATATTTTAATTTCTATGATTTAAAGCATTCAGGTTACAATCAGGTTAAGCAGGGGATGCTAAATTATTCACTTCAGCTGAGTATGCCTTTTATGCATAAATCAGACAACTAAGGGAGGAATAATTGATAATATGTTTAGAATAGAAAATGGAGTATAAGGTGTACTGCTTTGTAATGTAATGTGACATATTTGTTTGGGCCTGGAAAAAATCTTCACATGGTTGAATTGTAACATTTACCATCCAACAGCTATCCAAAATGCACTCTTAGTTAGCATGCATCTTTTTACCACTGCACTTGTTAAACTGGCTCCTTACTTGATATGATTTTTACAGGCAGGAAGCGACATCTCAATGACATCTGACAAGTTTTCTCAGACTTCCACACATTTCTCGTTAACATTCAATCTTTAAATTCATTCTACAGACAGTTTTATAGACCTGTGGTTTATAACCAGGAAATTCTGTGTTAATGGTAATAGTTGCAGAATGTGTGAAATGCTGAGGAGAACTGGACATCACACAAGTTTGTGTCTGTGATTAAGGAGTAAACAAAATATCACACATTTGCTCTGAAGCTCCTCATGACGGAAGACTCTGTCTTTACTTCACCCTATCACATGGCGTAGTATAGACCCAACAAAGCACATTCAAAATGAAAGTGATCATTTGGATCATAGCAGTAATTGAGTTCAGTCTTATGTTTGAATCATCAGTATAGTCTCAAACATAACAGGGATAGAAGAATCCCCCAAAGCTCATAAAGCCGATTCATTTTTGTGATTTGCTCTGATGCAGTTTGTGCATTTTTTTTGCTTTATTGTTTCTTATTTCAATCCTTTACAGTGGTTTTGATCAGTTGTATGTGTTTGAAAGACAAGCTGATTCAGTTTGAAGCACAAACCAGCTAAGAATCAAAGTCACAAAAATATTTTACCAGTAGTTTATGTTTTTGCAGTGAAAAATGAGGAAATTGTTGCTTAAAAAAGCATTGTGTTTCCCTCATTATAGGCCAATCAGACTGCAACAGGTCCATTTGAAGGCACCAATTACTCCTCAGGGAGAGAGTTCATAAAAAGAAAGCAATCAAATAAATTAGTTAGAGAATATGGCTACTAGGCACCTACCTACTTTCTAGCTCCTATCCTCTGATGAGTGGATAACATGCAGGAAAGGAGGGTAAGGGGGGGGAATAAGGACAGGGGGAGGAAAGTAATATAGGGAGATGGAGACCAAGCACACACCTTCGGTGAGGGAGGCCACAGGCAAAGAGACCTCCATGCATGCGGCTGACTGGGCCTTGCGGAATGGCGGTCGTCCGGGCCCACGGCGGGTGAGACGAGGCCCCTCAGAGGCCCCTGGAGCACGGGGCCTCCCGGACACACATGGCTGAGAAGTTGGACTAGTGCAATGTCCATTCACATGATCTGAAACAACGGGCAAAGCATTAGCACAAATGCAACCGAGCTAGGGAAACTCCGACAGAGAGAGAGAGAAAGAGAGAGAGAGTAGAGAGAGAGAGAGAGAGAGAGAGAGAGAGAGAGAGGAAGAGAGGAAGAGACAGAAATGGACAGAGTCGGAGAAAAAAGCTGGTTAGCGTAGATGAGAAAGAAAAGGAGAGCAAATCATTAAGAAAAAATGTAATGTAATAGCAGGATTGTTAGTTCTAGCTTATAGAAAGAACATAAAGCAAAAAAGACAGCAAAGTACAAAGCAAAAGAGGAGAATAAACTGATAATGGTAGAGTTATCATTCGCACGCAACTGGTATTGCACAGGGAATTTCTCATCCTCTCTCTGTGTCTCCACTTCAAAATATGTAGAAGAGAGACAGAAATAAAAACAGGGCTTGTGTGGGTAAAAAGCTTGTAGGGAATTTGTATGGTTTAAAGGAGAGCATTACAATGGATAGATTGCTTTCATCTCAGAATTCTGAAGGAATGAAAATTCTCCACAAATTCTCCGAAGCGTCACACTGAGGCTACATTCCCATGCAAAAAAAATCAAACATGATTTTTGTACTTTAGTATGCAGAACAATGTCAAGACTGGATCATTTCTAGTTTTATACTGTTATCCAATGTGAATAAATTGTTAGCTCAACATAATTTCAAAACACCAACGTCTCATGACCTTAATATTTTAAGATCCATATAAGTTATGAAAGAATGGGAGAACCATATAATACTAAGGGCATGACATCCTGGAATGAATGAAAAGGTTATCATTTTTAATAATGTTTCATATGTTTAAAAAAGGGGGCATTCTGCTAATCTCCTTAAAAAAATGTTCTTTCTATGTGTTCTGATAGAATGCTGTTGGTTTGTCGAGGATGAGGAAAACCACAGGGGAAGCCTAGGCTGCAGGTGTCTCCATATCTGTTTCCCCTGGCCTGCACCATGAACCTGGACACTGGACAATCACACGCGTCACTCCATTACATCCATGGTCAATTGTTCCGAATTGCTTCTCAGCATTGAGGTTGTAGACATAAGGAATACAGTAGTGTTATAGTGCACTCCAGGGGAAAATTGTGTATGATAGAGGACTTCGGAGTTACATTTAAAAACCTAGATATACACCTAGCTGTAATTTTCATCACATAAACACACACACTGCCACACTGGATTTCCATTGAGCACCATCATTTTCAGTGCATTCAGTAATTATAACCTGCAATTGGATCAAAAGCCTGAACTACAAATTAGCTCAAACCAAAGGCAGGCTTAGTTATTATTCTTATATAGTTAAGTATGTCCACTCAAGCAAAAGTCTTTATCCTCACAGTCCATTCTTCTTAAAGTACAAATCAAACCTCCTGAAAGAAGGTGGTTATTTGTTATAACTTGCACAGCATGTAAAAGGCATTTATAAAGAAGTAAAATACTCAGCCCTCAACCGTAGCATGCGAGAAGACCAGACAGGAGGAAGAAGGAAAGTAGCATAACGTGGAATTTAAAAAAAGTTAGTGGGAGACAGATTTTGTAGATTTGAAAAGATAGAAAAATGATCCAATCACAATGAAGCAACACCAGAGAATGGTCCAAGTCAGTGCATGGCTGTTCAGAGCTAGAAGATGGTCCAATCACAATGGAGCAGGTGTTTCTATACTTAAAGAATGGTCCAATAGGGTTAGAGTGTGGTTATGCTGAGGTATAACATGGTCCGACTTGGATGGAGCAAGGCCGTTTAGGGATAAAGAATGAACCAACCGCGATAGAGTGAAAGCAAAAGTTTTACGAGTGACACTTTTCCAAGTAAAGAATGGGTATGAGGTACAAACTACCTTTGTAAACACTTGCAAAATGTACACAGAGTAAACATTCAACAAACTGAAAGAAAGATGATTTCAGAGACCGCACACAGAAAGAAAGTGAGTACACTGGTGTCTGCTTTTCATCAATCTTGCCCAGTGAGAGAAAGTGAGCTACATATGGAATTTAAAAAAAAAAAGCAACCAGCACAAACAAACCAAAGTCCCTCAGCATGATCTCAGTAACGGTATGAGGAGAAAGGTATATGAGTCAAAAGAAAGGAAAAAGTTCAAAGAAAAACTGCTCGCTTTCGGCCTACCGTACCAAGATCACTCTTAAGATCAGTGGGTAGACTTAACTTTCTGCCTGGTCCCTTTACTGAAACAAAAGAAACAGGAAAGAAAGAGGTAATTAATCCATTAAACAAAAAGCAAAACGGTGTTTAAAACTGAACAAACAAAAAAACAAAACAAAACAGGGAAAATATAAGGAATAAGGTAAACAAAAGTCAAATATTTGTAAAAGAATCAACATTCACACATGCCGTGGTGCATACAGGACCATGCTACTTCATGCTTAATCACAGGTGACCACCAGAAAACAGAAATTCCACTCTACTATTTGAAACACACACGTGCTCACAAATATAGCATTTTACACTTTAGCAAAATACCATTTTTCAAAATAAATATGCATTGAAAATGTGTGTGCTACTTGTTGAACGTTTGGGATTCAGTGTGGTCTGGTGGAGCTGTTACAACACTAGAACCACTAAACAACAACAACAGCAAAAGAAATGTTATGAAATATACATACACACTGACACTCACAGACATTGTTTTGATATCAAAATATAAAAAAGAAATGAATCAAAAGGCAACATTTTGCAAGCATTTTGCAGCGATACTGCAAAGGTCAGAGGCAGTTAAGAGACATGTTTACTGGATATTTGATATATTGTAGTTGGTGATACTTCTGAGAAGAGACACCATGAATAAAATAGAATTCATTGGAAAAAGCCTCTTAAAATGAAGTGTTTACATATCTGATGCTGCTGCTTCTAGAGCCAGGAAGGTGCTGGAATTGTTCTCCAGCTCATATTTGAAAGCTGAACCACTATATAATCACATTTCATTATAAAATCACTATGTAATCACATTTTTTTACTTCTGGCTGTCACAGTGTCCCACTCCCCCACCGGTTACTGCTGCTACCTCCAACACGTTTTCAAGTCCAGCATGTCAACTATGTGGTATTTAATGAGAATATGAAAAAATTTAGCAAAAGAAAATTTATAGTCCTTTTTGGAACCATACAATAAGGTCCTATATCCACCAGATGCTTGAAGATAAGAGCTACAGCCAAAAAAAAAAAACTAGTCCATGTACGTACAGAGCAGCATTGTTCGGTTACTGCAGAGAGGTGAACGAATGATTGTATGCTTTTTAAGGAAAGTGTTTAGTGTGAATGCTTCACTGATTAAATATTTCCAATGTCAATGATTAGATGATTATTTACCAGATTGCAGTGATTAGTAATTTAATTTGTATATGCATTAATAAATTAATAACGGCTGTACATATGCTACTAAAATTAATGTGAATTTAACAAAGAACTTTCAGGGGTTGCAAAATGATATGAAGAAATCGGTGTTTGATTCATGAAAGAAAATCAGAATGAACAGATATTCAAATGTCTGCCTACTTGACTGTCTTGAATGACTGCCTTATTTACGTATGTAACACCTGATTTTATTAACATTTACTGTACATCTAATTCATATTTAACATCCAGCCCAGTGATTCATGGTACCTCTTGATGATTGAGCTTATAATGATTCATTCTGATTCCTATAATGAGACTAAACCTCATTGCCTGTATTTTGGTATAAGCATGGCAATTTTGATTATAAGCACAATTTTCATATTTTTTATCATTATTACTTATAGTACAGTGCTTACAATAATTGCTATACCTGTCGATATTGTTAATATTGATTTTGATTGTTTAATTGCAAATCCATGAATTTTCAGGTTAAAATGTAATGCTCAAAATTTACACACACTCCTGTGGGACATGAATTTGATCATATCAATATGGCAAAAATTGAACTGATGAATAAGAAAGCAATTTGTGATTAGATCAGCACTGATGAATGGCCTAATGCTCATTTCCACGATAGTAAGCTCAGCCTTTTTCAAAGTTGCTAAATTTCAGGAAACGAACATGGTCGTGAATGGAAAAAAAGCTACGATTAAGATATTTCATATGAGTTTTGACATTTTTATTACTATAATATAAGAGAAGGCATGCAATTATGGATGCAATTTATCTGAGTGTGAAACATGATTTCTACTAACTGTGTCTCTGTGCAGTCTTAAATGACAGTGATATAAACAGCTTGAGTTTCTGGAGTCATGGTGATAAAATGTCCTTTTATTTTCAGCTCCTAGTCACAATGTCTTCTGTGGTCAGGTAAGCAGATTTTAGCTGCCAGAATGAAAAGATTTTGACACCTTAACCTGGTTTGTTTTTATTGGTAACGTGTATCATGCCAGCTGCAGCACCATGTATGTGGAAAGACACCTTAGTTCTTTTGCACTGAGTGAAATGTCCTGTACCATATAATCAGCACTGCCTTTATATACATACAGTGCCACTAAAGTTAAACAGTATGTCCCTGATGTTAAGAAAGCAGCCATGGCTTGGCAGTGCATGCTCCTGTGGTGAGTATAGGCAGGTGGTACACAGTGCCCTGAGGTAACCTTCCTCTGTCGGCTACTTGTAGAAGTGGAGACAGAGGAAGATTTGGATGTAAATAGAAGCACTGTTTTTCTGTGTGGCACAGGGGAAATTGCTCTTGTATGCAGCAATAATTGAAATTTGCAGAATCAATAACCCATGCCTTACAGGTGGAATCCCTCTCATTACGCCTGCTGATGCTGATAAGTCTAAAGTGTGTATTTGTGTGAGCCAGAAATCTGCAATGTTTTTCTCATCGTGTATGAACCTAAACTTATACATTGATATGTAATGAAAATGTTATTTGTTATTTGCAGAAATCTTTTTCATGTTGTAATCTGTAGGCCCAGTTCCACTGGCAGTGGGCTGGGATTTGGTGACATCACCGTCGGACTTGCATTGTGTGTGAAGCATAGTTAATCTTTCATGGTGTTCATGCATTTACGCGAATGGAACTTCATGAATGGCTAAAGGGCTCCAGGAAACAAGCATCAGGCCTTAATCGTTTCTGAGGATGACGCAAATGATAAGAAGGGTTCTTAGGATCCTTTTCACAGGATTCTTTGTCAGATTGCTCTGTGTCACCCTGTAATTTACATGAATTACTGATATGATTTTGCTCTTTTCAGCCTTCCCCATTCTTCTGCTCATACAAAAACATGCAGGCATATTGGAGCCTTAGAGTCATCCATCCATCCATCCATCCATCCATCCATCCATCCATCCATCCATCCAGAACCTTTATTTCACCTTTTTCCGTTTTGATTTTTCTTCCTCATTGAGTGCATTCATATGTGCTAAATGCACAGTGTACTTTTCAGTCATCTCTTTGGCTCATACTGTTTTCAGACCTCATGACAAAAAAGAGGCCCAACTGAATGTAGCAATATTTCATTCCTTTTTAAAATTATGACAGTTTTTTTATACACATGAACACCATTTTGTGACCTTAGAATTATAAGGTTTTATTTACAATTCATTCTCCATACAGATAGAATAATATATTACTAAGGTCACACTTAACCATATATTACTAAAGTCATTCTCAGTAAATACATTTGAAAAGTACTAAGGAAATATCAAGAAATAAATATTAAGCACACATGCAGTTTTGCCATTCTTTATACCATGCTCTGGACACAGCCTCACAGTCCTTGCGCATTCATTCAGTGTTTGCTTGCATGAGGTTACATGAGATTAGGTTAGCTACTGTTGGAAAGACAGCTAGTTAGCAAGATTTTAACAGGCACAGTTGATAAATATTGTAGCATCAATGGAAAAATTTAGTGATGTCCATATTATTTCTAAATTTTAAGAATATTATAAAATGAATTTTGGGAGGAACATTTAGCTTAGCGTAAATGTATAGCTGCTTCTTGCTAATGTTTTGGATGATGATTTAACTCCAAAGCCAATTTAGTTGATGCAAAACCCATATCAACACAGGCAATCTGCAAAATAAAATGCAAGAGAACATCTCCATATTGTCCACCAGCACATACGTACACAAGCATGGATGAGGCGTGGCACTAGAGAAAGGCAAGCAAGCTTCCATAAAATAAACTCTGAGCGATGCATCACTCTTTCACACTCACTCTCATTCTCTCAAACTCACTGTCATCCATCTGCACCTCAAGTCTTAACCCTAAATGTGAATTTAGTCCAGTTACCTCATCCTTTTCTCCCTCTCTTTGTCTCTCTCTCTTTCTTCCCCTCATCTAGTGCTTTATTACACAGTGACGCCTGTGAAAGCGGCTTTCATGACCACTCATCATCCTCCTCTCTTTCACACACACACACACACACACACACACACACACAAACACACAAACACACACTACTGCACCCATGCCAACAGCCACCTACTCGCCTCCCACACACCTGCACACACATGGAAACTTGACATCATAGAGGTGCGAGAGGAGATGAGAAGCACTAGCAGCTAGGTACAGCTAGGCATCAGGCACTATGAGCGTGACTACTCCTACAGCAGCATGCCATCAACCATCCCTCTCACCCCAGTCCATGGGTTCCGGGTCTTACCATTGTCCAACAGGTAAAAGACCGGACTGTAATGGCTGGCACGTAGATTGGACACAGGCTCCGCTGTGCCCCGAGGTTCATTGTGTACGTAGGAGGAGTAGGGCACTAGAAAGCAGAGAGCCACAACAAACACACACACGCACATATAAACACACAATCAGACCCACACACAAGCAAATTACATCCAATTTTGCGCAATCCTGAAGATTATGAAGAGAAACTTGTATTAAAGAACCAATTTTATGTTTGTTTTAAAGTACAAAAGAGGCATTATTTTAAAAAAAATCAGCCATCAAAGCTAAAATGTCTGAAAACTGCCAGTGCCAAAAGCTAACATAATCATACAATAATGGGAAGAAAAATGGTAGTAAGTATGCCAGTAATGATGACACATAGAAACAAATTTCTCCTGAAAGAACTGTAGCAGTTTAAGGGAAAATTTAGTACATACTTTTGAATTCTGTGATTTCATGCCCAATGATTATGGTTAAAGTGTTGGAGTACCATAGACATTTTAAGCAATCTTTCAGATGGTTGCCAGGTTTTAGTGAATTATGAAAAGTAAATGAAAAATCTGATCTCAAACATGCATGCTCTAAGGAAGAATCAGACCCTAAAAACATTTCTACCAAATATAGCTGTATAGGTGTTTCAACCTCACAGGTGAGCAACATATAACGAGCATGTCGAAAAACCTCTGTGCCAGTACCTGTCACCTTGTCACCTCTCATCCTCTACTATTTTTCTAAAGCCTTCTTCTTCGTTTTAGTTGGTACCTTCTTTTTCTAAATATAACCCAGTGGGTCGCCATCAATGGCTGACATTTCAGCTTATTAGCCACCTGCCAGAACACCAGAGTCAACACGAGGTCAGTGTGAGCCGCAGTAGAACTCGACAACCCCGCAAACAACAAAGCAAAACAACGGCACACCAGCCGGCACCCTGAGGGAGAACTTCAAAGAGAAACGCAGCCCCAATTACTGAAGCTGATGGAGAGTAGGACGGAGAGGCAGGCAAGAAAAAGACAGGCAGCAAATCACTAAGGAACAGTGATATAACTTAGACCAGTGGAAAAGTTTCACAACTGTAAATAATACCAATGTGCTAATTAAAGCTGTTGTGTTGTTGTGCAGTGTAGTTCAGGTACCAACAGCATCTCAGTATCTTAATGCTAGTGTACACAGGGATCTGGTGAAATTCCATGCTTTGCAGATGTTTCTTCAGCCTTTTTTTCTTCCTTCCCCTGAGAGAAAATTACAGAGCAAATTACCTACAGTTTTTGACCAGCTCTCGGGTGGTCTGATAATTTTAGTCCCTTTGGGATAAACACCTCTGTGATTTTGCACAAAGATTCTGCTGCTTTTTTGACAGCTGTTGTTTAGCAGTATTTAGCCACCTAGCACCCATATGTTTGATAAACACTTCCTGAACTGTGATGAATGCATTTAAAGAGTTTCTTACCACTTAGAAACTTTGCCTACTGTCTAAAAAAGGGAATGACAAATCAGTCTTACTTTTCATTACTTTTCCATGACTTATTTCATTACATATAAATGTCACATTTGTAATTTCTCTTCCCACAGCCATTTCTCTGTGCTGAAAGGAAGCAGTCAAATTAGATGGTATAAAATTCTTCTGGCAAAAAAATGCAATTTATTTTCAAAGGAGAATAACATGTGATTTGAAAAAGGAATTTGCTTTCACATTGAGTTCATTTAGATCAAGGTCATCAATTCAAGTCCACCACCACATAATCTGTCTGGGATAGACAGATGAACCAAAAGTATAGAAGAGAATGAGCCTTGACACTTTTCTTTCAAAGAATAAATTGGTGGAACTGGAAATTATAGCAGATTTTTCATGTGCAATAACAAAACAAGTTAGTTAGCTAAATTTATGACTAATTTTCCTCAAGCATAATATTCTATTAGGGTAAGGATAAATTTGGTGTGGCTCCTGCTTTATGGAAATGTAGTTTGTCTCCCAACTACCATGTGAGCATGGGAAAATAACATCTATCAATAAATCTTCTTTGAATGGATTCTAGGTTGTTTAGAAGGGTTAAGAGAAGGTATATGCATGCAGGGAAGTGTAAGGCTGAGGACTGCAATTCCCATCATGCACCACGCATCTCACAGTCACCTGAGTACTAACTGTTTACACCTGTTTTTAGTTTGCTTGTTATTACTGCTCACAGTATTTAAGAACTTTAGTTTCTTTGTTGTTTTGCGATGTGTTAATGTGTGTCACAGTTACATTACAACACATTGGTTGTTGATAATTGTTTGGACTTTTTAACTTTGCTATAGCCTAGCCACTGAAATACCTGTTTGCAGAGTGTTTTGACCATTGCCTATTTTTTTTGTATACTTGTCTGCATGGTGCTTTGACTATTATCTGTTTTTGACCTTGCATTTGCCTTGTGTGTTTGGAATCTGTTTGTCTGCCTGTTCTGGCTAATGCCTACCTGTTTTAATAAAGTTGTCTTATAATAATAATAATAATAATAATAATAATAATAATAATAATAATAATAATAATTATTATTATTATTATTATTATTA
>JAQQZU010000035.1:5327945-5353287 GCA_030068025.1 Parauchenoglanis punctatus | reverse complement strand
TGTCCTGTGATCTTTAGATAATTTAGGTCCTTGTGACATGACCGAAGCTTGTTTAGGTTAAGCTATCATAAAGAACATTATATACTGTTCCTGATTTATATGTTCCTGATTTATCTTATGTCACACTCCTCACACAGGAGACTTTCATTATGTCATATGTTTTGTCCAAACAAGATGTTTTTCTACTCATCTGTTCCCTTGAGAATACTATGACATCTGTGCTCCTGTGTATAAATACTTCTAGACTTTCTTCATTTAATCAGACTGAGTTTAACACGACCTTCTGTCAGTTGGCTCAATCTCCAAGTGCTTGACACCCGGAGGAAAGAGAGAGAGACAGATACAGAGTCTGATTGAGACTGAACCTGAATAAAAGTTCTAACAAGTTCTACTACTACTGTTTTAGCAGTTACAGCTGTAGTTGCAGTGTGCCGAGTACACACTATATGACTTTCAAAATCTCTGAATTGCTGGCCTTTTCACATTACTTGACTTTAAGCAATTGCCTTCTGTTGTTGGGTGTTGTACACATTATGCATTCCCTCACAGATGAGGCTTACACATGACACGATCTTTGTGGTAAAAAAATAGCAACGCATACCCGATCCCCAAATCCTGCTTTCTCAAGAAAATAAACATGATAGCGGCATATCATTTACCTCTGTCACTATTTTATATGGAAACAAGAACAAAAAAAGTGGAGGAAATATTGGTTGGGCAGATAAGAGCAGTGAGGATCATCTGTTCTGTAAAGAGACCTGGCGGTACAATGCAAAAAAAAAAAAAAAAAAAAAGGATCTAATTTTATACTATTTGCTGAAAGGACTCACGTTTATTTTTATTTTTGCTGTTCCTAACAACCATTTGGGTAGCACATGTCAAATAACTTCTTACCTAAGCATTATTATTGTCCTTTTTCATTTTCCCTTACTCTCCCACACTAATAGATGATAAAATGGATTCATGGATCTGGTGTGCATGACCTCTCAGACTCACATTGGCTTCTCAAACACCCTTGAAAATATCAGAGGCTGAGTGATCACACACACAGAATAAGAATATTGAAAGAATATCACACAAACTATGCAAGCAGTCAGTGCAGGAGTGTACAGTGTGTAGTTGTCGAGCTCAGGTTTGTGTCAGCTAGCACCAAAATTATTTAGCATCTAGGAACTCAGGGCTGAAATCATGTAGTGTGCACTAAAATAATCCTGAAAACTGGAGTGTCCCCTTAGATACATTCTAAAAACATATGCCCAACAAAAAAGCAACAGCTGCTCAAGCACTTTTTTCCATTCATAATTCATCTTCTCTGGCTCAGGGCTACTTGCAGACTCACAGTGAGGTCTGCAAAAAATAAATAAAAAAAATATGGGAATAATATCACAGAATGATGAAATATTCATGGCAGCATCCTCTTAATATAATGTATAAATAACTCCACCACTGAGTGATGATTTTTGAAACACATCTGCCCATGAGTGCTTCTCCCACACATAATACTTATTTAATACACTGTTGTAAACACCTACACATAAACACACAAGTCCCCCCCCCCTCCACACAGACACACACACACACACAAACACCAAAACACTCAATTTGTCAGATTTGTCAGTTTCTCCTTAATCTCGTTGTCCTATTATTCAGTGGCTTTTAGTGGTTCAGGATGATACGGATGATAGTCAGGATGAGTACATCACAGTCCGAGGCATGTATACAACAATAATACCAAGGCATGCACCCACACACACACACACACACACACATACACACACACATTTTTCACTACATCTCTGTCGTTAACCATTAGCTGCAGGCTACAGAGTTTTGCTAGTGGTCCCCTGCGGTCCCATCATTCAAGGAGACTCCACACAGAACAGAGAGAAAATACACCAAAGCCATGACTGCTACAGCCAGGAACATACAGAGAGAGAGAGAGAGAGAGAGAGAGAGAGAGAGAGAGAGAGAGAGAGAGAGAGAGGTGAGTGAAATAGGTACTTTTTGGGCTAAAAAAAAAAGTGAATGTGAGGTTTCAATTTACATGCATCAAGTATCATGCATCAGAGTTACCATGTCCTTGAGATATTCAGCAAATGTTATAAAAGGCCAACATAAAATACAAGAGAATATAGAGAGATTGAAAGAGAGAGAGAGAGAGATAGAATCAGTGAAAAGGCACACAGGAATGAAGAAGTAAAATGAAAGAGAAGTTATAAAGTTGCAGGAAAAGATACGCAATAGATGTGCAGCTATAAAAGCAGGATGTAGCTTTAATCGGAGACAATGAACTTCTCAGATGTGATTTATGTTATTAAATGCTTCTTTTGGGGAATTCATTTGAATGTGTAGAATGATAAAAGTGTGAACATCCAATTCATTTCTAAAGAAATTTTTAAAGGCTAGTTGAAAACCTCAGTGAAATAGTTGATAGTGTAATAGTTTTGAACATGTTACATGCAAATGGTATTGTCAAAGTTGTAAAGTATAAGAATCAATCACATTTCAGTCATGCAAATGCAGACCATACAATATGATATTACAAAGGGAAGGGGTGTTGTGTGTGGGGTTTGGCATTTCCTAATTTGCATGTTCAAGAATCTAGACTTCATTCATTCACTGCTTTATCCTAGTTAGGGTTGTGGTGGATCCGAAACCTATCCCGGAAACACCGAGTGTGAGGCGAGAATGAATCTGGAATTGCTGATGAATGAATTTTTGATAATTTCAGTAAAATCAGAAGTGGAAGTGAGTGCTTTTTGAATACTCTCTCTCTCTCTCACTCTCTGTGTGTGTTTGTGTGTGTGTGTGTGTGTGTGTGTGTGTGTGTGTGTGTGTGTGTGTGTGTGTGTGTGAAGCAGGACTGATACCCCATTTCACAGTGTAGTCAATTATTACAACAAAATCTATAAAGTATAGGTGTATTTACCTCTATATAATAAAGTGGGTGTAGTTTTCAAATTAAACGGGCATGGTTACCTGAGGTGGGGGATTTGCTCCTTTCCAGGTCCAAAGATACCTGGTTATCAGAAAGTTCGGTAAGGCCTGTCGTAGCCGATCAGAGAACAGAGAAAGTGGAACACAGGAAGAGGAAGCAGAGCAAGTGATTTCAAACAAATAATAAAGATCAGATATATAATAATAATGATGATGTTAGGGTGGTGCAGCTATAATTCTGGAGTAAATAGGCTCTGTTTGGTATTCTTTCTGACTTTAGTGGCAAGACATATCACTTTAAATTGGAATATACACATTAATTACTACAATTAAATTCTGTACTATATTATGGGATTATACTGAAGTACATTACGGTACTATAATGAGGCACAGACTTAGACTGTATGCTGAGGCACAGACTGACAGTGACTGTATGCAAACTTCTACTTAGTCACTAATGGTGTGGAGGATTGACTATGCATCTTGATTGATTATGAATCTTTACTAATGGTAAAGATGAATAAACCCTCCAGAAACAGCAGTGCACGACCACATCATAGGGTCAGTGTGTGAGAGTGTGTGAGAGTGTGTATGAGTAAACATTCACTGAACAAATATGATGAGGCCTGCACTGCAGTGACATCCATCACATCATATATTTTTGGGCATGTGACAAAGAGAGATAAAGAGACAGAAAGACAGAGAACATTTCCCACAAGAGAGATTAACATAATCTTGAATTAATGCATGAATTTATATCACACATTTACATATAGCGTTATAATCCATGGCATTAAATGCAGTGCAAGCCTCATTTAGTTACAAGCACAGCAATCAGGGTTGAGGCAAACTGGCACAGGAGCAGAACTCCTATTCATCACCATTTAATTTCATAAAGAAATGTTCAATTTAATTTTTCCAACAGCTATGAAGATAGTTTTCAAAGTGCTCGGCTCTAGTTTAAAAAAACCCCACAAGCCTACAAGAATTAAAACCCAGTTAGACAAAAAAGTGAAATGATTTATTAATTGTGCCAGATTCTAAGAATATTTAATATTGTAACAATGTGTGAATTAATGCTTTGGTCCTTTGTTACTTTGACTGATCATTTCACCTGAAATGTTTTATTAATGTTAAAGATGCCTGGAGAAGTTCTGAACCCTGACTGGTTCACTAATACTTGACAAATGCTTAGCAAGAACACAGACTATGAGGTGACTGGATGTTTAACACATCATACTTATATACTACAGACATATTCATCATTGAATTAACCCTTAAATGCATAACTTGGGTCTCAATTTTTTTTTAAATCTGCACCTACACAATATTCCCCAACTGATTTATTTTAAACAAAATGACATAAAATGTAAATGATTCTTTATGGCTTCTGTAATGTAATTGATTGATAAAAATAACAATGTACAATTTGGAGTGATCGCCATTCCATAATATGTTGCTCTGTATGTCTTTAGGGTTATGAAATTCACAGAACAATATTTGATAGGAAGGTTTGTCAAATTTTCTAAATGCAAAAGAAAATATTGTTTTCTTAGTGTTTACATCAGCATGGACAATTATTCTGATCGATTTATGTTAAAACATAGCCATAAGAGGTTATGGATGAAACCTGTTGGCAAAACATCCCTGTATTTACGTATTAATATTATACAGGTTATTTTCATAATCTTTTTCTACTCCTAATCTTGTTCATTGTAAGCTCTACAACTCCTGTTAATCTCTAAAACATGGTTACTAGCATGAGCGTAACATATTTTCATGCTAATTCAAAACAGAATATCTGTGTTATTTATCATTCTATTAATCAATCACTTAATCAATACATCCAATCACCTCATGTACCCCCACCCTCCCATGCCATCTGTGGCCACTTCATCCCCACCGAGCCCATGGCGGTTTCTCCAGTCACTTACTCTGGTAGGAGGTACGGATCCGTTTCTTTGAATCTGAATAAAAGTTAGACAGGCCACGCATGCAAAAGTCTGTGACAGCACCCCCATGCCCAAGCACCGCCACCCACGAGAGAGAGAGAGAGAGAGGGAGAGGAGAGGAGAGGAGAGAAGAGAAGAGAAGAACAAAAAAAGGCTCCGAGTGAAAAAGAGGAGTGTGACCATGGTCGCAGCAAGACCAAGTTCACTGTTTAATGAGTGGGAGAGAGGAAAAAAAGATAAAGGAACAGAACTGTGAAAGGGAAGAATGAAAAGCTTGTTTGTGTGAAAAGGAATTACAGGATAAAGAGAAATATTAAACTCTGTCCCTGACTTTAGATAACCTGCACACTCTTCTAGACTGGCTGTTATTCATCTCTACTGTGAACCTTTTTTCAGCAATATTCATTTAAATCACAGAAAAAAGCATAGAATACGAGTAAAGTGAACTATATGACTCTTTAAAATAGTATTGTAGGAAATATTAGTGACATTTTCACCAACTCATTAAAGACACATTTATTTAATTCTCAGGAGAAGAAAGTAAAATATTTTAATCTGTCACAACAATACATCACTATCTGCTAATGATTCCTAATGATGTTTTAAGCCTGGAATCACAGTGACATATATAAGTGCAAACACCTACAAGAGCAATGTATCACACATGGCGAAGAACATGAAATGAAGGAAGCATCCCTCTTATTTCTTATCTCCTTATACAATTAAATGAAGAGATAAAGACAGCACCATGTATTCCTTTTACGTTGGTTTCTGTCTTTTCTTTCCTGACTAAAAAGCGGAGGGTGTGGGTGAGTGCTGAACCAACGTCCCTCTCTATTTAAGAGCTTACATAAGCAGAGGATCAAAACCACCGCTTGCCAGGACCAAATGACCCTTCTGCCCACCTCTGCATCTCCACGCTGAGCATCATGCTGGCTCTGGGCTCTTTAGTTTCTAAAGATGCGGATGCCTGAACAAACAAATCTAAGCAACTGCTGTGAGAGGAGCCGGCATGGCCGCTTCTTTGCAGCTTCCCTTTGATGGAGAGGAAAACAGATTCTTGAACTTATTGTGTCTTCTTTTCCTGTGCTTTATTAGCCTGTGCACAGGTGTTGTTAGTATGTGAGATGTGAATGTGGGTGAGTGTATTTGTATGTGTCTCGGTGTGTGTAATGAGGATTGGGACGAAGAGGAGGAGCAGAGTGGTAGAGGATCAGTATGGATTAGTAGAAGTGTGTCCTTGTGACAGTATGAGCTTTTGGCTCTGTCAGAAGTCGTGCTCAAGCAGAATGTCAAAATGGACAACATGCACAGAATGCAAATCCGTAACTGCGGCCCGTCTCATGCAGTCAGAGAGTGAGAGAGTGTTTCTGATTATGTATAAGTGAGTGAGTGTAAATTGTGTGGGAGTGTGACGGAGAGAGACAAAGACACACAGAAGACTGACAGAAAGCTGAGAGACAAGACAGTGAAGTGACACTGCATATGTCTGTTATGTAATAGAATGTGTGTGCACATTTGTATGTGTGAATGTGTGTGCGTGTGTACCTGATGTGGACTGGCGGTTCCTACGAGGTGACCGTGTGAGGCGTTGGAAGGGGTCAGCCGAGCCATACAGCTCCAGAGTGCTCATGCACACTATTACTGTCTTCTGTAGATAATCCACCACGGCCAGACCATTACAGTTACCTAGAGCTAACCTATACACGTACACATGCACGCACACACACACACACACACACACACACACACACACACATAGTGTTTTTTTTTATGTCTTTGTGGGGACCTCCCATTAATTTCTATGGGCATAACCCTAACCCTAACTATGATAACCCTGACCCTTACCCAGCCCTAATGTTAAACATGAGTAAACAAACATAATACAAGGCTTGTGGCTGTTTTGGTTTTTTGATTGCATTCACAAATATTTGTAAAATTGAGTTTTCCCGTGAGAGGACAAGAAAAATATCCCCACAAGGTAAAAATAACAGGTTTTTTATCACATTGTGGGGACATTTGGTCCTCACAGTGTGATATAAACATGGTCCACACACACACACCAAGACACATGACAGCCAAATCATCAGTAAATAACATAGCAATCCGAATAGAGACACGCAAACAGATGCCTCTGTCATCAGGCTCCTCCCTCTCCTGTCATGCTACCACAATGATTGGCTGTTTCTCAGCTGCTGCTCAAGCAAACAGTGTTTATGGTCGTAGTTGGCTGTTGTAAAGAGCCGTGGGCAGATGAAATTGCTGAGCAGAGCTCATTTAAATTCAAAAAGTCTTGAATTGGCTGCCATTCCAATAGCTCAATCCTTTGATCAAGTTTGACCGATGAATATTTCATGCATTTATGGATGATACAAAGAGAAGGTTAAGGACAAGTTCCTATTCACATTCAATGAGAGTACAGTGTCCATTTTGTAGATTACATCAACCTGCAGCATTCATTATACTAGCAGGATAAATTATTGGCTTACTGTCTGTGTGGAGCTCTGCATGTTCTCATCATGTACATAGGTTTGCTCTGGGTTTTCCAATTTTCTCCCACCTCCAAAAACCTGCCAGTGCTAAATTGTACACTTAATTGCCCATAGTGTGAATGTGTGTGTGTGCATGGTGGCCTGTGATGGACTGGTTTCCTATCTAGGGTATATTCCTGCCTCTTGCCCAGCTTTCCCGCATCCCTGACCAAGATAATGAAGATTAAATGAATGAATGAATTACTGCACATCTCAGTGCAGGGTTATATTGAAAAGCGGATGAAAGCTAAGAAAAAGAGAGACTGTAGGTAAGCAATTTGTAAAAGGGGCTACTCACAGGCCATAGGCGGAGTTTAAATCCAGGCTGGTGATTTGTTGAGGTGGCTCTCCATCAACCCATAGCAACTGGATAACAAGTTCAGCCTGGTAACCAGGGGGCATCCAGATCATACGATCTTTCACCCTGAGAAAGATAGTAATTATTAAATATATATGACATAAATATGGTAAAATGCTATTAATGCTGAATATGGACTAATTTATCACAGTTTGAAACTGTCTAAAGCTTTGTCCTGTTTGTCAGAAGATCATAGGTTTGAATCCCAATAATGTATGTAAATGTGAGTTTAAGATAATTCAAGATAATTGATCCTCCTTTCTTTGAGGAAAAACTTGGTCCTTGTTTCTGTTTCCCTCTGTCAATTAGTGTGACACTAGCTAATCACAGGCACTTAAAAAAGGTAGGGAAGTTAGACCTTTACCCTTGGTTTGTATCTGTCATGTGATAGGGTAATGGGATGGGAGGGAAAGTGGCAACAATTAAATTGGGAGCTTTAACATTCCAGCTACCCCTCATAAAATGTTAGGTGAGTTGTCACTCACTTTAGGCAAGGGATGCTGTCTCTCACACTATCGGTAGTGTTACTGCGCGGGCTGGGCGGCTGGGGCGAGTGAGTGCCCACATCTGTTACACACACCGTATTTTCTGCGTCTGATGGTGAGATTACATCCTCCATGTCACACTGCAGACGCACTTCCAGAGACTAATAGAACAAAAACACACATATCCAGCCATGTATGAACATAAAGATGTTGTGCATTTAAGCACGTATAGGTTAAAAAAATGTCTGAAACCATAAATTTTCATTAGATTGCCTGGATCACACAAAACAAGACTTTTCCTATATACACAGTCTCACCGTGATAGCGGTGTTGGCATCATGCTTGCTGAAGCGGTACAATATGACATGAGCACTGATGCCCACCACACAGAAGATGCGGCTTTGTGGACACCAGCTGACCATCTGCACTGCGTAGGGGTCCTCCTCCACCAGCTCAGCACTGCGGCCCCCCTCACTGCCCTTCACCTTCTCAAACACCTTTGATGTCTTCAGCTTGTAAAGCATCTGCAGCGTGACTGACCAAGGGAGAAGTTATTAACACAACTTTATAATCATCTATTGTGATGGGCTGCTGATATAAATATCAGTACAGTGTTTTATAAAAGTTTTGCTTTTGTTGGTTTTGTAAGAAGAACTTTCTTGAAAGGTTTGACATGGACCTCTAAGTGTGAGCATTTGATTAACCTAGGGCGGTGGCATTGTACATTTAAAGGGTAAGGCACTTACTGGCTGTGGCGTCCCAAAACTTTATTGATCCATCTGCGTGTCTGCACAAAGGCAATGAAGAGGTAGGACAAAGAGTAAGTGAACAAGCTGGAACGTGTCCTGATTGGTCTTGGGTAGAAAGGGAATGAAAAAAAGGCAGAAAGGGAGAAAGAGGCTGCGCAGCAACCATGGTCGATATCACTATTGAATTAAAGCTGCCAAATGTGATCCATTTACCAATAAAGCAAACTGGGAGGGCACTTTATTGACTTCATATGAAAAGAAACAAAATCCATAGACACTTAGAATCAGGCTATTTCTTACCACAGAGGGTTTATGCATGTGGTGAGTCACTTTAATCGTAATTAAAGCACTATGTACCTAAATAAACCAATGCTTCTCTTAATAGTTAACATTGTTTATATGGGTTAGGTGGTGTACACACACACACACACACACACACTCATACACGCACACACACAAACACACACTTACCCTGTGATAATAATCTCTGGATATGTTTGAGAACCGAGGGTCCATGTGCCACCGCTCACTGGCCACTCCTGACAAGCAAAACACAATCAGTGCGAAAAGCAGTGCAATTATTATCATTATCAACATCCACCTCTAACCACCTTATCCCAGTGCGTGAAATAATGACAACACAGTCAGACAGTGTGGTGTAATTGCAAACAATTTTCAGAACGCAGCTTGGTGTTTCAGCCTACAAGGCAGTTAAAAACATACTGAGACTATAATCAGCAACAAACTAATGTTAACACTTTCAGATCACTAGTTTAGTTTATGTTAAGGTTCGCTGCGTTGCCTTCAAACGTTAGTTGCCTAACATGTTTCTCTAAACATTACACCCATTTGCAACCCTGTATCTATTACATAATTAGCAAATTAAAAATTTTTGGAAACATTTAATAACTTAATAATAACTATATACACATTTCACAAATCCCCGTATATGGTAAGTAAAATGAGATGTACCCATTAAAATATTCTAGCTTTGCAATAGCATAGCAGAAATCAATAAATAAACAAGCAAGAAAATAAAATATTACTTTAATTAAGAAATGGATTGTTCCTTTCATATTCCCATTTAGCCAAAGAATCATGTTACATCACATGCAATATTCTTTAAAACTCAAATCATATCTGACATTGTCAGCTAATACAACTTGAATTTCAGCTGAGAGAGAGAGAGAGAGAGAGAGAGAGAGAGAGAGAGAGAGAGAGCCTTCTTTCTACTTTTCCTCATGCTCTTTCTCTATATCCATCAGTCTTTATTGTCTCTTCACCCTCTCCATCTATTTTCTCCAAATTTCTCCACTATACTGTAGGCTTACTTTAATTTTACTGTTTTATTGAAAGTTATCATAGTTCAGAGGTTATGAGGATGACACATCTAGTCATTGCATATAATACATTTTATTTTATAGCTTTTGTCAAAAAGCAAATTATAACACTTTCCTGAATGCTTCTAACAATGTTTCTTTGCTTTATACTGTCCATAGAGAATAATATTTTGACTTCACTTGGTAGGCAAAGACAGCGAATAGCACAGAGAAACTCTTTAGTGTTTGTCCCGGTGATGTCAGTGTTTTCAGTCTCGGTGTCCCCAAAAAATGAAATGAGAGTTGTCATGGAATTTATTCTTATAAATGGAGGGGTGTTTGAAGTAGTTGGTCAAGCTCCTTTAAGGAATTTGTAATGAGAATAGTTTTTATAGTTAAATGTATTTGGAGTTTTTTTTAACCAGTTGCATTGGCAAAAAGGTTTTGAGAAATGTGTGCGAGTCAACTATAATAACATAGAACCAACAAACCAACATTGCTCCTGATAGGCATAAGGACTCTAATTCACTCTGATGCACCCACTATTACCATACACATCATATGCTGGTCATATTTCTGAATATGTCAATGTGATTTGCTGTGGTCTGTCACCAACAAAAGACAGTGAGTGGTACAAAACAATCCTCAGATAGTGAATGAGTGTTGGTCCAGTGCCTTCCCACACATGTCCCACACATTCATCTACATATGGCTGTGGAATGATGATCAATAAACCCGTCTGAATTTGGCTGCCAAAGATCAGGCATTAGTTCTAGTAGGATCGGAACCAGAATTTTTCAATTTGCCCACTTCAACCCAAAACCAAAATGTTATTCAAGTATTATATATAGTTGGTTCCATTTAGACCTTTTTTGTCCCAGATCCCAAATGCCATGAAAACCTTAATGGCTCTATTTTCAGGATCATAGTGCACGTGTAAAAACACACATTGTGAGGAGTTCAAACTGTAATTGTACACATGCTGTATGGGATGGCAGATCTGAAAGGTCTAAGAGGATTAATCATACACAATAAGCAGTACCTGGAAGAAGAAAAGTAGCTCAGTTACCTTGTGGCTGTAGCCAGTCTTTTTGTGTTTTGCTCCTATTGAGTACAGCACAGGGATGATGTCTGGCGGACATTCGGCAAAATAAGCTGTGCAAGTGACTGGAGACTCATGGATGTCCATTGGGTAAGGGTTCTCAAAAATTGGGAAACTGGTAAAAATGCAAAAACAGAATAAATTTTTTTTATAGCCAATAAACCACAACCAAGAATCCTGATGAATGACACAAACTATAAAATAGTAGAGCTTTAAATTGTGATTGAATGCCTGTATCATATTAAAACATGTAGCAGAATCAAACAACATCCGCCTTGTGATTGGTGATGGCAAAAGCCAAATAATATATAAGCAAGAATATTCTTCTACACTTTAAACAGAAAGGAGAGAAATTCTGGTGAAGTTCATGGACACAACAGAAAATTGTCAATTATTCACACTTTGTAGTACACGTCATGCCCACAAGACCAACATTAACCTAATTAGAAAGAAGTCATGGATTTACATTCCCTAGAGCACTAATATACAAATGAACAAAAAGGAATTAGTCTATGCTAGTTTGAGGCTGGCTGTTGCACAAAGTAATCATGTCTTCGCTACAGTGGGGAAAAGGAAAATCATCGGCTTCCTCAGAGACACTTCATTTGAATGTATAGAAAACCAACTTAAAACATTTTCAGATGTAGATGTTTGTGTTTAATGATGTCCTGTAAGTGGCTTTGCAGCAACATGAACAGCTGGTGTTTAGTGCCTCCAGAGTGTCACTTGAAACACTGTGTGGGTTGGGTTGACCTTGTCTCCGTCTTATAACAACAGCATGTTTAATTGACACCTGGGGTGGATGCTGAGTGACGTTGAACTTGAACTGACTTGAACTGTTACATACACTTGCGATCATGCTTTGCTCTGTGGTTCTTTATGAACATGTCAAACACACATGTGAGTGTAGGTCAGGGATGCGAGAGGTGAGCTGTGTGTACGTACTTGCTCTGTGTAAGATCAACCACGATGAAGTCCTTTTCCAGTAGCACAACCACTGCATATGGCTCCTGCACCTCTGTAAGCATGTACAAAAATGTTTCTGAGCATGCAGTTTGAAGCCTTGATACATTTTAGTAAAGGTCATGCTGCTCTTTCACTTTGCTCTAAAGTGCTCCACCTCACATAAACAGCAACTGAACACCATTAATTAAACCAGACTATCCACCTTCCTCAAGCATTATCAGCCCTTTTAAATGTTGCTATTTTTAAAATGTTGCAATTTCTTTAGATTCCATTTTTTCTTTTTTCTTGTTTCAAATCGGATTAATGTCCTACATAACTGTCTTCTATGTACTTTAATCCCCTCAAAAAAAGATTGCTAACAAGTTGAGCCATTGAAATCAACAGGGGGAAAAGGCTGGTGTGTTAAGTGTAACATGACTCAAGTACTTAAAATGCCTGAAGTACTCAAAGCCCACTCAACCACTTCAACTGTAATTATGAATCACATTTTGCCTTCCTTGCAACTTCTAGTTACTTCTTACTTTCAGCCTGTACCCAATAAAAGAACATTTTAGCAAGTGAAGAAAATGGGAAAAATGCAGCATATCAGTTAAGCTCATCATCTCTGTGTTCCTGTGTGTGTGTGTGTGTGTGTGTGAACAGAGATGAATAAGACTCTATGTGATTTTTATGACACTGCAGGTCTTTTCAGGTTCTGAGTTTTCTATTATATCCCAGTGTTGGTCTGTTATTATTACACACACGCAAAGACATTTATTGTGCATGAATGAGAATAAAGTTTTTCATTTCCTCAATATAATTCATTACAAGCGTTAATTTCCTCTCATAATCCCTAATGAATATTTAAGTGTAATTGTACTTTCACAGATGTTCCCAGATACTTTCGATTCAGCGCTGAAGCCAGCTTTCCATCTCTATCAATACATTAAAATCACTTACAACTTCATTACAAATCCAGTCACATTACCTAACATCGCCGCTCTTGATTAGATGCAAGGACCACCTAACTCAGTTACTTTGTTGAAGACACTGTAACCTAGGTTTGGGTCTAATGAATTGGAAACATTAACTTTTTTTTCCCGAGCACCGCTGGTTTGGAACACAGTTTATGGCATCCTCAAAATGTCCTATTTGCAAACAGCATGCGTCAGGACTACCTGTGGTTCTCCAGAATGACTCATCAGGACTGCACAGCAACATCCAGTGCTCAGAGAACAGCTATTGTACTTGTACAAGTCCAGCTGGCCATAAATAAACACTTTAAAAGCTCATTTAATACTGCAGGTGCTAAAGACCCTCTGGGGATTTGGTGATGTAAGTTGTTCATACATTACAGTAGATGTAAGGTTTACCCCTTTACAAGTTTGAGATCTTTCACATTTGTGGCAATTCTTTGAAAATGCTTTTTATTGAGCAAGCTCAGTAAATCATGATGCCATTGGAAAACTGAGGTAAGCAGGAAGCTGCTAATACATTTATATGTAAAAGCTGCAAATAAGTTTTACGTGGTTCATCCCATTACAGATAATTACTATTCCAGCTGCTGCTTGTGCCACTGATCATTTCTATTTCTATAATCCATTAACAAAAGTCTTTCCAGAGCCAAGCATTTTAAACAGGATGAAAAGAATACAAACTTTGATTAAATCAATCCAGTTAAATTAAGACAGCTCTTTTCAAGGAGAAAGGATATAATTAGTACAAAGAAATGCAGAGGAAGCAAGGAAAGAACTTTGTAATTCATCCTTCAACTCTCAATTTGGCTCTCAAAAAAAAAGTGTGTGTGTGTGTGTGTGTGTGTGTGCATCACCATTGAGATAGGGAGTTTCGCAGAGCACAAGGAACTCCACTATAGGATGGTCCATTTCCAGCACTGTGATGGCTTTGCCATGCATGATGGTTAAAGTGGGCCTCCTGCCTGCTTTATCATATGACAGACCTCCAGAGAAGATGACGAAGGGCTCACTGTTTAAACAGAAAAGAAGAAGGAATGAGAAAAAAAAATGAAGGGTTGTTTGACTGAAGGATGAAGCTCTTTTTATATTCTTACAAACAAGAACATACATACAATTATACAATTATCCAATCATGTGGCAGCAGCGCAATGCATAGCATCATGCAAAAACAGGTCAAGAGCTTCAGATAACACCAGAATGGGGGAAAAAGTGATGTCAGTGTACTTTAACTATGGAAGAGAGGCTGCTTTGAGCATTTCAGAAACTGCTGATCTCCTGGATTTTCACACAGATGTAACAGTATATTGAAGATTGGAAATATCTTGCCTGGTCTTTTTCCAATGTTCAACTATCTAGTTTGGTGAGCCTGTACCCACTGTAGCCCTCTTCACTAAGAAGAGTGGAATCCCATGTTGTCCACCTGAAGGTTTGATATGCTGTGTATTCTGTGGTTATATCTTTGTATTTTTACCTATGATTCCTCAAACAGATAATACCAGAAGTAATTGAACCTATTCTAAAAATAATCAACAGAAATCTTTACTTCCAAGAGTCTAGAAAAGGCTGTAACACAGCAATTATGCTCTTACCTACATAGGAATAGCATTCATAACATGAATGAGTCAGGATTTAGACCTCACCATAGCACAGAGACAGCACTAGTTAAAGTGGTAAATGCCCTACTACAGGAATCTGATCAGTATTTTGTCTCCTTGCTTGTGTTACTTGACCTTAGTGCAGCTTTTGATACCATTGATCATACTATTCTCCTTGATATATTAGAAAAGGTTGTGGGAGTTAAGGGAGTGGCGCTTTCCTGGTTCGGGTCTTATTTGACTGACCGTTATCAGTTTGAAGAAATATGATGTCACTGCATGATGCAGAAAAACTAGTTCATGGTTTTGTTACCTCTAGGTTATATTATTGTAATGCCTTACTGTCTGTATGTTCTAGTAAGTGCATAAACAAGCTCCAATTAGTCCTTAATGCAGCAGCGAGGGTCCTTACTAGAACAAAAAGATATGAGCACATCACCCCTATCTTATCTACACTGCATTGGCTCCCAAATAAATTCCGCCCTAATTATAAAATACTACTGTTGACCTATAAAGCACTGAATGCTCTCACACCTCAGTATCTGAATGACCTTCTGGTCCTTTATGACCCCCCACACCTACTTAGATCATAAGGTGCAGGCCATTTGTTAGTACCTCAAATAGTGAAGGCTACAGCAGGGGGCAGAGATTTCTTTTACAAAGCCCCTCAGTTATGGAACAGCCTTCCAATTAGTATTCGGGACTCAGACATAGTCTCAGTGTTTAAATCTAGGCTGAAAGCATATTTGTTTAGCAAAGCCTTTTGTTGATAGCCTTCTACTAGGTAAAGGAGCAGATCTGGAGGGTTCTTAGGCATAGAATATTTTGGTAAACTGGGATGTTTGGATGCTGTCGCCCCCTCACTCTCACGCATTCACTCAGGTTTGTTGACGGTGAGTGGCTGGCTGCTTTATGTCCCTCATGTCTGCGTTACCTTCTGGCTCTCACTTTTAGTTATGCTGTCATATATTTAATTATGCTGTGCAAGTAGGAACTCTGGCATGGAACTCTCATGGAACTCTTTCCGGAGTTCCTGCTTGTACTCAGCACACGATATACACTGTTCCTTAGCCATTACAACAATGAGCAAACCTAACAATCTGCTTTTCTCTTTTCTCTTCTCTCTCTCTCTCTCTCTCTCTCTCTCTCTCTTTCTCTGTCTGTTGAGCTGCACATGCTACTCCTGAGATACCAGTGACCCTGACCCCCTTCTTTCCATACCTGCCTGATCCATCCTGATGTCCTACTTCTGGTTGGAGTCACCAATTGAAAACCATTTGCTCCTGTTGAGGATGGCACCATATGAACTGCCTCAACATACACATAGAACTGTGAAGATGGCGTTGGACTGCTGTTGACAAGAGCGGTTCTGCTACAATGGCATAGGACTTAAATGATCATGAAAAGTCTTGTACTCAAATCTCCCTCAGTGAATCAGCTGAGACAGAACAGACTATATGTTAAAACTATATTGAATTATGTATCTGTACTTTTTTGACCTTATAACATACAGTTACAGAGGTGTCCCAAATGAGGATGGGTTCCCTTTTGAGTCTGGGTCCTCCTGTTGTATTTTTGCATATATGTATATTTGCATATCTTGTATATGTTCATTTATGAATACAGGGGTAGTATATATCTTATTATTCTTATGGCTCTGTTTTTACCGCCTTCTGTGTTCCTCCTGTTATCTTAACCTTGGAGTTTGTTTTGCTTTGGTGGGTACAAACTCTGTATGTGTGTGTGAGCCTGGAAGACAAATTTTTTGTGATGCTGTGTGTGAAACATATTTGTTTTGTGCAAAATAAACTTTTCTTAAAATAGAATAATCTTTTGCTATCTTGTTCTATCTGGTTTTTGAGTCATCTTGAAATTATTTACAACAATTCCTGGCCAATTCCACTGGCCAGTGACCAGAGAGTGTATATTCCCATGTCGTAGTTATGCCTTGTCATAATTTACTACACATCAGATAATCAGCATTTGGTGACGTCTCCCTGGCTTGCCGCTCAGTGCTGCTAAAATGCATCTGCTTCATTAAATGTGACAGGGATTTAAGTGAGTAATTGATACCGTTAGCACAGTCGACTCATGCGGACATATGCTAGTTTGTATTTGCTAGTTCAAATGTACAATGTACAATACACCTCCTCCTCAACAGCAGTCAGGAAAGCTCCTCGCTGTGACCTTCTATGACCCAGAGCTGAAGATCTCAATGCTGAAGAACCACATTCACAAGAGTGGAACCTCATTAAACACAATAACCAAATTCAATTCATCTGTAACTGCTTTCTCTCAGGTTAATGCAACTATGGACTGAACTTATAAATCATCCTGATATCAAGCTTGACATTTCCCACAGCACAAGAACACAGTTAAATTTTAGATAAAACCCAAATCAAAAAGCCTTTTTTACCACTCAGACATCTGAGCCTTTTACAAGTAAAACCACACCTTTTACGGAGACAGTAAAATCAAAAGCAGCATAACACACTCAGATAAGCTATTAAAGCAGAGGAGGGAGGTTTTTAAAATTTAATAGCTTGTATCAGAATAAGCCAGGGATAAAAGAAAATGCTGCTTATATGTCTTCTGAGAAGGTAAAACATGGATTTTGAGGCAGAACAGAGAGTTTTAACTGTCTTGTGACAAAATAAACCAGCAGGAAGAATCTTGAGTAGGAGGTGGATACACCTGCCTTCCACTATGTGCAAGCATAAATCCTCCCAGTGATGCCCATAAACAATATATCCCATGATTCATCAGCTGCTAAAGCATGGGCTCTCATGTGTGCAGTGTATAATGCACAACATTATGATTTATCTCAGTGAGGTGTTGGGGAAAATGGTGCTGTACTGAACATTTCTGTTCCACAAAATTCAAACAATGTAAATGTGCCATCAAAAATAGCAATAATCCTTACTATTCATTTTTGTACCTTAAACCTTTTATTCTACACTATCAGTTTTGTGTTCCACATATCCATATCTATATCTCTAATGTTCATATGTCCAAGTGTCCATATCTAAATCTTTATTTGATTGAACTTAAAGTCATAATTGTTTAGAGCAGGGTTCTCCAACTTTTTGTACCCAGTTCCCCCTTTAACTGTAAACTAAATCCCACTGATCCCCTCAGTACAGATTTATTTCATGAAAATTATTAAACATTATTAAATGATCTTTTTGGAGCCAATGAACTTTCTATTCCTGAAATTTCCATTGATTGAACACATTAGGTCTGGGTTTCACTTTGGTGCTTGGACCCCTAAATGTAATAAATTTAGTAATGTGACATTGTGATTTCCAACGTTGTAACATAATTAAAAATAGAAAAAAAGTCATGGCCCCCCTGGTTATGTTTCACAGACCCCTGGGGGTCCCCGGAACCCACTTTGAGAACCACTGGTCTACTGAATGTCCCCAGAGCTTGTGAAAAACTGAAACTACAATTCTCAGAATATCTATTCAACTCCTAAACTTCTACTGTTCTGCAGCTATATCATTCTACATCTCATTATATTATCTATATACATTCTAGAAATATCAGTAAAGTTGACTGGACACACTATTAAAATCTACTACAAAGCTGGAACGTTCTCACTGTCTCACTGCTGTGAATAAAATGGTGTCCTTCAAGCATTTCATTATAATGCCTGTATAATTTTTCAGGAAGATTATGTGGAGAACATTAATTTAAATTTAACATTTAAAAATTAAATATGTTTCTGTGCTATAAGAAGCAGTAGACCTATAAACAAAAGCATAAATCCGTTCTGAATTTTGAGCCAGTTTGCAGAGAAATATGGCAGAAATATGGTGTTATTTTGGAGCTCACATAGATAGTGTTTAGTTTTGACTATTGGAACAAACCACTGAAAATATAGTAGTAGTGTGTGGGTATGTGTGTGACTTGGTGTTTACCTGTTCCTGCAGGTCTTGTACTCCACCTTGAGAATTGGCTTACAAGATTCTTTTCTACCATCTCTCTGAGATTTGCCTAAAATACCATGTGAACCAGGAGGAAGAGAAAGAGGAGTGTCAGAGCATCTGAAAATTACCTGCTTACGCCTGTCTCATACACACCCAGACTCCAAACACACACCAACTTTCTGTCCTCTAGCACAGGTTCTTGATGAGGGGGTGGCCATGCATGAGCAGATTCTTATATTGCTGGGAGATGGTTCACATTTGACAGCCTTAGCTGTCACGTGTGTGTGTGTGTGTGTGTGTGTGTGTGTGTGTGTGTGTGTGGTCCTACTGTGACTCTAGTGTAAATATACGAGACACCAGAGAAGTAAAACTAATAGCCTACTGACTAATTGGGGTATCTATCCAATGAAATATGATTTTATATTACTGTATGACATGAAATAAAACAGAAAAGAGGGTTCTCACATAAATTCTGACTATTAGACATAAAAAAAAATAAAGCAGTGAGAGTATTTTCAGATTTCTTTTTATGGATCATTCATTCATGACTGTATTCTGGTTTATATTTTGTGGCAATTCACTGCATTTTTTAAACTTAAAAGTAATACTTCAGTCAAAGAATTATTTCATGCAGTTATTTCCAGGTAACGCAGTGTGTATAATGTACCTGATGTAGTTAATATGTCAATATTTGATGTAATTTATGTACTCTAAGGTGCAGTGTTAAACATGGTCTGTCGTAGAAACCATATGCTAAGTGTGTAATGTATTTTGGTGAAATTCTTTTAATTTGAGGGGGATGAGGAGTTGCAAAATGTGTATGTAATCTTGAAATGTGTGAGACATGAAGACTCTATTCCCAGAAATGTGTTTATGCAATTGAGAAAAGCTGTGAATAAAGGATCGGAAGGTGATGTTTAGTTTGTGAAAGTGGTGCTTCACCGTGAGGGAAGGTGACTTGGAAGGGTTTGGCTGTGTTTCTCAGGTTCCACATGGTGAGACTTCCATCAGAGTGACTGCACATGAACTGCCGTCCTTCGTGATGCCAACTAACAGAGTGAATCGCCTAGAAGATAGGAGGAGAGAGAGAAGAGAGAGTAAAAGAGAGATAGAGTGAGGGATATACAATATTGAATTATTTACAGTCTACATGGATATAAATATCCACGAATAAAACAAAATAAGTTAAGAATAAGAAAAGCAGAATAAAATAAGTTATTCTGGGGAGTGGCTTGACGGGGAAGTCATCATGGGGGTATCGCAAGTGTGAATCCAGGTGATGCCATGGCCATCATGGCGGGGCGCTCACACAAAAAACCCCAGCCACTGGGGTTGCACAAGTCAGTTAGGTCCTAGTGCCAGTCCCAAGCCTGAATAAATTGGTGAGGGTTGTGTCAAGAAGGGTATTTGGCGTAAAACCTGTGCCAAATCGAACATGCAGACAATGATCCGCTGTGGCAACCCCTAAGGGGAGCAGCTAAAAGGACAGGCGGACAGAAAATAAGCTCTATTTGGGTGTTGTGAGATTTATCATACACAGAGGCACAAATAAGCTGACACCACTTAAAGAGAAAATAACAAAAACACACACACACACACACACACACAAAGTGACAGGAAGTAGGATAGGCAGAGATCATAGATACACACTGTGAGCATGTGATGGTATTAAAAGCCTGAAAATGACAAGAGAGTGAGCAGACAACACATCAAACAATAAGATCCAGAAACAGATACTGCAACTAGAATGTCCCTGTCCAGCTTCAGAAGTGAAGACTCAATAACACTCCACATATAATCACAGAGCCATCATCTACAGAGCCATACATCTGTCAAATTTACCCTGTCTATACACTCCGTTAGTGTTTGTAAACGATAAGATATCCAGCAAGAAGCAGAGCAAAAACACTTGAGTAACCTAGCAGTCTGAAGCTATATAAGTAAAGAATCTAACAAGAATTTTATTTAGCAACTGGATTGGCATTAGCTAAAATGTTATCCCCTTATTATTAAGAAGTATCACGTAAAGACAGGAGCGCTATTCAGCTAAACCAACACTTTCAAATGGTGTAACTCAAAAGGATTTTTTTATTAAGATGTGTTTGTGAGCTAAAAGGTAGCTAGCAAAAACATATCCATTATTGACAACTCCTCTAGCTAGCTATCTAGTGTTAACTATCTAGTTTCTTGTTGTAGATTTGAGGTTTGTTAAAGCAATATAAGTTAGGTATGCTAGCTAACTAGTAAGATAAGCCTTTTTCATTCTCAGTTATCTAGCCAATTTCTACAAATTTCTGAGTTCCTCAGACCAATTATCCTTCAATTATCCCTAAAATATACAAAATATACACAGAAAATATAATATGTGGTAAAAACAGATGAATTCATGAATACTTTTCTAATTGTGACACCCAACAGCACAATGAAACATTTTCGAAAACAAATTTTGGCTTGTTCTTAGAAAGCATTATAGTTTCATGAACAGGATGAAAGAAATGAGTGGAGCAAGCATGTTGCACTACTAAAAGAGACACAACAGAAACAGTGCAAATTAAAACTGAGTGATGATGCAATTTAAAAAGCACAAAAAAAAAAACACGCATTGTGATTTCCACACTATTTCACATGAGGGAGGTATTTGATTTCCAGCCTGCTTTCAAAACCCGTAATGCCTACTTTTGATCAATAGACCCAGATCTTTGTTTTTTTGTTTTTTTTCTTGTGTTACAAATTTTATATCCTGTTTAAACACTGAGGCAAAAAAAACTCTTCTGTAATCTAATTGAGCCAATAAGAACATGAGAATCTGTTTAACAGCACAAGAACAAATCCTTTTATTTCCCCTCCATAGGAAATAGATTTGCAATTCCTTCCCAGTGCAGAATTTAGGTGTGCCTGTCTGTGGCTTTGGCGGTAATCCATGAATGACTCCCTACACTGGATCTCCTATCTGCCTCTGTATATGAGGTTTATTTAGAGATTTCCTGTTGAAATTAGCATGTTGAGGCTCAGTGCTCTCGAAGGAAGAATTTGGCAAAAGAACTATGACATTTGTTGGTCCATGTGTAAACACAAAAGCAGTTCTCAGATCCCAAAAGACGTGCTCAGTGCATCTCACGCCTCTGTTATTATCAAACCGTCTTCTATAACGGTTAAAGCCAGCAGTCCCAGGGATCAGTGTAAAATATTAAGAATGCCTGTATGAAAGTTAAGTTATCTTCTAGCAAAGCTTTAATGAAAAAGAAACATGTAATAGCAGGGCTTAAATACCAAACAGAGAGCTGAGTAGGTGTGATATTTCTAATATTCTAATACACATGCTTGATTGACATTCCTCTGGCTGCTACGCCACTCAAGCACAACTAAAAACAGCATAAGCAGACAGTTGTAGGATTATCATGTGAGGCTCCACATTTTAATTTAACCTTCAGATGCTCAGTCGCTTAGGCTCAAAGACAGCATTCAAGCAGTAACATACAGTTTGGATGAAAACACTGTTAAAGGGACAAGTGACCTAATTGTAAATGGTGAGAGCAAAGCTTACATAATCTTTATTCAAGACTAGTGCTACACACATTTCAAAAACAAAATGTCTGATGAGAAAAATAAAGGCATTAAAGATGAATATTTAGTATATATGCAGTACCAATCAATAGTTTGGACATACCTACTCATAGTTTTTTTTTATTTTGACTATTTTCGATATTGTAGAACAATACTGAAGACATCAAAATTATGAAATAACACATACATGATACATGACAACATATATGAAATTATGTTGTAAACAAAAAAGTGTGGAAAAAAAACATATACTTCATATTTTAGATTCTTCAACATAGCCAGCATTTCCCTTGATGACAGCTTTGCACACTATTGGCATTATCTTAACCAGATTCATGAGGTAGTCACCTGAAACCAGTGTTAAATTTCTCAACGAAAATTTTGACAATAAGTATTCTTTGACAACCTTTAAATTGTAATGACAACTTAAATGAAAAAAAAGTTTCATATTTTTCATAATGAAATGAATATTTTTTCATTATGGAAATTATAGCTAGATTCAGGACGCAGTGAAATAGCTGATTCTGTATGGCCAGACAACCTAGCTCGTTTCTCAACTGAATTTTTTTATAGTCAGAAGAAATATCCTTCAGAAATATTTTTTCTGAAATATATATATAAAAAAAACTCCCAAGTTAGCGCGTTATAAAGCTACATTTTACAAGTATGATAAAACTGTCTAAGAAAATTATTAGTAAAACATTAAAATAAGCTAACCTTATTTCCACTAATTAAAGAAATAACAAAAGACTAAAATGTGACTACAATTTTCAGGAAGTGACTAAGACTAAAACTAAACTTAAAACTCAAAATTCTAATTTAAAATGTGAGATCATCAGTTATGATGTGTCGAGTTAGTGTTGGTATACATTAAATAGCCCACAACTAATCTATATTATAACAAGAGTCACTCAATTAAGTAAAGAGAAATGACAGTCCATCATTACTTTAAGACATGAAGTGTATTTTTTACGTAATAAAACTAAAGAAAAAACATTGAATTAGAAGGTGTCAAACATTTGATTGATGCTGTATATACACACTATGTGCTGCATATTATATTTACAAGACCAGCATTAATCTTTACAGGGATTCAGAAACTAGTGGTCATGACCCCACGTGGGGTTACTTGAATTAGAAATGGGCTGATGAGAGAAACTCAAGCTCCTCTTTTGTTTTATAAATTTATATTACACATTAATTTTTGTAAATGAATATATCAATGCATATCATTCTAACTATGAAGATTTTTTTGTGGTACTATATTGAAATATTACTGGGAGTCAATTCAATCAAGCTACATTTAAATGAAGAGTGTACATGCTACTTTAGTTTTTTTTTTTTGCAATAGTGTACTGACTATTATATATATATATAATAGACACTGCAATAGTGTAAGCGTTATATAGCAATTAAAATTGACAAATTTCTCTGTCCATCTACCTCAAACATTGGCTGAATCTGACTCAGTGGAACAAGAGATGTCAATAAAAATGAATTCAAAAATATCTTGAAACTTTTCTTGAATATGAATTTACAAAGCATGACAGTGAATAACTAGCAGACTTGGGTTCAAAATGTCAATGTGAGGTCATTTAGCTTATATGTACAGTACAGTGCAAAAGTCTTAGGCACACTAATGTTTTATAGGTATTTGTTTTATGCTTGTTATAGATATTTATTTTATGACTTCTGCATTATTGAGACAGTACAAAAACATTTTTACAAATTATTTTTACAAATAATAATTTGTATTTGAAAAATATTTGTATGTCAGAAAAGAAAGCAACATATTATGTAAGAGACCATCTTTCAGACAAAAAAAGATGATGAAGGCTCCCGGGGTTTGCATGCAAAAAAGAGAAGCAAGGTTAGTTTAGTTTATTAGTTTAGTTTATACCTGTTTACTGCACATTGGAATATTTTTCTTTAAGTAGAAAGATTTAATTTGATTATTTATGAAGTCGTCTCTATAGCATATCTTTGCATATACACACAGTATATGTGCACTCCATACACATACATACATAATCAAATCCCATGTTTTGTAATTATATAGAAGTTTCATTAGAAACAAAAAAAATGAGCAAGTTTCCTTTAATCGTACCTCAGAAGGCACATCTGTACAGTTTAAAGAACCATCTCCAAAATCTATTCTCTCTGTTATCAGAATTCTTGTAAATTCTGGGACAACAGGTTGTATAATTAAATGATTTAAAATATGAATCAGGAAATGAACAGTTTACATTAGATGAGTGACCTAAACTTTGTCTTGAATGCTCATCCACTACCAAGAAATAAACTGCATTTGAATTTATCAAGCACGAAAATCCATGGAAACTTTTTTCACCAACCAGGGTTGGGAGGGTTACTTTAAAAATGTATTCTGATACAGTTACTGATTACCTGTTAAAATATGTAGGCAGTAATCCAAGTACCAGGAAATTAAAGTAATGTAACTGATTACCTCATTACCAAATATGTGGATGATGGCAGCATTTTCTCAGCTGGAAGGTAGAGCTTGCAATGAACTGTGAGTGTCCCTTTTTCAGGTTTTTTCAGGTCTACATTTTTTCACCAGAGGCCACGGTAATGAATTGGCAGCTGTAAGATTACTTGTGATTTCACCTGAGACCAGAGTGATGATGTGAGACTCATGAAGTGTTGTAATGTGTGTACATGTGCATGGTAGCATATTGTTGTTTTTTTAATGTATTTTAGGGCTGCAACTACTGATTATTTTGATAATCAATTAATCTGTCAATTAGTTTTCCCTAATTATAACCCGAATTCCAGAAAAGTTGGGACCTTCTTTAAAGTTGAATAAAATGAAAACTAAAAGACTTTCAAATCACATGAGCCAATATTTTATTCACAGCAGAACATAGATAACATA
>JAQQZU010000035.1:5273673-5293233 GCA_030068025.1 Parauchenoglanis punctatus | reverse complement strand
CCGCACAGAAAGGCACCCTGGGTGACCCGGGGATTGAACCCAGGACCTTCTTGCTGTGAGGTGACAGTGCTAACCACTGCACCACCGTGCCACCCTCTATATTACTATAAATACTATAATAATCCACTTTCATAGAAAATAACCATATAGCTACATTTATCTGTGTATGTAGCCTGGCTAAGATCCTGATTATACATTAAAGGCACATACCTGAGCAACATTAGTTGGTCATTTAGCACGATACAAAAAGTCATATAAAAAGTCACAGCTAACATAAAATTAGGCTGCATTTTATGAACTACGCTAGCATTATAAACTGAGTAATTTTAGCTAACTGTAGCTAATAACCAAGAAAAAAAATCCAATGTTATGCCTCCAAGTAATGTGCTCAGCTGGATCAGGGCACATTAGAGTTGTGTGTTAACCAGCAAAACTTACATATTCCTGCACGTCACACACTATCTATACTGCTCTAAGAAAATGTCTGCCGCTAATTTATCCCTGGGTCTGGAAGGTGGACAGTGTCAAATGTAAAACTAACTGCTGTTCAATGTGCCAACTTGAATAAATATAGATAAATTGCATCTGACACTGAATTTTTCAGCTTGCATTGACACCTTAAATAAATTATAAATATACAGTACTGTGCAAAGGTCTTGAGCCTTTTTTAGTACAAGTTCTGTTATAAATATTAATTGTATGAATTCTGCATTATTGAATCAGTATAAAAACATTTTAGATTTCCAAACACCACGCTTCTAAAAAATAATTTACTTTTGAAAAAGTTTGCATGTCAGTAAAGAAAGCAGCATATTACGTAAGAGACCACTTTTCAGACAAAAAAAATAGCGAAGCTCCTGGGATTTGCTGAAAAAAGGAGAAGCAAGTGTGACAGTCAAAGTCTCCAGAAGAATTGTGGCAGATTCTCCAAGATGCTCAGTAAAACTCACCATCTAATTTCCTTATGAAACTGTACACATTGTACATGAGACTACTATTTATGAAAAAATAAGTGTTGTGTGACACCAAATATTGTCTTTGTTTGCTTTATTACTGTTTACTGCATGTTGTATTTTTCTTTTAAGAAAGATTTAATGCTATTATTTTGGTCATCTTTACTAAAAAAAATATTAGGGTGGCTCAAGACTTTTGGACAGTACTGTGTATCACCAAAAGGATGTGTAAATGTTTTATTTACTTTAAGCCAAAGATCACATTATGTAAGGAAGCAGATTAACAAGTGTGGTGGTAATACAGTCAGTCTGGTCAAGTTGTTAAATGGGCATGTGCTGGCATTAGCCAGATTTCAAATGCTACCCTTACTTGTGATTGATATACAGGCAAAAGAGAAACATATTCCTGTTCAGAAAAGCCTGATATATGCAGCAGAACAATACAAGATTTCACAAGGTCACCACAATAATGCAAATGTATGAAAGAAACTATGAATGTTACATGGAACATTGTGTTTTAACTGTGCATTTAGGCTCGCATGCCAGTTTTATACATTTTCCCCACAGAAAGCGGTCTGGCTGTGCATACCAATGGCTGCAAACAGCTTAACAAATCAGGAGCTTGAAGTGCTAATCATGCACAGGCTCTAATAGAGGGAAGAAAAAAATACCCAATGATGACTAGTTTCAGCTGCATTTCATGTGCCCTGTCCGTTTTCCATATTCACCATGTAAAATGATCTGCCATGCTTTATCCAATGCTTCCTGTCTCTTGCTTTCATCTGTGGAACTGTATGAGGCAGGTGACCAACACCTGCGTTTCCATGGCGATGGTGTTTACATAAACATGTTTACCATCGCTGAACCCCAGAGACAATAGCACTGTGTGAGATGAGGAAAAAAAGGAAGAAGGAAAATAGAGCAAAATAGCGAGAGAGGGAGGTAGACAAGCACTTTTGAACCCAACTGAGAATAAATCACTTATGTTCAATGACCTCATGTATTTCTGGTGACCGTATCACTGTATATCACAGCACTCACATCACTGGTTGCATATGTAAGAAGTGTGTGAATGAGCTCTGAGGTCTGTATGCCACAAGCAGCTTCATAACCAACCTGTTGCTATCCGCTCATCCAAAATACAAACCAGCAGTGTGTGTCTGTGCACTAATGTCATCCTATAACACAATTACGATTCGCATGCTTCCTCTCTCATGTCACTGTAATGTTTCATTATGAAATCATGACTCTCTCTCTCACACACACACACACACACACACACACACATGTGCATACACTGCACACTGCACTGGAAATCAATCTAAATCTTTTTGGGAAATGGTTAATGCGTGTGCATGACTCTCAACCAATCAATGCATCTTAGGGAATGTGTGTCAGTCACCTCTGTGTGCATTCATGCATACTTGGGTTCAGTGTGTGCTATAAAACCGAGAAGTATGAGAAGTGAAATAAAAGGGAGAGAAAGACAGAGAGAACGATAGAAAGCCTTTGATATGTTCCATTTGACAGCAGTGCAATCAAACACTGCTGATTGACAGCCGGTGTGGCTAAGATGATGACAAACGCTCTTCTCACTGTCTCTTCTTGGCCTCTTATTTTCAGCTGTTACGCCCCCTTTACCTTGACGACACCACTGTCATTACATGTGTTTTCTGTGTTTGTGTGTTCGTGTATGTAAGACAATATTATACCATAAGCTCTTACTTTTGTTTTTGTATCCACTTTTCTCCCACATTGGTCATGGTCCTCATTTACACATGCATGTAAGCACAAGCCATTACACTAGTGAAAAATAGGACCACATCTTAATGGCCACTTAAAACATTAGTCCAGTGAAGTGACAACAGGAGTCAGTGAATGAAAAGAAGGAAAAAAATGAATTCGAAAATGAGAGGGCTGCTGGCATTCACACCAAGGTCGAAATTCCTCATCAGACAAATGGTACAGTCAGGAATGTGTCATTTATGAGAGAATTTCAAGGCAAGTATGATATATATACAGTATGTGTGCCCAATAAATCACAGTTTGAAAGCTGCACGTGTGAATGACATAAAGCCTAAATAACCCCAGAAAATGTATGCCATAAATAAAATAAAACCATTCAGATGGCATAAGATAACAACATCTGTAATGACTATGTATGATTAGCAAAGTATACATGATCTATATAGCCTATAAATTACGGAGATGGGAGTCTTTTCTTAATATATGCATGGTTTGGCATACACCTTATATTAATACAAACTTTATAATAAATGCTTGTTGTAGACCTTTTGGTCATGTTAATGGCCATTATATGACTGTAGTCTTTATCTTTGTTAGAATGTCAATAAATTACCTAAAACCCCTGCAAGTGTTGCTTCTCTGGGGTCTTTAAAATGTCATCTATATTTTACTGCTCTGGTTTTAAACTCTTAAAGATAACACTTGATTTTGGATTGATTTTGAAGATGAAAGAAAAGAATGCTTCCTGGAGTGTCTTTATACTAAAGAAAGCACAAAACAGCTTTTCCCATAGGATATATTGAAGTCTTTAGCAACATCAGTTTGAATAGGATATACAGTATGTTTCCAGGGATTATTTCCACTGATCATTTTATAGAAGGTCAAATATGGTGCAATGCTTAAAAATGACTGACATGACAGATTCGTTCATGATTAAAACTCCAGAGACACTCCGATAATAATTACATCACCCTACCTCTTTATGTACAACTAATCTTACAGTACAAGGCTAATGTCCTAGATTTTGAGTGTAAAAACGTGCACTGCTAATACCTGCTAGCTAGTCCCCTAGGAAGGTGAAAACTAACACATACTTTCTCTAAGAAGCCAGCAGCTTGAAATCTCTGAACAGTTCTACCTGGTTCTAGTAACATCATGTGTTTGCTGTTAGGTGCTAACTGGTCTATACTTCTCTACACGAGCTACCGGATATGAACAATTAACAAAGTGGAGAATTTAGTTCCAGACAGATGTGGCACCACTGGTGTCAAAATGCTCATTTCCAAATGACAGTTGTGGCACTCGGGAGTTGGGCTCATGACACTTGTAAGAGTAAATAATGAGTGAGTGCATTATCTCTCCTAGACTGAGCAAGCCTGTGGCTCTTGACCTGATCCAGTTTGCCAGCAGTAATGAATCTACATTTAAAATTAGCATGTGATGCCCACACACACACACACACACACACACACACACACACACACACACACACACACACACACACACTTACGCTCAAGAGTGTGCTTGTTAATGTCCAAGCAATCGCTATGTGCTTCATGTATGAGGTTTATGAATGTCTGTGTGTGTGTGTGTGTGTGTGTGTGTGTGTGTGTGTGTGTGTGTGTGTGTGTGTGTGTGTGTGTTACCTCGTTTATAACGAACTGCAGTTGCAGTACAGCTGCTCCGCTCTCATGCTGACAATAGCAGTCTACTCCTGGCCGTCCCAGACTGATGACATCATAAGGTTAAGTCAAGGCATTTAGTGATAGATGGAATAATCCATATTTAGAGCCATTTATAAGAACACATACATAAGGAACCTTGTGAAAAAGCTCTGATTAAAGCTAATGGCTCTGGTCTTTACAACAGCACAGTCTGAACATGTTTAAGGTCTGATTGATACACTGTGATGTGTGTCATTTACTGATGATCCTCATGGCACCCAATTTGCATTTATCACATCACAGTGACCTTTTACAAAGTGGTTGAATAATGGCTGTAGAGAAAAGATTATATTTTTTACTGAAATAAAGCAGATAGACTATGGTGGTTGATCATAAATGATTTATTGCTGTTTTGTAGCTGATTAATAGGGGGACTTTTGAAAATTTATGGTATCATGATTTTTGCTATGTACCAGGAGATTTTATTCTAAAACATGGTTTCCTCTCTCAGGAGGTTACATTTTGTCTGTTTATTCAAAAAAACATTAACACAGGTATCAAGACAGAAACAGTTAAAGATGTTGTTTGCACTGAAGCTGGATGTCCATGTGTACAAAACTAATATAAATATAAAAAAGTTTAAAATATGCTCCAAAATTGTTTGAAAAAATTATAATATATTGTGCCTGCATATATATTGTATTGTATATATTGTATATGTACTGTTGCTCAAAATATACAAATAAAGGGAAGGCACAGCTGCACAGCTACAATGTTACCCCAGTGAGTGTAACAAGCTATGCCCCCAGCCTGTAGAGATGTCTACAAACAGGCGCAAGAGCAAACTGTCAATTACACCACTGTCTTCTGTAGTGCAGCCAGAATGTGAGCGTTTCTCTGAAAACAATCACAATTTCTAGGTAAGAGTAAATCACATTTCATAAAGCCCACAGGGAAATAATGAGTTTATGTATCCCTCATGCTCTCTCTTTCTCTCTCTTAGCTTTTATGTCAGAGCATAGGGAATGCAGAAGAGAGCTAGTGAACCCAAACTAAACCCAAAGAAATCCAACTAATAATTCTACTGTAATGTGTACAGTATGTGTGTGGTCAAATGCAAGCAAACACACACACACACACACACACACAATTGGTCACAGAGCCTGGGAGCGAACAGACAGCAATAGGAAGCAGCATCTTACACTCTTTCTTCCTCTCACACACACATTCATAGAAATTGTACCTCTCCAGTTCAGCACTCAGCACAGCCATTCCTGCACTGAAACACATTAAACGCAATTCTATCTGTCTATCTGAATTCATATTGCTTCTTTGTTTCTCCCCTCCCTTCACACAGCTCTGGCGACACTGATGCATTTCCATTTCAAATGCTCTCAGCAGGTGATAAAACACCAAAGGCCTCAAACAGGGTCAGATCTCTTTACAGAAAAAAGCCACACCATCCTCTGCCCCTCCATTGTCTAAGTGTGTGGGTATCTTGAATATTGAAAAGTACACTCAGTGCGTCTTTCATACGTGGGCACAATTTCAAGGACATTCAAGAACAGAGCAATTAAACTTTCATCCGTCACACACACCTCCTTCGTTACAGCTTTCATTAAAGCCAGATAAAGGGAAAGGAAAGGAAAGGAGGCATTGATGTGCACCATTGACTGCATCACCTTCAAGTGCACTTATAAAATGATAATAAACTGTTGTTTGTTAAGCTGTGCTTTCTCTCATTTTCCAAATGTTTAAACACTTATGTTTTTTTACACCATTAAATTCATAATTTACACCAAACCAGAAGATCCATTATTCATACGTTTGGGGAAAAAATGACATTGATGAACAGTATCAGCATAAAGGACATGCCAGAAACTGATGGATGGATGTGGCAGTGTTGTTGGTGGGGGCTGTGCAGGGGGCAGAGGGGTAATTGTCCTGCATGCATGATTACACCTTAATTGCACACAGTTAAATTATCATGACTAGCTCTAATGCATGCAGGCATCATACAGGTTATTTGAATTCCTTTCACACGCACAAGATGAGATTAGCTGACATCATGAACAGAACCCTCTGAAAATTTTATGGGGAAAATCTTGGCATTGTGATGAGTAAATATTTACGCACAGTTCACCTCCCCTCTGTCACTACCAGAGATAGAAGAAACTAGTAGGCAGAAATATGGTGAGATAATGCAGGAGGTGAAGAATGAGGGGGAGGAAAAAGTCAAGAGAACTCTAAAACGAGTGGAGAGAAATGAAGAGACAGAGTGGAGGTGTGAAATGAAGCAAGCGGTGAATCAGACATCACAAAAAAGAAGGGATAGAAGAGTGGAAGGAACGATTAACTATACAGGGTAACAATGAGACAGTGGGAGATGGAAAGGTGAGTCAGAGAAAGAAATCAAGAAAACAGGTATATTTGACTCAGTGAGTCAGAAAGAGTGGGAGCGAGCAAGCCTAATGGTGTCCATGTCACAAAGCTACACACACAACCCAGGTAAAGCGGTGACTCACTGCAGTGTGTTTGACATGTTGCCTGGTGTAGTGCTCCTAAAGCTGTGCTGCTATTAGGATGACTAATGGTCTCCGCCAAGTATAAAATGTCAGTCGAGGGTGACGTCAGCGTTGGTTCAATATTTAGATGAGGCTTGAATGAGGCATATTTGAACATCATCAGTTCATAAATGAAGGAATGTTTGTACATGTGAATATTTGTATTGTGTGAGAATATCATGAATCGTGCAAAAGACCTTTATGTTAGGAATTATGTTTGGAATTGCCAACTGTCCATATTTCCTTTTAATTTGCCCATACCATTTTCCTAAATCTGCTCAAGCATGCTTTAATTAATTAATGTGTTATGCTTTATAGAGTAATAATAATTCTATAATTTCTTGGTCTGGTGGTTCCACAAAAACATCATCAGACAACAGAAAGCACAAGAGAAGTTACTACACATGAATTCTCATCAGAGAAATCCAGATTCTATGATTATGCTTCTGTCATCATTCCTTACTGGTAGCAATGCTTGTATTTGCATACTGGATCCTGATAAGCTATTACATTTTATGATAAACATTAACTATGATTTTCAGTGAGTTTTTCTAACAAAACTGCTGAAAAATTTATATGAATTCATGAATGAATTTACACTAGCATAAGCAACATTTTTCATAGAGTATAAGAGTGGCATTAAATGTCTAGTGACGGTCCATGTCTTCATTTGTGCTTGTCTACACTCATGCAACAGCCTCAGCTCTCTAACGAGTTTTACTACTAACTGGTGCAGAGACAACAATCTATCTCTCAGTGTCACTAAATACGAAAGGACTCCACTGCACATCAACAGCACAACTGCAGAGAAATACAAAAGCTTCTTGGTATGCACATCACAAAGGACGTCACCTGCACTCTTAACACCACCTCCCTAGCCAAGATAACCCAATAACAACTTTATGTCCTGCAAAGGATGAGAGCAAGTCTCCACACTATTTCATCCTAACCATTTTCTACAGGAGAGCAACCACTAACCCTGTGCACCATATTCCTGAAAAAAAACTACATTTTGCTCAAATGTATATAAAATATAGAGGAATGGCAATAAAAATCCACTTGACTTCACTAGTGTAAATAAAAGATGCAGCACCTCAGTTGAGTCATTCATCGTGCAAACAACACAGAGAAATGAGTCATGCATTAGCCTTAATGAAAGTGTGAATATGATGCATGACCAAAGTATTAGAGGAGTATACTGAAGGCATAAAAGAGCATTAGCTGTAAATTAGGAAACAATTAGAATGTGTTCATGTGTTATTCATGTATTATTGTAAAAATCTGTTATTTTGCTATTTAATCAGAAGTCAGCCTTCAAAACAAACAGATCCATGTCAGAAGAGAAAGGGAGAGAGCGAAAGAGAGAGAGAGAGCACATTTGTTGTCCTTCTTGCACATAAACATCGCTTTAGCCATCACAACTAATTAAAACACTGAACATTGCTGCAGCCTGGATAAATTGCACAGCAATCTGTTTTCTGTGAGTAGCCAGAGTTAGAGATGCATGTGTGTGTATGTGTGTGAGGGAGGGTGTGAGTTCAAGTGTGTGCATGAAAGAGCGTGAGCATCTGTCTGCGACTGAGTATTTGAGAGAGCAGCTGATCATGCATGTTGACATTTCACTGCTATCTGTGTGATGGTAGCAGACAGTCAGTCCCATGCCTTGTTGCTTCAATAGCCTAATTCCTCAAACAGCCTCACACAGCCTAATGAGTCTGATGAGACCTGGAAGTCGAACAAAACAACATGACGACACAAGAAAATGACACAGCACACGACAAAGAACATTACTACAGTAGAGAGCTCATGAATCAGACTGTCTAGGTACAGTATATTTTTCTAGACCTAGCCATCACTTGACCTGTGCAAAAAAGGTCTAAATTCACTTGCGGCTCGCTGTGGAATTGAGTAAAATGAATGTGATAGCTGGAGAAAGAATGGATTTGACAGCAGTAAATTCAGCCTCAGCACGCTTCTGTAGTTCTTTGATTTGATAGATGAAAATAGATGATTTTTTTCTTGAAAGACACCCCCTCTTTTCCTCAGACCTGGTTCAGTGAGGCAATATGGCCAGGTGATGCTATCTAATGCTGCATTTACACTTTAAAAAAAGCACTGCTGCATTTTTTTATTTTATTTGCTGTATTTCAGAAAAGAGCAGACTGATATCAAACTCTTTTTACCTCCTGATCAATGAAGTCATGAATTGAGAACAAAACTCAACAGTGAGTACAGAATGACAGTAAAAAAAATATGTAATGCAGAGGCACTCAAATGTAAATCTTGGAGGTCCACATTCCACAGGCCTGATGGTCCAAGGAGGACAAATAAGTGTCATGACCCACTCCTCGCTATACACACTCCGTCGTGGGAGCGCACATTTCCGCGTTCTAACGGAGACCACACAGACTACAGTTCCCGTGAGCATTCGTGCTCTCATTCATGGACTGATTAGCCGTGTTTTAAAAGGACTATTCGTCTGCTATTGCCGAGCGTTTCATACCCGCGTTTGCTTTCTGTGTTTTGACTCTGTTTTCTGCTTTTGACTACTGTTCTTTGGATTACACTCTGTCACTCTGTTTGCCGATCGCTCGACCCAAATCTGTATTGTGGATTATTCTTTTGCCTGCCGTATTTGTACCTTTGCCTAAAAACTGTACTGCTTTTACCTCCATGTCCCTATTCTGCACTTGTGTCTCTGCACTTGTGACGGCGCGAGCGCCGTGACAGAATGCTTTGCCACAATGGAGACGCAGCAGGATCTCCATGGATCCAGGATGGGTGTATGACCACCATGCCCACTCTGTTTCTGCAACAGTGGGTTATGGAGCCACCCGAGCCGTGCGATGGGGTGAAGGAACCTCCATGCATCTTTTTACTCCTCTGCCAACATTTCTGGGAGAGTTTGATGGCTCCTAGACCTTCAGATCCCATATGGGTAAGGTGCATGATACACTGGCTCACTGGAACTGCACGCAGGTATGCCGAGAACCTTATCAGCATGCAGCATCCCAAGCTACTAAACCCTAAAGACATTGGTGAGGCAATCAGCTGGTTTTATTATGCCTTTAGTCAGGAGGCAACCGCTCCAGAGCCCCCTCCAGAGTCAAAGAATGAGGCAATCGCTCCCGAGCTCCCTCAAGTGGCCGAAAGTGAGGCAACCACTCCAGAGTCCCCCCAGAGGCAAAAAATGAGGCAACCGATCCTGAGCTCCCTCAAGTGGCCGAAAGTGAGGCAACCGCTCCAGAGCCCCCTCAAGTGGCCGAAAATGAGGCAACCGCTCCCAAGCTCCCTCAAGTGGCCTGAAGAAGAGGCAATCATTCCCGAGCTCCCTCAAATGGCCGAAGAAGAGGCAACCGCTCCCGAGCTCCCTCCAAGGGCCAAAGGAGAAGCAACCACACCAGAGCCAAAGTTCACAGCAGAGCCAAAGTCCACACCAGAGCCAATGTTCATGCCAGAGCCAAAGTCCATGCCAGAGTCAGAGTCTGGTTCTAAGTCTGCACCAGAGTCCAAGTCCAAATCTGCACCAGAGTCCAAAAACACGCCGGGGGCAAAACCTTCACCAGAGCATGTGACTAAAACTACGCCTGAACCCAAGTCTGGATTGCCACAAGGGTCAGAAGCAACTCCAGTCACAGGCACTCTCCCAGAGCCCACTCCAGCTTCAGCCAAAGTCGCTCTCACGGAGCCCGCTCCAGTTCCAGTTCCTAGTTCTGCTCCTGTTTCAGCCAAAGTCGCTCACAAAGAGCCTGTTCCAGTTCCTAGTTCCACTCCAGTTACAGCCAAAATCATTCATGCGGAGTCTGTTCCTGTTCCTAGTTCCGCTCCTGTTCCAGCCAAAGTCACTCACAAGGAGCCTGTTCCTAGTTCTGCTCCTGTTCCAGCCAAAGTCCCTCACCGGGAGACTGTTCCAGTTCCTAGCTCCGCTCCTGTTAAAGCCAAGGTTGCTCACATGGAGCCTGTTCCTGTTCCTGTTCCTAGTTCTGCTCCCGTTTCAGCCACAGTCGCTCACGAGAAGCCTATCCCTGTTTCTGCTCCAGTTCAAGCCACAGTCACTCTAATGGAGCTTATTCCTGTCCAAGTCACACAAATTTCAGCGTCTGTTCCTGCACAAGTCTCAGCGCCTTATCTCGTGCTCACAGAGTCAGCTCCTGTTCCTGTCACGCTCACAGAGCCAACTCCTGTTCCTGCTGCGCTCACAGCACCCGTTCCTGCCTCAACTCAAGTCACAGCACCCGTTCCTGCCGCAACTCAAGTCACAGCACCCATTCCTGCCCCAGCTCAAGTTACAGCGCCCGTTCCTGTCGCGCTCTCCAAGCCTGCTCAAGTTCCAGTCGCGCAACTCACCGAGCCTGCTCCTGTTCCAGTGTGCCCAACCAAACCTGCTTCTATGTCCGAGTTTCTACCGAGTTTCTACCCACGCCCTCATCATTACAAAAAATTCTGCGTGGTAGAAACAAAAGATAGGCCTGCCCCTACAGGTCCAGGACCCCCAAAAAGCAATTTCGTTGGGCGCTCCGGGAGTAGCGCCTTTTGGGGGGGGGGTTCTGTCATGACCTGCTCCCCGCTATACACACTGTGCGCCGTGAAGTCTCAGCCATGATTCAATTACGTGTTTGCTCCATTTCCATTGCGGGAGCACACACTTCCGTGTTCTAACAGAGACTGCAAGGACTACAGTTCCCCCTCCCATTCATCAACTGATTAGCCGTGTTTTAAAAGAACTGCCAAATGCGCTTCGAATTTGCGAAGCATTAGTCTAGACTCTGTTTTCTGCTTTTGACTACTGTTCTTTGGATTACTCTCTGTCACTCTGGTTGCCGATCACTCGACCCAAATCTGTATTGTGGATTACTCTTTTGCCTGCCGTATTTGTACCTCTGCCTTTTGTGTTTTAAATAAACACTGTACTGCTTTTACCTGTGTCCATATCATGCACTTATGTCTCGCCATGCCTCGACGACACGAGAACAAATTCCATGCATCCCATGAAGTATAAGATATAGCTGATGTACAAATTTGACTTATTCTCTCTGCCATTTCATCTTTTTGTTTTCTATTAACTATCACTGCACTAATACACATTATTTTCAGCATCAGACAAAGTTTTCTTGTGTTTGACCCATGACCCATGACCCATGTCTTTATTACTATTCACAATGGCCATGGTTTCATTACAAATTAAGCACAGCAGCTTTGTGCTCCTCACAGAGAGAATAAACATGTATTTTTTAGACCACTCTTCTTAAAATGAGTGTTTTTTTTCCTTTCTTGGTACTGAGCAACTTAAAATACTCTGTTTAATATTTTTGAACACGATTTTAGCCTACTGTCTCAGTTATGTTTGTTGTCATAGAAACTGATTCACAGGCTTCATGATTGGATGAAAATGAAAGGAGAGCACACAGTTTTACATGCATTTTTTACTCTGAGATTTTGAACTTGGACTATAATAAAAATGCACTTAAGTCCGGACCAGAGTCCGTTTGTTGAGTATCACTGCTATAAGGTATAAATAAATTTTTATTTATTTTTACCAGAAATGTGTATATTTACTTTTAGCATTTGTAGAGTATATTTCATCATAGAAAACACAGCAATAGCCACTAATATATCTTCCTGTAGCCAGGCATGCAGAAATTGACAAATTCTGAACGGAAATTTAGGAATATCTTTAAATCAGACTGAAATGGAAAAATAATTCCATGGCTCAGTTAAGCACCTCCTTAGACACTTGTGTAAATAACATTTTCACTTTGGAACAATTAAAGTAATTTTCTTCCCATTTTCAAAAATGTTCATTGACCAGTGCTATTCATTTTCAATTTTCTTTTTTTTCCTGTAACATTTCTAATCCCTGATTACCAACAATGCAATATAAATAAAAATAATGAGTTAGCTATTTTTGGAATCAGTATGTGATGTGACATCCCACTGTTGGTGCATACAGTCAAGTCACACAAGTCACACTCTCTCTATTTTCCTGCCTCTGAACATACAGTGATGGCAAAGAAACTCCTCAATTCCAAAGTTAGACCAATTTTCATTTCATCTTTATTTCTTGTTATAATATACCTAATCTAGATAGCAAGCTAGGCTAGCTAGTTAGATGATGTTATGGTTACAGTGTGCATCATGAGAGCTGTTTATTGTATTAGCCAAACAAAACGGGCTCTGACTAGCACTAGAATGAAAGAACCCTAAGGCTTCAGATTCAAAACAGTCAAGAGCAGCTATAGTTAAAGTATTCACATAACACCTGTGACCCAGTACATCCAGTTTAATCAATCAATATGATATAAAAATAAGTGTTGGAGGTGGATTTAAACAGAACAAAACTTATCAACCATTGCAAAACAAAAGAATTTCAGAAGCATCAGAGGCCTATTTTACTTTTTGTCTTACTTATATTTTAACTAACCTCTTTTACTGCATGATCAGTGTTCCGTTGTTGCAGTGACAGAGGTCATGTTGGTGTGGTGTTGCATTAAGTGTTGCCGTCTGATGTTCCAGTCCCGTACTAATGAAGTCATCATACGGGAGATGATTAATGTAGATTAACACGTCCCTCCTGCTGTATTATGTTAATTCCACCTTGAAGCGTGATTCAGCGTGTGTGTTTATTGTTGTACCCCGCCGGAATTAGCATACATTATCTTTCCCCAGGTGATCTGCATATCTCTCCATTATCATAAACCATGCACAGTGCTGGAACACTAACAGACCACTGCTGTTTGCTGGAACGACAAACCTAAAACTTCACTGTTTCACTTCTGACACTAATGATGTAGCACATCTGATCATTAAACAGTTCATCATTGGGTGTAATTGCCTGGTTTTCAGTGACAAAAGTTAACATCTAGTGTCAGTATTGTTCATATAGAAAAAGTAAGTGGTATTCAAAGAAAAAAATGGGCGTTGTCTGCTTTCTCAATGTCAAGGATAAACTTTTCATTAGTGGTCCTTAGAGGAATTATTCATGTAGACTCTCAGGAGAAAAAGCAACAGCTCAGATATGCAGATACAAACTTGTGTATGAAAACGTATGTATCAAACATTTTATTAAGACATGAAGTAACCTACAGCAAATCCGCACTGACTAATTGATCATGATCTCTCTATCTCTCTTTCACGTAAATTATTCAATACATGGTTAATCTGCTGAGTCTAATTCAAGGACAGAGCTTCCTTATCTAAACCTCTTATCTACACTTTTCAAGGACAAAAGTGGAAATTTGCTTAGTAGAAAGGCAAATAGATTTCAAACCAGTCTGATATATTTGCATTGAGCAGGGTAACACAGGGCAAATCCATTACTCTACAGTGATGACACAAGACCTAACGCAAACAGTTTTTTACCATGTTAATCACAATGTAGCTGATGTGCTTTCATGCTGATTTATTGGATAACATTTTTTCACCGTTTTCCTTTTTGTAAAGAAGGACTTTGTACTCATAAGACATTTTATAATTTCATAGTTTTCACATAAAGAATAGAAATCAGGATTTTCAGTTTGGAGACATACTGCTTTTCTATAATTAATTCAAGCAAATGAAAAACACAAAAATGGCTCTTAGAAGCAAGTAGACAATGACATTTATAAACCACATTTGAAGACAAACCAGCTAAGAAACTGTTTTTGGGAGTTATAAAATATGGCACCTATGACAAGAACAAAAGGAGCATTGGGTCAAATTGATGAAATGTAATTATTTAATTAATAATTAATGAGATGTTTTGAAATTAACCATAGCTACTTAAAACTGCACATTAATTAAAAACATATGTTAGAATTTTAACAATGTAAAAATGCTGTACGCCCTGCTACAGTTTTGGCCCTTTAATGCACCTTTAACAAATGCTACATACTACTACATAACAGTGGAACATGCTTTTCTCTCTACATCATACAAGGCACAAGACAACATCACAGCTAGAGATCCCTGCCAAATCTAAAACATCCTGTGAGCTTTCAAACTTATGTTCATTATTTATGAGATAAATAGTGGTTTTAGTTACACTAATCTACCTGAAGTACTAGTTTGTCATTCTTTAGTGTAGAAGTTTGCAGTATGGACCTGTCTTGCATATGTCTGTCAGCGTGTGAGTTGTCATCACCTTGATCCAGACACACTATGTCTGGTCTTTTAATTCCACTCTGTAATTAGCCCGTTGCTTCACACTGCAGCCCTGAGGATCCAGGTGTTGTTGTTCAAGGCCAAACCAACTCTGACAAATGACCTCAGCCACCAATGAAACCCCCCTCTCCCCCAACACACACATACACACAAACACACATACAAATTCGGATGGCTGCCAGATGAGCAAAAGAAAGCAGAGAAAAAGGAAGGGTGGAGGATGAGCTGGGAGCTGTGGCTTATGTCAGAATCTAATAATAAAAGACAATGGAGAGGGAGGGAGCGCAGGTGGTCTTGCTGGGAAATTACAAATCCTAAATGCACAGCGCGAGGGAGCAGGGTTATTGATAGAATCTCTTGCGGCTGTTTCCGAACCAGTTTCCGCGAACCAGTTTCTTGCACAGGCACGCCTGCTGGAGTGGCCCATCCCAATCCTTTACTGCCTGACATTTTAAGGTTTATTTCACACAGAAAGGCCAACTATTTTGATAAAGAGCCAAGCGTCATTTACATACAGCAGTCAGTGATGGCTGGCAGTTGGTTGAAATGGGCTCCATTGTTCATAGGGATTATAATTCAGTTTTGCATAACACACAATGACTGACGTGTGCTGTCTGCCCGTGCGTGGTTGTGCGTGGGCTCGTTCAGGCCTGTGCTTTTATTTTTCCATTCGCATCTGTGGATTTTGGCTATAACTAGTGATTATCATGCAATTGTGATTACATCTCTCTTCAGTGCATTTTTTCTTTCCAAAAATCCTTTAACAGTGTTGTGTGTTTTTATTGCTTTCAAATTTTAAAAACTGCTTTGCACATTTGAATCTGTAAAAAAATGTAATGATTTATATTTGGTTTATATTATAGCTCTGGTTTTGGCTCTTGGCTTGGTAAACTCTAATTAGGACAACCTGGTACTAGATAGACAGCTTCATGAGATATGAAGATCACTGTTATTAAAAGATAAATAACCACACTTATCTTTCACCCCTTTCATTTTCTGTCTTTCTCCTCCTCACTGTGCTTCTCCTGTCCTTCATGGGTGCTGTATTAGGGGCTTGGAATGTCACGCTGGGTAAATATCAGTGTTTGTTGGCCACGCTTCATTTAATGAAGACGAGTTGAAATGCAGAACTGATGCTTAAGATTAGACAAGCGGCATGATGAGAGCTATGGGGCGAGAGTGATGGTGAGAGAAAGAGAGAGAAGTGTATGTCAGAGACAGGGCCTGATCAATAAATGCAGCGTAGTTTGCTATCGGCCCATGCCAGAACATGGAACTCGCCATGGCTGACATGAAATACTGACTCACACAATGATATGAGAAATGTCACATGAAAAAAGGGACAATTATAAACAGTCCAAATCTCCTGTCACTCTACGTCTCTATCTTTATTTTGCTATAGTGTTCCTCAAGCTGCAGTCATCCTAATCCCTTCACTCTAATCCCTGGCTGAGCACACACCTGTGTGCCCCAGATAAAGAACGCTCACAAACGATGTCATCCTGCTGTTCGGCAATGCCACACTCACTTTCTTCACTGTGCCTTCAGGCGGCCACCCCCGCACTCAACTGCACTTCCCAGGAGGTGAACATTTTTGGTTCAGTGTTATCCTGTCACTCTCCAGCTGGCAGTGGGACAGTAAAGTGACGGGCTGTAATTACTCTGAGCAGGATGCTATCATTACCCATGCTACAGAAAAAAGTGTGAGTCACAGGAAAAAGTAGAATGGAGGAAGAAGACAGATGAGGTTTCAGGCCAAACTTCTGGCCAGGCATTTTGATTAGTTAGGATAGAAATTGCTAAAGGGAATAGAGAATATGTTAATTACTTTGTTGGCACTATACTGAAGTTTGGACTTATACAGTATGTGCCTGCATATGTGTGTGTGTGTGTGTGTGTGTGTGTGTGTGTGTGTGTGTGTGTGTGTGTGTGATGACTGGATGGTCAAGATTTGAGAGCTGTGAGTATAATTGAGATTTTCACACTTCTATTCTACTTCTCCCTCTCGATTTGCACCCTCTCTCTTTCTCTCTCCCTCTTTTGGTCGATCTGAAGAATTCTTCCCAAAATGAGCAATTTGCTCTGTCTGCTCTCAAATCAATTACTAACCCCTCAGGCCTTTCCTGGCTCCAGCAGAAGCAATTTCTGAATGGGAGGTGGAGTTTTAAGTTTGGCCTTAATGGATCTAGGCTGTTTATCATCTCATTTCTTTATATGTATGTGCAAAAAGATTACCAGGACATAAACAAAGAAAAAGAAGAAGAAGAAGAAAAAGTCCTGCCAAGTCGCACCAACCAGCCAGCTCTCCCCGGTCGTATAATAGACTGAGACTAACACATGCTTCCTCCAAGACACACCAAGCCAGCCAATGGCATCTATTGAACCATATAAACATGCTGCATCATAATGAAGTATAAACACTCAAGAGGAAAGCACTATTCACCTTCTTCTGCATACATGAGCTCACTGATTTTCTAGCGTCAAGGAGCGAGAATGCATTTCAGCTTTATTCCGCTGTGGTAAAAACTGGAGTTCAACACATCACACAGAAACATTCACTGGCTTGGTAAGATCTGTCTTGGTAAAACAGATGAATGTGCAAAAAAAACATTGGTTTTTTTGTCTAGAATAAAAGCATAATGATACCAATAAAAAAACATGTCCACACAGACAAATAACAGACATGCACAAAGAGAGAGACAGAGAGAGATAGACACGGGGGGTGTCGGATGCACATCTGTGCGCACAGAGGTGTAATTCAAACAGACAGGTGAACACACCACAGATTTCATCAGTGTGACAGACAAGAAGTCACCCTTCCCTCCCGTGCGAGAGAGAGAGAGAGAGAGAGAGAGAGAGAGAGAGAGAGAGAGAGAGAATGGCATAGATATGGAGAGAAAGGAAAGATATGAGTGAAGCTGAGGTTTATGAAATTACAGATGGAAGAATGGAGAATGATGGATGAGGGAAGAGAAAAGCAGCAGTGACATTCAAAGCTTCATTCTGCTGAATCACAAACCATGCATAAAGAATATGAATATGCATCTTTTTTTATTTTTGAGTAGCTCGCTCTCTCACTATCATAAATCTCCTTAATCTTTCTCAAAACAAATACCCCCCCCACACACACACACACAGCTCTCTAATCATATGCTTCCACTATATGCGCTCAGTTACATGAATGCAGTAATACACTTAATATTCATTTTCCTTCCACATCTGATCTGCATGCTAATATGGACAACAAAGAATGGATTAATAAGCATCAATGACGGACCCTCTCTCATAAATTGTTTCAATTTGCTTATAACAATGAATGACATTTGGCACCTACTGCTAACACAATCATGCCTCCATCTCCAATCGTGAAATTAATCTCATATGAAATTAATCTTTAGAGCTTTAACCCACAAAGAGAATACGAGATAATCATCTGTGTCATTGTGTTTCCAAAAAGTACTTATTCATTTATTTGTTATTCATCCTCTCCCTGAAGGGGTGGTACTGTTTTTGTTTGTTGGGTTTTTTTAGCATGTGTGTGTCAGTGTACACATAAACACAGTTAGCACATCTGGGTATTAAAGAATTCAGTGACACTTTACTTGAACTTTCATCATAAGACGTTGTTTGTTATAAACACAGTATGTCAGTTTTCATGACAGTTTATGTAACAGTGATGCAATGGTGTCTTGTTTAGCATTGATATTACATTGATGTCTTCATCAATGGCATAATGTTTGATCCCATGATAGCATCAAGTCTAACGGATGTTTATTGACAGATTTCACACTTGCAGAAAATACATGTACTAAACATGGAACATCTTTTGTACCTTTAATATGTTTTGGTTTCTTTTACTTAAAAAATGTATGTAGTGTTCTTTAAAGTTTTACTCTTAAAACTAATTACAGGGTTGTTTTTTTTTGTATACTTTAAACTGGTTTTTAAAGTATACTATATTCACATTTCCAAGTTAAAAAAATGCATATTAAAAGTAAAAAAGCTGACAGGAAAAGGCATAGCCTGGTGCTATTTTTCTGAACACGTATATTTACTTACAACTATTACACGATGACACATGTTGTTCTTGTGAAACGTGTAAGAATTTTAAAGACGGAAGGCAATGTTGTTGCTTGAAAAGCTATAAATGCTAATACTGTATTACAACATGTTACAAATTATCCATACACCATTCACGGTTATGACTCCGTAGTGAATGCATTATGAAGGTACCTAAAATTGTCATTTCACAGTGAATGCATCTATGCCAGTGTTTGGAATTCACACTGTATGTTGCTGTATTTAGCACCATGCTCCATGACACCAGGTGGAAGAGGCAGATGCTTTGGTATCTGACATAACAGCTGTGTGTTTTCCATCTGACTCCATTCAAAACACACACACAAACAAACATGTGCACACACACACATACACACACACACACACACACACACACACACACACACACACACACACACACACACACACACACAC
>JAQQZU010000035.1:5259615-5273573 GCA_030068025.1 Parauchenoglanis punctatus | reverse complement strand
ACACACACACACACACACACACACACACACACACACACACACACACACACACACACACACACACACACACACGGTGGTACAAGGCCGAGTTAATATCAAAGACATGGTGGATCATGTTTATTATATTGCCCTAAGCTGTGTAGCATACTTGTAGGATTGCTATACACTTAGCTACACACAAAGCTACACAACCCATCTCTGTGATTTGACATTCTAGTGTGTCTCAGCTCTATGTGCCTTGAGGAGATAAAGCAACATTATACACATGCCTCTTTGTGCTCAGTCACTTTATACAGTTCGGCAATGGCGCTAAAAAATTCTGCTGCACAAGGAGGCACATCCCAGTAAACACACTCACTCAGAGCTCTCTCTCTGTGTGTGTGTGTGTGTGTGTGTGTGTGTGTGTGTGAGACATGCATTTCCCTGTGGGACAGAAATGATGTTAGATATGATTTCTGCTTCAGAGAATTAAGTCCAGCACCCTGCTGAGATATACTGTAGCTTCTCGCTATCTTTCAATCCCTTCTTTTTCTTAACCAACTCCCTCAACACTGTCTTTCTATTCCTGCCTACTACACTCGCTTTGGTTTCTTTTTCATTCGTTTTCCTCTCTCTACACACACACACACACACACACACACACAGAGAGAGAGAGAGAGAGAGAGAGAGATTGCTGCAGCAAGTTAGTAGAGCCAAGTCCCTCCCTTTTACCTCATTGCAACCCCTCCTTTCCTCTATTTCTCTTGGTCTTTCTCTCTTAGGCATCAGGAGATATTGATTTTGGAGCCTAGTGTCCTTTTTTTAGCAACAACACCAGCAAGCAGATAAGAGCAGTGGGCTAAAGAGAGAAAAGGGAAAGCAGCAGGGGGGCTTTCTCAAGGACTAAACAAGGACTCACTGTGCAAATGTCACTTTTCCAGCCAGTTTTGAACGAGTTGGACTAAACATCATACTTTTTTCACTATTCATGAATATTTCTGCTCCTAATACACTCCTATGTCTGCTATATTATATCTATTTTTCATCATCCCTCCATCCACACGATTGGTAAACACAATCACATAATGGGTCCTGGCAAGTAAGCCAGCGTGTTCAGGGCATTGTACAGACACACACCCACACCCCTCCCAATACATACACACACAAACACACACATAGTTCAAAAGCATAAAAAAGTGAAAACAGCAATCACAAGGTTCTCAGCGAACGTTCCATGGCACTATTTGAATATTTGAATGTCTACAAAAAAAGAAAAAAGTGACACCCCATCTTTGTTTGTATCCATCCACAGGTTTCATATGGCTGTACATGGATGACCAGGTCCACCATAAATAATGATAGATACACACATACATCATACAGACACATTCAGGGGTGTATAATGGGATCATACGGGGATCTTTGTACAATGTCTGACATAGAACAGGCTACCACCATCATTTTCATGTATGTGATATGATGTGAAGTTCAGTAATCATATACAGGCTGTGTGGCCACATTCATGCCAGTATCTATTCCACCAATCATGTGGCAGCAGTGTCATGCATAAAATCATGCAGATTCAGGATAACCGCTTCAGTTAATATTCACAATGTGAATTCAAATGTCAGAATGTGGAAGAAACGTGATCTTGGTGATTTAGAGTGTGGCATGGTTTTTGGCTGATTGAGTATTTCAGAAACTGATGATCTCCTTGGATTTTTAGACACATCATTTTCTAGAGTTTACACAGAATGATGTGAGAGAGAAAAAAAATCCAGTATTCAGCAGTTCTGTGAGCTCATGTTAATGAGAGGTTAGAGGAGAATAGTTAGAGCTGAGAGAAATCTACAGTAACTCAAATAACCATTCTTTGTAACCATGGTGAGAAGAAAAGCCTCTCAAAACACAACATGCCAAGCCTTGAAGCAGATGAACTACAACAGCAGACTTTTCTGTAGTAGAAGCTCTACAGTTTCTGTGCCCATGTCTCAGATTTTTGGCTGACAGGAATGGATCCTGATGTAGTTTTCTTCTGTTGTAGCCCATCCACCTTAAGGTTTGCCACCTTGTGCATGTTCAGATGCTTTTCTGCTCACCAGGGTTGTAAAGAGTGATTATTTGAGTTACCATAGCCTTCCTGTTGACTCCAACTAGTACTTATCATCATCTAGCTCACAGAATTGCTGCTTAGCTGAATATTTTTTTCACCGTTGTATGTAAACTCTAGACACTGTTGTATGTGAATATCCCGAGAGATTGAGCATAGTCTGGCACCAACCATGCCACAGCTGCATATTTTCCAATTCTGATGCTTGATGTGATTGTTAGTGGAAGCTCTTGACCTGTATTTGCATTTGTATTTGTATTTTTTTTGCCATTTCATGCAGGTGTTCCCTATTAAAGTAGCTCATGTGTGTATATATGTATGCATTGTGGATATATAGCCAGTTAAACCATCCATAGATTTCTTGTCATTATTTTAGGGGTAGTGGTAGTGTCACAAGCGCATACAAGTGCAAGTGTATTCATTTTGAAAGGCAGCTTGAAATCTGATATCGCATGCTAATATGCAAAGCTACTCATTGCTTTAGAACACCAACTTCCAGAATGATTCTTTATATTTTATTGCTTTTGATGCATAATTTTAATTTTTGAAAGCAATTTTATTGATGGTTACCGCTTCAAAACGGTTTTGAATCTCAATTACATTTTAGCATTAGCATTCACAGAGTAGCCTATATACAGCCATGGCCAAAAGTTTTGAGTATGACAGAAATATTAATTTTCTCAAAGTCTGCTGCCTCAGTTTTTATGATGGCAATTTGCATACACTCCAGAATGTTATGAAGAGTGATCAGATGAATTGCAATTAAGTGCAAAGTCCCACTTTGCCATGAAAATGAACTTAATCCCAAAAATAAAACATTTCCACTGCATTTCAGCCACAAAAGGACCTGCTGACATCATTTCAGTGATTCTCTCATTAACACAGGTGAGAGCGTTGACGAGGACGAGGCTGGAGATCACTCTGTCGTGCTGATTAAGTTAGAATAGCAGACAGGATGCTTTTATAGGACGGTGGTGCTTGAAATCATTGTTCTTCCTCTGCAGTCACATGCAGTCATCATTGCTGTGCACAAAAAGAGCTTCACAGGTGAGGATATTCAAGTCAAGTCAAGTCAAGTGGCTTTTATTGTCATTTCAACATATACATATGGTACAGTGTACAGTGAAACGAGACAATGTTTCTCAAGGATCAAGGTGCTACATATAAGACCTTACTTACTTACTGCTAATAAGATTGCACCTAAATCAACTATTTATCGGATCATCAAGAACTTCAAGGAGAGAGTTTGTGAAGAAGGCTTCAGGGCACCCAAGAAAGTCCAGCAAGCGCCAGGTCCATCTCCTAAAGTTGATTCAGCTGTGGGATCGGGGCACCACCAGTGCAGAGCATGCTCAGGAATGGCAGCAGGCAGGTGTGAGTGCATGTGCACACACAGTGAAGCGAAGACTTCTGGAGGATGGCCTGGTGTCAAGAAGGGCAGCAAAGAAGCCACTTCTCTCCAAGAAAAACATAAGGGATAGACAGATACTCTGCAAAAGGTACAGGGATTGGATTTCTGAGGACTGGGGTAACGTCATTTTCTCTAATGAATCCCCGTTCCGATTGTTTTGTTCATCCAGAAAAAAGATCTGGAGAAGAAAAGGTGAGTGCTACTTTTGATGCTGATGTCCTGTGTCATACCAACAGTAAAGCATCCTGCATCCTGAGACCATCCTGAGACCATTCATGTGTGGAGTTGCTTCTCAGCCAAGGGAGGTGGGCTCACTCACAATTTTGCCTAAGAACACAGCCATGAATAAAGAATGGTACCAAAACATCCTCCGAGAGCAACTTCTCCCAACCATCCAAGGAGAGTTTGGTGATGAACAATATCTTTTCCAGCATGATGGAGCACCGTGCCATAAGGCAAAAGTGATAACTAAGTGCCACAGGGAACTAAACATCAAAACTTTGGGTCCATGGCCAGGAAACCTTAATCCCATTGAGAACTTGTGGCCAATCCTCAAGAGGCAGGTGGACAAACAAAAACCCAAATTCTGACAATCTCCAAGCATTGATTATGCAGGAATGGGCTGCCATCAGTCAGGATTAAGCCCAGAAGTTGATTGACAGCCTGACAGTGCGAATTGCAAAGGTCTTGAAAAAGACGGGCCAACACAGCAAATACTGACTCTTTGCATAAACTTAATGTAATTGTCAATAAAAGCCTTTATGAAATGCTTGTAATTATACTTCAGTATACAATAGAAACATCTGACAAAAATTAAAAAAAACACTGAAGCAGCAAACTTTGTGAAAATCAATACTTGTATTATTCTCAAAACTTTTGGCCACAGCTATACTTAACTTTTACTGGATGGAAGTTTTATTGTCTAATTTGGCTTTGAGAAATTTGGAGACACATCCTGTTATCACCTCATGTGATTTGTATTAATGGCAACTGAACAAACAAATGAATCTTTTTTAACAAATCACCAAATCCAACAAGCAAACCAAAACTGAACTGATCAGTGATTCATTCCTCTGACTCTTCCTTTGTCTTTCTACTGTCTACAAACATTAGTGCACTGACTATGAAGCATAGTAGAAACATAGTATGCTATTTACATAAATCCCATTATCTATAATAATTCTAGGTAATACTATAGTAAAAGTGATTCAAAGGATTTCACAAAACAGCATGCATGGTGTCTTTTGTAGTTACTGAAAATCCAGACTACTTGTAGGTTATTTTCATACATTCTCTTGAGAACATTGGCCAATGATGTATTTTAGTACACAGTGAATTTTACAGTAATGCAATGGTACATTTAAAACATATAACTATTAGGCTACTATACTGTAAACTTCTATTTGACAACAAGAAAATGAATGAACTGAACAAAAAGTGAACAGGAATTCCCATCTCTATTTATTTGAGCCCTCACATCTTGGGTGCATCTACACCTTCATTTTTACATGCATAATCTCCTGTCACTGAAGATGCATGAACCAATGTCAAAGATACTATCAGGCTAATACAGTAAGAAAACAATAAATAAGAAAATAGGCAAAAGCTCACTGATGAATATAGACAGAATGACACAGAGTAGCCCAGCTAAAAATATTTATTCCTCTTGACATGTTGCTGGTTAGTAGCTATAAATGCTACAAAAATAAACATCAGACTAGGCCCATTCCTCATGTCTATGATTTGACATTTTTGGTATTTAATTACTTCTTTTATGTATGATGATACATTGAATGAACATTAGTGTGACTGTCACAATTTGAAACCAGATCAATTAAAGTAACTAGTCAAATAGGCTCAAGACTATAATAGCTAATTATAACATATCTATCTAAGACCTATACAGTGTGTGTGTTAATGCTAGTTCCTCACATTGGTGTTCTATCATTATCATTATTATCGTTATATCTCCCGTAGTCTGGAAAACCCCAGTAAATAGACTTTCCTCCAGTGGATTTGCTTGGTTCTTCCAGATTACAGGACAGTTATTTAATTGAATGCCACAAAATGATTTCATTGGTGTAGATTATGATCTTACATAAAGATCACAATGTATTATAAAAAGTTTGATTCATATGATAAAGCAACACATATCTTCATTAAGAGTGGTCAAATGTATCCACAAAGGTCACATAGTCCCATCATACTAGAAACATTTGGTCCACAAAAAGCTAGACACATCTCCTCTTCACAAGCACACACCTGTGTTATAATTGTGGATAAGTGCCCCCTGGCTTATGTAACACTATGAGGAGCTTATAACAGTGAAGCCTTGGAAACATGACTCATTCACTCACTAGCAAATGTCAAGCTTCTAAGAGGGAGCGAGAGAGATGGAGAACTCTAAATCTTGATCAAAATGGATTATATCACCACTACCTACACTGTGAGATCAAGCTGCAGTTCACCACTACAATAAAGAGTTCACGACACATCGGCGCCCACATTCAGCAAAAACATACACGCTTCGATTTAGTCAGCCTACACGGCCTGAAGCTTGGAGCACAAATCAATCCACTTACCAGTACACGTTTCTCCCTGAGACATGGAGAAACCTACTGGATAAATCGCAACCCCATGTAACCGCTGTCTCCTCAGATAAGAACAGCAATTACTTTGTATATAAACCCTTGCAGATCACATTAGTTTTTTTCCCCTCCAAAACTACTTCCTGTTTGAAGATATTAATTAGTTTTGAGCACTGGGAGGGAAAATATTGTGATAAATATTTCAGCATAATTCCTTGATAACAATTACATGATAATAATTGGTTAATTTGTTTACAAACATGTTTAATAGCCAGACTCACTTTATCTTCACATAAGAGGAATCCACCCTGCTGAGAGTTAGTGACTCCACATTAAATCAAACATATTAAATCTGCAGATGGATAAAAGAGGCAGTTAAGTCAGCAGGAAGTCTAAAAACTTAAAATGTAAGTTTCCAAGAACAGTAAGCCCCACCACTGGTACTGTACAGTACCAATCAAAAGTTTGGACACCTTCTAATTCAATGGTTTTTCTGTATTTTTAAAAGACTTAAAAGACACTTCATGTCTGAAAGTAACGATGGATCGTCATTTCTCTATACTTAGTTGAGTGGTTCTTGATGTAATAAAGATTACTACAGTTGTGGAATAGGGTTGGGTTTACTGTATTTTTATTATTTACTAGTTATTGTTTAATGGTCTCAAAAACGTTAAGAAGTCAAGAAATTTCAAAAAGTCACACCTAAGTATTCCAGGTGACTACGTCATGAAACATAATGCCAATAGTGTGCAAAGCTGTCATCAAGGTAAACTTTGAAGAATCTAAAATATTAAACATATTTTGGTTTTTTTTTACAATTCTTTCATTTACAACATAATTCCATATATGTATTGTATATGTTATTTCATAGATCTACTAATGTAGAATAGAAAATAGTCAAAATAAAGAAAAAACTATGAATGAGTAGGTGTGTCCATGACACTAATAAGTGTGTGTGTGTGTGTGTGTGTGTGTGTGTGTGTGTGTGTGTGTGTGTGTGTGTGTGTGTGTGTGTGTGTGTGTGTGTATGTGTGTGTGTGTCCTACTTACCGCTGGCTCATGTTTTGGAAGACTCAATGTTTCTCCAATGATATCATCCTCTGGTGGTGTGATCCTCAAAAATTCAAGGTGATCAGGTCTAGTGGCTCGACACAGGGGCTTATGGGAAATGGAGTCATCACCACATCCATCCAACCAGCTAGCAAGTTCATCTTGTCTCAGGGACTCTTCTGCAAAGTAATAAAAGAACCATTTCAGCAACTGCGTATGTATGTAAATATGTATGTATGTATTTGGCTTTATTTCTTGGTGACTCTTTTCAAAAGATATGTGAGATACAAATGATTCTGTAGAATTAAAATATAAGCTCATAAACGGCCATGCCAAATTTCAAACTTTTTGTGACAATGTGCATTTTTAAAAGTACTACACAAGTAAATTAAAATTAAGTGTGTGGAATAAATAGTGTAAAATGTCTACACTATTTCGAGAAACTAAGGAAGTCCATTAATAGGTGCACCACTATTGCAGCTTTAGGTCATTTAGTTTCATCCTCTCTGAAAGCATGAAGATGCCAGGCAGATACTATGATATACTGACAATTTTGATATTCACTTCTATTGTTATCATACAAGAATTTTTCATACCAGTATTGATAGGACAGATGCACTATGAAGAAAATATATGGCTGCTTACTAGCTGTTCTTGGCTATTCCTGGGTTCACAAACTCACAAACAAGGACAGCCTAACAAAACAAAACATGATACTCCATTCATCATGACTGATTTGGTGCATTACTACCAGTCCAATATTCCTCAAGCCACAGCATGGAAGCTCTGCAGCGGCAGAGTGAGAATACTGAATTGATCAGCCGTTGTAGCTTCAGTGAAGATGTGTTTTTCAATAACACTCCAAAAAAAATGGAAAACAAAAATGGTGAGATATGAATTAGTAAAAACATGGGCAAACTGATTTACCAGTTAGAGGTACACATATTAATTGATGGGTTTTTCGATATAATTACATAACTGTCAGCCCTTTTACAATTACTAAAAAAGCATTAAATACCATATATTTAATACAGTTAACAAACACATTAATACTTAAAGACTAAATGGTTTTTTTATTTCCTACCTACTATTTTTTTTTATTGTAGCTAAATACTGAATGTCAGCAATCTACGACATACATTTATAGAAAAATAGATAGCGTGCTGCACTGCTCATGCTGGCATGTGGTATAAAACTCAGTTTTTGGTCTCCATCTCTTGATGTACAGTATACAATGGCAATTCAGATACTTTTGTGAGCTTTATCCTGATCAGGGTCTCTATGGGTCTCGGGCCTTTGGGAACACTGTGGGATGCCATTCCACAGCAGGGCACCATTAATGCATAGATTCACACCTAAATGCGGATTAGCATTCTCCTATTACCACGTATCTGGTAGATGGGAGGAAGCCGGAGAACCCAGAGGAAACCCACACTGACATGGAGAACTAGAGCATGTAAAACTCCACATAGATAGTAACCTGAACTCAGCATCAAACCAGTGGCCTTGGAGCTGTGAGGCAGCAACACTACCCACTGCACCACCATTCCACTGCCTCTGTCAGCTCTGAAAACTGTCTCTTTTCATTTTTCATTTTGGTTTTAATTGGCATAGAAACAGTGAATGGAAGAGTTTTTTTGACTGACAGAAGAAATATGGTCTGGTTGCTTCTGTGATGATACAGTCAGTGTGCAACAAACAGCTGATACAAACAGTTTTGCTACAATGGTTTAGAACTGCAATTGCCATGAACAGTTTTGCAAATCAGTGAACAGTTGATAATTTATAACAAAATACTTCATCATAAACTGTAGTGAATTTCCTGACTACACACTTATACTTTTTGACCATATAGCACACAGTTATAGAAGCAAGTTATTTGTAATTTTATTTATATCTGGAATTTATATACACTATATGGACAAACGTTTGTGGACACCTGACCAGGGCACCAGTATGTGGTCCCTCCCCAATCTGTTGCCACAAAGTTGGAAGCACACAGTTGTCTAGGATGTCTCTGTATGCTGTAGCATTACAATTTCCTTTCAGAAATTAAGACGCCCAAACCATGACAGCACCCCTGTGCACAAAGTGAGCACCATGGTGTGATAAGGTTGGAGTGGAAGAACTCAAGTGTCCTGGCCAGACCCCAGACCTCAACCCCACTGAACACCTTTGGGATAAACTGAAACACTGACTGCACCCCAGGCCTCCTCAACCAACATTCATACCTGACCTCACTAATGCTCATGTGACTGAATGGACCCAAATTCCCACAGCCACGCTCCAAAATCTAGTGGAATCCCTTCCCAGAATAGTGAAGGTTAATATAAAAGCAAAGGGGGGACTAAATTTGAACTAGGATGTTTAACAAGCTCATATGAGTGTTATGGTCACGTGTCCACAAACTTTTGTCCATTTAGTGTATTTCTGTAAAGATGCTTTGTGACAATGTCCATTGTTAAAAGTGCTATACAAACAAAATTGATTTGGATTGAATTGAACTGGCACACAAAGATCAAAGCCATAATGACTGGCTTAAATAAATAATAACACAATGATTGTATAGTAAAGACCATAAACTGTTGTTTGTCACGTACTTCTTCGTATGAAGTGTAGAGATATTTCAGCTTTGCCCCAAATGGGCATTACAGTTCTCACTCCTCGTCTCTGCACAGCTTCCTTCTCTCAGTATAAGTTTCACAAATGCATTTGATGGCATTGCTTTCAGATAAGACACACACGTGCACTAGTGAGCAAAAGCATCTTTTACACATCACCTCACTTCTGAACTTAAAAAAAAGACATATTCTGCCCTTTCATTCTAGCACTTCTTTCATAAGCAGTTTCCGTGATCTTTGTGCAGTTCCAGTGTGCTGAAAAGAGAACTCAAGTGGGAAATTGTGTGAATGTTTTCATGTCGCACTGCATAAAAGCATGAAAGAGATGAGAACAGCACACTGAATTCAATGTCTCACATAAACCAGACATTCATTAAGGCAAAGTTACCTGATGAATAAATAGCTTTAAATTTTGAATCATAGATTTTCTGTAAGAGCAATTCAATTCATTTTGAAAAATAGACAATGTTATAAAGCAGCATTGCAGAATTTTCCGGATGAAGATTTAGATCCATAATGAGAAAGCCAGAGGTTACAGTGGCAAGAATAAACTCCTTGAGATGGTATGAGGATGTGACCTTAACAGGAACTAGGTTCAAAAGGAAATTATACCCTTCTGGATGACACCGAAATTATGTAAAACATCTTTCTTGCACAAACGCAAACAATGAAACATGTTTCCTTTTGTGTCAGCGAGATATAAAGCAACACACATAATTAAGGAGAAACACTGAAAACCATAATTAAGGTTTCATTATGGTAATGCATCTCCAGCCTGAAGCTGCCAGACCTTGAAGTGCTGACTGCAATTTTGGTTCCATTCCAAATGAAAAATTGACTTGTTCCAGGCCTACAAGCAGCCACTTTCTCATTCTTACTCAGCAAATTTGCTTACATGCCAAATGCCTTTCCTTTGCTCTTATATACATGATTTTGAAATGTTTTGCATTTCTGCTTTCACTAATGTGGTTTAAAGCCAAAATCTGAAACAAACATGTCTGAAACAAACAAACGTCTGAAAAAACAACAACAACAAAAAAAACCAATACTACCAAGACAAAATCCAATGACCGTCATATTTAGACACAGACATTGGCTACACCTGTTGGTCAGTTTCCAATGTTTTTTTTAAATGGTGCCACCTTGTGGACTAAAAGAGGCATGATCACATACATGTCACTACATACGTTCCTATTCAATTGTTAATTTTATGTGTATCCGAACAATTTCATCACAATGAAGAAAATAAAACAAATATAATCAAAAAACCAAAGACAATAAAACATATGCATAAAATGCTTCAAGGCATTTTCAAGACACATGAATACAAGCATCAGTAGTGACCTGGGAGGCTGGTTATTCCCAGTCCCAGTTTCACAATACAGGATTTTACAGTTGTAATGCACCCTGTATTGTACAGGCTGTAATTTTCTGCTCTAACTCACTTATGTAGGCTAAAGAGGACTTGATTAGCGACTAGTGAGGTGAATCAGGAATGTTGGGACAGAGGACATAAATGTCCAAGCCTGTTATGTGACATATAGACCCACAATAAAGTCATTTTAGAATGAATGAAAAAAGCAGACATGCAACATCAGACAGATAGATAGATAGATAGATAGATAGATAGGGGTATAACAATAAACAAAATTCAAATACAGTATGCTAGCATATCCAGTAGTAAAAATAATCATGCTTATGAGAAGTGTTTATTAAAGAGTAAGGGGAAGTGTAAGCTTGATTAAGTTTAAAAGTTTATCATATCTCATGTAATATAAGAGGTATTTCATGATGAACAGTCTACTTTAGTTTTTTGAGTTTTAAACTAAATGATATGACTGTGCTGTGATGAAACACATCAACGCTTATGTTAATACTGAACTTCATGGGTTGAAAATCTCTCAAGATTTTATCTACTGTTTAAAATCATACCGAACCTTGCAAAGCCAATGCTGACGTGGAGTCACCCGTTTGGGACTTATCTATGTCAAGAAACCAATATTAAAAAAATGAGTGTTAACACCCACCTACCCCAGCCCCCACCCCTGAGTGGGAGACTGTGATACTGCACTCATTTTCAAATATATGATGATCGAGACTCATCATTCACAGGAGTTTACACTATTTTTTTGCTAACCATTTAATTATTATATTCCAGTTATTTTGGGCTAGAGCCAATAACTTGATAGACGTGACTCAGGACCACCATTGTCATCCACCACACTAATGTCTGCTTCAGGGGATTTTGGTGGGGGAAAGTCCTCCACCTTAAAAGAGCCCTGGTGACTCTGTGTTGCTCTCCAGTTTTCTTTGGCATGGGGATGTCACTGAGCAACTCCTGTCTCACACATCAATGCCCCCACTTCCCACCCCACCCCTTCCCCAGCCCCTTTACCACTTTTTATCATTTTTCAATATTATACAGTGGGTGGTGTTAGGCTCAGAACTGGGGGTGAAGTTATACTTAAAATGTATTGCTCAATATGCTGACACAATGAATCATAAGCCTCATATCAAATGATACTATATGGTACACCACATGGCTACCCTCCTACAGGTCACTCAACTTTTAATTTGGCTGTCCATAAGAAATCTCTAATACAGGTAATACATCTCTTAATACAGAAAAGAGATGCTGACATATCCCCCCCCCCAATTTATTTCCTGATGGCTCATTCCCACCCACCAGACAGCTCTCACCTATCACATGTAAGCTACCAACCAGGGAGGGTGACTGCTAGCCATTCTCATCTTTTCAAACTGCTGCTCATGCAACACTGAGGCGGTGTAACACACTGAGGGAACACACGGAGGGAAGCGCTATCCACCCCCTTCCTTATGCGTTAGCTTACAGACGCCTATAATTGGCTAGTGTCGCTGTAATTGACAGGGGAGGGAGAGTATGCCGTCACTCCCTCCCTGCGAGTTCAGGCCAATTTTGCTCTCTGGAGCTCCGGGCCACGGATGGATGCAGCATAGCTGGATAGCAATCTCCACATGATAGGGTGAACACTCGGGAGCCAGACTTTGACACATTCAATAACCCTCCAGATTATTATTAATTAAATAATTAAACACTTCACTCTAAGGTCCACAAATGAACAACAAATGTATTAATTAATAATACTGAGACCTATATTATTTTTCTTTTCCAGTACCCCAAATTCTAAGGTAAACCTGGACACAGAATATATTAAACAATACAATTAAATATATTGTACATATTGGTAAAACTTTTACCTGTGGTAGAGTTCTATTACTATCAATACATCTAACAATAAGCTAGACCTTAGCAACTACTCCTACTGTCCCAAGGTACTTAAATAGACTAGTTTGGTTTAACCTACACTGTGTACATAAAGATAATGGTGTGAATAATCTTTATAAACACTGCAGTCATAATATTAATTGAGAGAATGAGTTAACAAGATGTTAATATATAACTATTAGCATTATTAATGGCAACATTAACAGTGACAACTATGGAAGCCTCAAGAGGCCACACATTAGCACTTTTTTATTTGGCCTGTTTTCTCATGAATAAAGTATTATTTTTGTCATTACCACAACATAATGAAACTCTGCTTTCTCACGTTAAACAAGATCTTGAGATCACAAAACTATTGTCCAGTGATAATGGCATAATTTACCTGTAATCCTGCCGATCTGCATCTCTCTGTCATCATCCGGTATCCATGTAGTCACCCTGGGCTTCATATCTGGTCAGCGATGTAGTTCACGACGGGATCAGGCTCACTTTAATTGCGCCTGTGATAAAGCTGTAGTTTTGCTAACTGCTTTTTAAATGACGCACACTAATGTGAACATTGTCTGTAACGGCAAGACAACCAGTTATTTCAGCCTGTGTCAGGCCTTGATTGAGCAGAAATATAATGTGCTGATCAATATATTCCTGCGCTTCTGACATTGCTGCAGAGAATGACTAGATAATGCTTTCGAGAAAACTGGGTTTTGTGATCTTGAGACAATTACGTTGTTATCATGAGAAAATTATATTTTGTTATGTCACGATAATGACAAAATTAACTTGAGATCATGGGAAAACAAAACAAATAACTCATTATCGCAAGAAAACAACATTTGTTATGCTGCGAAAATGAGTCAAGTTCAAGTTCAAGTTCAAGTGTGTTTATTGTCATTCCAATGTATACATGTGGTACAGTGTACAGTGAAACGAG
>JAQQZU010000035.1:5220098-5247817 GCA_030068025.1 Parauchenoglanis punctatus | reverse complement strand
ACACACACACAAACACACACACACACACACACACACACACACACACACACACACACACACACACACACACACACATATACACACACACACAAATAAACACACACACACAAAACTATACCTTTCCTAGACACACACAAAGCACTACCTGTTTAACATACTGTTTAGTCATTAGAATAGCCAACAGGAAACAGTCCTTCTCTTTGTTTACAGCATGTTCTGTTCAGCCCTGTTTGCAATTCAGCATCTTCACTGGTGCTAAAGTAAAAGAAAGCTACCTGCTGGAATTAGACGCAATACACAAGTTCTACAGCTGCAATCTCAATATTTTAATGTGCACAAAATGACAGATCATATAAAAGCCTACAGACCTCACAGATTGCATGTGTGCATGAAATGCATTTAGTGGCGTAGCAAATATAATATAGTGTTAATGTGATGTGTACAGATACACTGATTACATAAATTGATTGCATGCATGTAAATATATATTTATTTTAATGGTAACACATATGTTCTTACTACACTGGTTACTGGCTACTTTAATCATCTAAAAGACAACAGCATGAAAAAATGCTTCACTATAATCAGTAAACCTGCACATTTTAACCTATTCATCAACAACCCAAAAAATAGCAAATCAAAATATTCAATTACAGATACAATAGTACCTCCAGTATCACCTAATAAATATATAGTATATCTATTAGAGTGAGACTGTTCTCAGCTTATTGGATGGTAAGATAGGCAGATGGATACAATAAATGTATAAACCATAAATATTCATCATATAGCTATACTGGAATAATTAGGTTTAATTAAACAAACCACCAACAGCCCATATTCTCCCACCTACATGGATGGCTATTATGCAACTTAATAAATTACAATGGCCACATTCAATAAATTACAAATCAATAGACAATTCAAGCAAGGAATGAATGCTATGCTTAGAATTGATGTTGTTATTGGATTATTTAATCAAGGTTATATGTAATCTGATACTACCCAATACAATAAGTAAAAAAATATGCTGAGTTAAATGCTAAATCAGCTGTAGACCTGATGAGAATGAGGGAATTTTAGTGGGTCAGTAAGTGTGCCATTGCCTCACTGGAGTCACACATATGCCATCAGCCAAAAAAAGCAGATCCACATTATAATAATCCACATCACAATTTCATATATTCTGCAAGTAGGATAGCAACATTTCTATTTAGTCATTTGGCCAATGAACAAACCACATATAGATCTGGCAGTCCCGGGATTTCACAACCTTTTGATCATCAGATCTGACCTATTCATTTTATAAACTATCCCAGACACACACAAAAATATCAGAACAAGAATGTTATTTTCTGGATGTGATCTTGATTCATCTAGCACCTTATGAGCCATGGCCCAGAGAAAGAATAAATTAAAATGTAAATTACATGGATATGAATTCATCATCACAAGTTCCAGGTGCACATTGAAGAGTCCGTTAGTACATCAGCAATGTCACCAGAATGCACCTGAAATTCACATCTGGCTCATCAGAGAGGAATATCTTCAGGTCAGACTGAACTTAAAGAAAATGTCTTTGAACTCTCAGTAATCCAAAGAATTTACAATGCAAAGACTATCCATACTTTGAAAATACCTGTTATTGTGCCACGTTATGATGTGACTTGCGAGCCTGATTGTGTTTGCAGAGAAGAAGAGAAGTTAAACTTACTTCATCAGGCTAGTAAGTCTAATATGTAATGAAAAGCACAAAGTATGCTTGCAGTGCTCAATACATATTGTTTGCATTCAAATAGCATAGTGAACAGGTTAGTTTGTGTTAAACAGAGCATTAGCATGAATGTTTGGTACATTACTATTTAACATATGCTCGTGCCAGAATGTTGATATTCAACCTATAGAAGGTGCAGTAAATAAGTTGCATGCGAACTTTTTTGTGAAACTGGGTTGGTGAAACTCCACACAGACAAAAACTAAAGCTTAGGGTCGAACTCCTGCCCCTGGAGTGTGAGGTAGCAATGCTAAGGCATTACATCACCATACCACCAGATTTATAATATTGACACCTCAAAATATCACTTGTAGGTGTGTGTCCACTTCCTAGTTAGCAGCTTAGAAGTGAAGACAATGTTGAAGAAAGTCCTAAATGGTTTCTTGGATGTTGAAATGTTGCCCGACAAATTACAAAACATGATAAGATTTGTGGACAAAAGTCTACTCCCTCAGAGATCAGATGCACATAGGGACTAAAGTTTAATGACTAAGGTGGGACAAAAAGTGAATTACCAGAGGAAACCCACGTGAACATTGAGAGAACATTTCAGAATCAAACCTTAGAATTGTGAGACCTCAATACTACCTGCTGTGCCACCGTAGCCACCCTAACATACGATAGAAAAAAAAGGCTTACTCACGTAATTGTGGAATGGTTGTATTTAAAAGCTTCCAACAGAGAAAAGACATTAAAGTCTCACCCAGAGCTGCACTTCCCAGTTGGAAAGTCAGGAAAATAAATATATCCTAAGGTGTCGGAAATAATGGCTGGCTCTTAGGCATGCCACAGTGTAAAGTCATTTGATTAGTCATTTGACATATTTAGTGTTCTGTGAGGTTCTGAGCCAAGCAGAGAACAGACTATGGAGGATATAGGAAAAGCTTATACTATAGCAAAAACTGCTCAAAAGCAACAGACAGCAAATTTAGCTGAGATATTAGGAAGGAGCTCAGAGCATGTGATTAAATAATAAGTTTGTGCATCCATTAGTGTAGCATTAGGTGTTGTTGTTGTTGTTGTTGTTGCTGTTGTTGCTGTTGTTGTGGGCTCATGCACATTTTCTTTCAAAAAGTAAAATAATTAAGCAATATCACATGAGAGGGAATTTTGCTTTTATACAACTCTTATATTGCTTTTATACAACAGTTCTATAAACAAGAATTAATGTAGCATAAGTGATATTTTGGACACAAAATTGCCAAATGTTCTGTGTATTTTTGCTAGGAGTGTGACCTCATACACACAGTCCCACACTTCATTTAAGTACATCCATGCTATATTATGGACAGAAAGGCTTGCTTATTGACAGAGCTCTGTTAAATATATTTTTTTGCCATTGGACTAAATGAAGCTGAAAATGAGACTCAGCATTGTTTATTCCTCGCTTAAGGAACAGTTTGTTGAAAAGAACACTTATTAATCAGTTATAGTGGATGAGTGGAGGACAAAAGACAGAGAGAGACGTCTTCACATTCTGGAGCTTATGAAACATGACAGCTCATGACAGGACTACTTGTCAGTCCATCGTTGAGGGATGTGATCATAACCACTGATGGCCTCCATTGTGCCTCTGGGACAATATGAGGAACTCACTGCATTCTTTCCTTTTAAATGACACTCCTTATTAATCCATCCTGAATTACTTTCAAAACAAACATGTTTATTTAACCTGGAATGCTTAATTGGTTTGTTCACATGCTTGATTGTAAATATATAGCAAATTTTTAAAAGGAGTATTAAGCCAAGCATCCATTATCTATACTGGTTATCCATCAGGGTCATAGGGAAGCTGGAGCCAATTCCAGCCAATGACATTGGGTGAGAGGCAGGGTACACCCTGGGCAGGTCATCAATCTATTGCTGGGCTAACACAAAGATGAAGATTCACACTCATATTCAAACCTATGGGCAATTAAGAGTAGCCAGTTGACCTAATCTGCATGTTTTTGGACTGTAGGAAACACATGCAGGCACGAGAAGAACATGCAGACATGCAAACAAGAGTTCCATTCTGTGTCAGGATTATCCTACACTACTTCAATAATGTTCCAGGTTTTTGGGAGGCCAATACATGAATGAGAGTGTGTCATCATATTTTTTTCTATGGAGGTATGCAGGAAGCCTGGAGAACTCGAGACTATTTCCTCAAGACTACATAAAAAAATACATGAAAGTCTGGGTCTTTGGAAACAAAATAGGAATAAATGACAGGTGGATCAATACTTTTGCACAGTACTGTATGTGCTGTGAATGAACAACTACTAGTAGGAAATAGATAAGGATAGGAAATCCACTATCACTTAGTAGCCAACCAAGAATTCTTCATCAAAGCCATAGATGGGACTAAAGTTAATTTAAATTAGCAATATAATGTTATAGATATTTTAAACAATACCTATTATAATAATGTTACAGCATACAAATACATTCTATATAAATGTGTGCTTCCCCAAACTTTGTGGCAACAGTTACAGGAAAAACCACTGAAGGGTGTGATGGTCAGGTGTCCACATACTTTTGGACATATAGTGTAACAATAAATCATGACAATTCAATTAAAATGCAAATTAGTCTATGACACCCAGGCTGCAGTTCACAGTGGTGCATAAAAAGCTACAGTGTTTGTAATAGTCCAGGTCAACAGGTGTGGGTGATAATACATTTTTAGTCCAGAAGTTCTCAGTATTGATCTTAAGGAGTCAGAAATCCTAATTAAACCCTTGTATTCACACCTTGTAAGTCAGATGTATTCAAACGCTGCAGTGATCTAGCCTGCAATAGCACAAACTCAGAGTTGTCACATGCAGAATTCAGTGTGCAAAGCAAGATTCAAATTTCGCACACCATGGAGAGGAATGAGAGGTCAGTGACAGCACTGCACATAGTGGGAATCAGGCTTGCAACACTGGCAATGAAAACAACCCCACTCATGCAAAGGCAGGCTTTTTGATTCATCACATTTTGCTATGCCTCAGAGACCAGACTCTTCGTCAAGTGCTGACATGTTCCTACTCCACCTTCCAGCTTACGGGACTCCTGGAGGAATATGGTGAAAATGTATGACCTATATTTATTTGATGTTCTTTTTCTTCACTACCGTGCTAATGTTCTGCACAATAATACTCAGTATTACTATATTGTAGTCTAATGTATGGCTTAGATGGAGTTTGAAGCAACTGCTGCATAAAATCAACATAAAATAGGCTACATGTTTTGAATGCCACACTAAGAAAGTGCACAGAGACCAAGTTCATGACCAAGATGATGAAGCAATTGGTATGCCTAATTTTGCATGGGAATGCAAATGGAATGGCAGGAAATTCATTCCAGTAAATGGAGATTGTTCACTTTCACTTTACTGGCCTGACTTGGACCTTCCAGCATTTTCTGTGCTACATCTTCTGGACTGGAAATAACCAGTGCTGCCCTGGGCTTGCCCTATTATTCTCCTTTCAATAAGCCTTCTCGTTACTAAAACACGGCCAGACTGCAGTCCATTACCAGGACTGGTTCTGCTAAATTTGGAAATTTCTCTCCAAACCAAGCAGAAGCAGAATTTCTACAGCGAGCTTTGGCAGATTGCCAGATTGGACAGGATGTGTATGGAAGCCAATTACAATTCAACACCCGTCGGATTTAGGCTCCTGTAAACAATCCAAATGATGTGCATCAGTCCAGTGTGTTAAAAATAGTATAGCCAGTTGGAGGTTACTCAATCTGGCAACAACGGATTAAAATCCAGCCGCAATGAATGCTAAAAATAGATCCACAGAAAAAAAGCCACCAGTACAAAGACTCTGTTACTTCAGCGATGTTCTGTTGTTCTGATGTTCTTCAGTATAGACAGGAAGCTTTAGGCTACGTTTCAATTTGCATACATACTACTACCATACAACAGTAGTACACATAGTACATTGTACCTATGATCACCTGTCGTGGTGTGCTAGCCTGTTTAATGTGCAGACTGGGACAACTCCTTAAGTCATTGTGTTCAAAACCGCACAATACACAACACCACTGAATAGTGGCAAGCGTCAGAATAATACTCTAGCTATATTTAGTACAGTGCAATATCCCTGCTTATGTGCCATATTGCGGTTTGGCAACGAGCTGGAGGCGGTATCGGTGTTTTCGGAGAGAAGGGGTGTGAGGGCACGAATACAAGCCTGTAAATCTGCCTGGTGAAAAGCAAAAACGCAGCACTGCGGTCGGTAATCAGTAAAAAAAAAAATACGACTAAGGCGGCTTTAAATCCAATGAAACGCCACATAGAAGATATGACGAGATTTTTTAAGTGCTTTAACGGTTAATGAATAATATGGGTTTGAAGGCGCGCGCATGTGCGTATGTGTGGGTGCGCGCGTATGTGTGCGAGAGTGTGCGTGTGTGCGTGCGTGCGTGCGTGTGTGTGTGTTTTCATTCAGCGCTGGGCGGAGAACTACTGAGCTTCACTTATGTCCCAGTAAACTTTGCGCAAGTAGTCGGTGCTTGTGCAGAGCAAACACACAACTTCCAGCTTCTGATCTTTTTGACTAAGGGTTTGTTGCTATAAACGCTTAATCATGACCGTGCCACGTGAGAAGAATGTCACTCTGACCATGCCCCCTACACCCCGTGGCATCCAAGAGTCGGGCGGAAGGCTTGTGAAGTGGTAAATAAGTATACAACTTTAAATTGCGTGTGCTTTTAGTTTGTGTTTGAGTGAGGAACTTTCTCTTTCCTCCAGACCTTGTGGTCGACTTTGAAATCAAATCCCACAACGCGTGTTACTGTAGATCAGTTGTAGTTCATGTGTCAACACAGTGCGCCATCCCTGGTGCTACAAATGGTGTATTGGTCTATAGTGTATGTTGACATAATATTTACTGCGGCTTGTTGCGTTCAGATGAAGTTGTTCAGAGCGCAGAGTGCCAGGCACCCACCTACCTTACAGATGTGGAAGTGCTCCGCCATGAGGGTCTCCTGGATGTCCAGCTCGCGCGGAGTCGCTGCTGCAGTGGGAGTTCCAGCAGCGCTGCCGCACGACGGAGAACCTCCAGCACTGGCCGGAGACGACGTGGTGAGACCGTCCAACACCTTCCGGAACTTCTTCATGGTTTCCTCTTCTTTTTCTTCTTCTTCTTCCTCTTCTTCTTCTTCTTCTTCTTCTTTAATACGTTCAGCTGTTCTTTTCTGAGCACTCAAAATTATACTGCAGAGACGATTAAAGCGGCATAGAGGAGGCTGCTGGTAGCACAAGAGCACAACAAACCCTCCCTTCCTTTAGAGAACTGAGAGACTGCCGAGCTCTCTGCTTCCTCTCCCTTTTAAAGCATTTACGTGCAATTCAAAAAGTCACAGAGGGACATCATCTTAGGAGCCAAAGCGCCCCAAAATGTCGAAGAAAAGAAAACCAAGCACACACGCGCGCGCACATGCACACAGTGGAGGGGTTTCATACGTGTTAAAGCGCAGCTACACGATACAGAGAAACTTCATGTTAGTTATGCAGGACTACTGCATCACACCCAGCTAGCGAACACGCTCGAGACGTTTTAACTATGATGCGTTATGTTCAACGGTGCGACTGAGTCGAGTCACTGCTAATCGAACTCGCTCAGAATGAAAACCTTTTGGTTCGTCCGCGAGACGCAGATGAAGAAGAGCAGAGGCACCGCAAATAGACGTGGCTTCCTTCCGTCTCTGAACTCGCCACGCGACGACCAAACTGTTCAACTTTTAGCGCAACCTGTCGCAAGAGGATGAGGAACGTGAGGAGGGAAAGAAGTATGAGCTCAGATGAAAAACAGATGGTACAGGAGGAGAATAGGCAGCGCACCTCTCTCACTCTCTCTCTCTCTCTCGCGCGCGCGCTCCCGCATTCGCTGTCCGTGGTACTGAAAGACCGAGAACCAGAGGCCCCGCCCCCAATTGATGCCATTGGGGCAGGCGTTTATGATTAAGCGCACAGAGGAAAGCGATTTTGCTGTGCGTCATTACAAGGCATTGTTGCGCGCCGCACCAACGCGCAGTTGCGTGTGTGACCGCAGAACAGAGTCATTTCCTTATCCGATGTTCCAATGAAGATGACCACGTTATCGTTGCTACAGGGTTAAAACTTCCTGAAGCCCTGTTTTCGACCTGTGAATCAATGCTTTAAACGCTGCAGCGAGTGCTGCAACACCAGATAGGTGGTCTGCGGGGTTGCCAGATTGGATAGAGCAAAAATACCCTCGTTCAATCTAGCACCTGTAGGGTTGTAACGCAATGCCATGATCCGTAACTCTGTGTTTTTAGTTCTCCAAATATCCGAATCTGTATTTGGGTTCAAAAGTTGGGTGTGGTCCAAACCAAAACGTATTTTCAAATTAATATGGAACTTACCTACAGAGTAAGGTAAGGTTCTATGGTTAGAACTGTCAGTAAGCAGGTTTTGGGTTAGATCCTCCCAGCTGACTGGGGCCTTTCAAAAGACATGCAGAATAGATCAACTGGCTACTATAAATCGCCCATAGGTATGAATATGAGGGTGAATGTCTGTTTGTCTCTGTCAGCCCTGCAGTAGATTTTTGACCCACTTGCACAACTTTTTTTGTCCTTTTGTTGTCTTTTGGAGTGTAATACAAACTTGTCACCTCAACCAGATGTCTCACAAACCTTTCTGGCAACCTTTCATTAAACAAACAAAAAAAAAGCAGTGCACCTTCTATTTGTGTCTGTATATGCAAGCCCATACTGTAGTATTTATTTTACCACACCTACTCATGCACTCACTGAGAATGTATTTGGAAGTCAAGGGTGTGGCAGAATTATGAACCACCCTCCTTCTCTCCTATCTAAATTTACATTTATGGCATTTGGCATTCGCCCCTTACCAGAGCGGCCTACCTAAGTGCTTTGAAGTCTCTGTGAGTAAATACATTTTGATACTGGGTCACTAGAACCAGGTTAAGAAAACCATCAGTCTAAAAAGTCTGTTAGCAAGTAATACCGAAAAAGCATGCAGAAAGCTTTTTTTAATAAAGAATAAATACTGAACGTGCTAGTCCAAGTACTTCCAAAAAAGGCAGGTCTTTAGTGGTCCTTTGAAGACACCCAGTGACAGCTGTTTGGACATCTAGGGGAAGTTCATTCCAACACCTAGGTGCCAGTCAGGCAGTGCTGGAAGATCGGAGGGAGCGTGGTGCAGTGCTGGGTGTGATAAGTGCTTTGAGGTAGGAGGGTGCTGGTCCACTTTTGGATTTGTAGGCAAGCATCAGTATTCTGAATATGATGCAAGGTGAAGGATCTGATGCGGGCAGCTACAGGAAGCCAGTGGAAGGAGCATAGCAATTGCGTGATGTGAGAGAACCTTGGAAGGTTGAAAACAAGTCATGCAGCTGCATTCTGGATCAGTTGCAGAGGTCAAATGGTGCTCAGAGGCAGACCTGCTAGGAGTGAGTTACACTAGTCTAGTCTCAAGATGGCAAGGGACTGAACAAGTACCTGAGTGGCCTGTGTGAAAGAAATTAACTAATCCTTCTGATGTTGAAGAGGAGAAATAGACATGAGAGAGAATCATTGATAAATCTTTCTATCTAAAGTCTAATCTGATCTAATCTAAAGTCTCAGCTCTACCAGTGGCTGGTATTTATGAGCAATAACCCTGGAATCAGAGCTGTGTGTGTGTGTCTGACCCTGCTGAGACTGAACCTCATGGCTGGAGATTGCATAAGCACTTACATCATCAGCTACTGATGGCTCCAGCATGGATTACATACTTTGGGCTCACGAGCATGTGCAGCTCTCATTCTCTCCATCCACATAATATAAATTCAATTAAATATGCAAGTAAGTAGAAGGACACTTTTATAACATATGATGCATGAAACATGTGGTTTCACTACACCAGTTACCCCAAGCCTCATCTACTCTACAATATGTTTCACGTCTTGTGCTAAATTAGATGTTATGCTTTTAGATTCAGTAGGCTCAGTAGGTGTGTTAGACCAGAGAATACACCAAGAGGTGAAATTCAAAAGAAAATTATACTGTTTCTATATGTTTCCAAATTCCCTGAAGCCTCCATGGGGAAATGTCACATGTGTTTATAGGCTTTACAGATAAGTCAATGAATGGCATCTCATGATCTGCCTCTCATTATCTCTGCCTAAACCTCAGCAGGTATTTTCCAGGGTGTAGTGGCCCAAATCATTATACTGATGCTGTCACTGACTACATGAGAAAAAGGTTCTTTTTTTAGAGTGCCTCCAGGGTTAAGATAAACCCCCCAACATTCCCCTGCTTATTGAAATTGACTTTTGATCCTTTATCTCCAAATAGGTTTTTAAAGATAAGATGCTCTGCCTCTGTTAAACACAGATAAGATGGGCTCTTGTCCATCTGCATAATATGCTGTAATTTGGAACACTGTTTTGTTTTTAGATTTGGGAAATATATGTATATTCACTTCAAAACCCCTATTTCCTTTAGAACTATTACTCTTATGAATTATTGCACAATAATATGAAGAGTAAAACTGGAACATAACAATTTTTATAGACTTGACTCAAGCAGCATAACTACATTTCTTTATAATTGAACAACCAAAGGAAGCCAGACTTGAGACTACACACATTATATTTTATATCTATGTGCTGTAGCAAACCTTCAATCACACATCAATACATAATTAACAAGCTCTTCCTTAGGTGTGTTAGAGCAAACAAACAAACAAAAAATAACCTAGAACTTAGATTTGGTATCATAGGTGTAATCTAGTAAGGTAAGTTTTACCCACGCTCTGCTACTTGTTGGATGTATTACAGGAGAAAACCCCTTGCTGAAAGGATCTTTGAAGAGGATGAAAAAAAGCAACATAATCCTCTTCACCACTCCCGTGGGGGAAATGACAACCAAGATAATGTGGCTGCCAAGAGGACCTTGCAGGGGAAAGCATGCTAATATCTATGTTCAAACCTGCACACAAGAATTAGGGAGCTTGAGCACATGTGTTCCCAGCAAGACATGAAATTAGGAAATCATGAACAGGAGTGTTTGTAGATTTAACTGGTAGTGCTAGGTGATTACTTATGAATGCTGATGAATGCTAACTTGGCTACCAATGAATGAGAAAAGTAGGGCAGGTCATTAACATGATCTTTAACTGAGCTCATCTATCACTAGCACTTTTTAGCAGGAATATTGCCAACACATATTATTTTAAGGTTCAAACCATGCCTCGGGTTTCCAAGGCTAAATAAGCATGCTGTAGCAATGTATAGCCTTAAAATTGTTAGACTGTTATTTAAAATATAATGTCAACAATGTTGCCAGTGTGCTTCTCTAACTAGTCCATTACAGTAAGCTTACTGCACTTGTTACAATAATTTACTGATTACTATAATTACCCCAAATGATATGTTACTATACAGATATATACAGATATGCCAGTATATTTGCTTTTTTCAAACTGTAGTAATGTTCCAGGTTCTCCAGTTTCCTCCCACCTCCTAAAAACATGCCAGTAGGTGACTTGGCTAAGAAAAAATTGTGTGTGTGTGTGTGTGTGTGTGTGTGTGTGTGCGTGCGTGCGTGCGTGTGTGCGTGTGTGCGTGTGTGTGTGTGTGTGTGTGTGTGTGTGTGTGTGTGTGTGTGTGTGTGTGTGTGGTACTGTGCACTTGTCTGCCAGCCCATCCAGGGTGTATTCCCACCTCAGATCTTTGTGTTCTAGAGATGTGGCTCTGAATCCTCTATAAACCTGGTTACTGAGAGTGAGTGAATGAGAGTGACAATTGTGTTTCTAAATAATCTCACAAACACAATATGATTGTAGTCATGTTTACACAAACACAGTCTAATAAACAGAAATGTAAAACAGTGCAAACTGCAATTTTTTATATGAAACAGAGCAATAGCATGTTATTTTAGATAACTAAGCATGTTATTTTAGATAAACTATCTAGCTACGATAAACTAAACCAAACCTTGCAGCAATTACTTATCATTTCTAATTAAAATGTTATATGCAACACCTTACAGTTTTGTACTGTATAATATAGTATTTTATTGGCAATTACAAATGCAGGTAATAACTGTATAATGTACAAGAAAGATTAACAATATACCTTAGGCTTCCTATGACTCTCTCTTTCTGTCTCTCTCTCACACACACACACACACACACACACACACACACACACACACACACACACACACAGACATACACACATCTGTATACATATGCACACATTTCAAAATCCACTGACAGTTGTCTGCCATGCCCTTGGGTCTATATCATCCATGCTTAATATGCATGTGAAATTGTGTTTGTCTATCACTGCATGATATAGTACCTATTAGCAGGGGAAGGGGAACATGTCAGAGGAATGTGAACTGTGAAAAAACTACTGAGGCCAGTGAGAAAACAGTAACCTTAATGGTAGTGGATACATACTAATCAGGAGATACTGTATAAAAGCTATCATGCTGAATAATCACAGAAATGTGTTCTGCTTTACCCAACCCAGTGAAATAAATAAATAAATAAATAAATAGATAGATAGATAGATAGATAGATAGATAGATAGATAGATAGATAGATAGATAGATAGATAGATAGATAGACAGAGAAATAAATAAATAAATAAACAAAATGGAACCAAGGAAATATCAGAATAAGTGGTTCCCTGCTGTGACCATAAATCACCAGGTTGGCTGAATATGATTACTAAAATGTAATTGTTGGTTTCAAGATAGGATTGTTGCTGTGAAAGCTGTAACAGATGGACAGTCTTTGTGTGACCGTCCATCAATTACAGCTTCCACAGCAACAATCAGGGGCCTTTGAATAGGCCAGTGACTCATGATCACCAGCCATTTTTCTTTATTGAAGGTTAAGATTTACTGAAACTGGATTGGATTTTCCTAATTACTCCACAGTAAGTTATAATAAAGCCTTTTTTTTTAAAGACAGGTTGGGTATTGAACAATAGACTTGATGCCCTAGATAGTATAGATTATTTAATGAATGTTGTAACACTCATACACATACACCATGGCAGTAAAAAAAAAAAACAAGTAACGAATATTGACTAGCAGTGTTTGTAAATCCAAGAAGAGGCTGGCTCGTCAATCTGCTAACCGTTCACCACAACAGTAACAGCCATTTAGATAGTTTGGTGTTTCAGATCCCAAGCACCCAAAATTATCATCAGTCTGCAACACAATGACAATATCTATATCTGCATTCATTTATTCGCCCAAATATCTTTAATTGTATGTAGATTTAAACATGAAGTGGGTGTGGCCTAAATCAGAAGGCCGGGGAAAATAAAACAGAGAAAGGAATGCTGTCCGTGTCAGCATCGTCTGTGAATTCTGGCTCAGAGAGTTCCCCAACCTCAGCTACACTCACCCTACAGTTCATAACTAGAGATGTGTGCAATACAGTTTTTTCCACCCATGCAGTTATTATTTCTATTTGTACAGTCTGTGATATATAATGGGTTTAATTTCCAATATAAAAACAAAACAACCTAATTTAAACCCTCACAACCATGACCAGACAGTTGTTAAGGAACACTGTAAAGGCATGACATAGTGTCAAACATTAATGTTAATTAGCATAGGCTTCTTTTGTCATGTATGTTTCTGACACACATGAAAGTAAAAATCTCCTGCTGACCTCAGCCAGATGCCATGTGATCATATCTGGCAAGCTTTTTATATCTGTTCATTCAGAATAACGTATTCATGTTTAGTTACATTACTTGTAAGTTAACTGAAGCTTTGGTTGTTCATCTATTTTGGTTCCACTATATTCTTTTTTTTTATGTAAGCTTGTGTACTGACAGGCTTTTGTGTGTCCATTCTTTTATGGATTCCTCTGTAAAAAAAAAAAAAAATAGTAATACAAAACCTGTTGTTACAGTTACAGTTCTCTAACAGGTGATGTCCTCCAAGATTATTGTACGATACCACAGTTTCACAGTTTGACCTTGCTTTTATGGAGCCTCCAGCTACTTTCACTTGTCCACTCAGTATCAATCTTGCCTCCTATGTGCTCCCACTGTTTTTTGGACAAAGCATTATCCAAAGCACCCCACCAGAAAGTTTGAAACAAGCCAATTCTGAAAAGAGAAATGTGCACTCACAGGAGGTGCAGGAGCTCTAACAAGTGCACAATGAGACAAGGAGACAGAGACAGATATAAACAAGCCAGAAAATAAAAACAGAGCTGGAGGTAAGGTGAGCATGAGAGAAAAAAATGAAAAGGGAGTGTGCAGCAGACAGGGAGATAAAGCAAAAGGTCCATAAAGGCAACAGCATTCAGCTTCCATCTCTGACTCATTATGAATGCATTTTAGACTGATACTGAAAACTCTCATAAGAATGGATTCATCCCTCCATCATGACACTTCCTTTTATCCATGTTTCATTCTACCTGATTGCAGCCACTCAAAGGTTCATTTAGAGAACTGATAAATAACCCCAGGTGAATACATACTAAAAAACTGCATTCTGGCCTTCATGTATTTCATCTCCTCACTGAGCTGAATGCATCCTTTCACATCAGTTTGTGCCTGAAAAACAAACAGGAGGCATTTCAGCATTTCCATTTTCACCAACAAGAACTTCTAGTTGAAATGTTCACAGATGTTGCTATGAACTCACACCATTTACAAACAGAGTTTTGCTGTAGATGTTCGGATGAGGGTTCTTCAACAATTCTTTGACTAATTAGCTTTCGAAAGAGGTTCTTCTTAAAAGCATCACTGATTAGATCTGTTGTAGGATTCCTCAGAAAACCTTTACAGGTATTGTAGTGGGACAAACCAAAAAGAGGACCTATTTTTTCCAAACGCTTTGTTCACACTAATGTGGACACATTCAAAAACTAAGCCTTTCTCAGTTTTTTGGCTTTCCATCCACTAAAAAACCCCAAAGTAAAACTGCATTTCTAATTGCTGGCACAGCAAATTACTTGTAGTGTAGTCTACAAGTCTTGTATTGACTACATTACTTGTAGTGTTACTTGTAGCAGTGTAGACTTGAAGGAAACATTTTTTTTTTTAAAGAATGGTATTAAATTGCTTCAATTTTGAAATTGTATTGATCTGAAATCTTCCAGATTATGCCAGAAATTTTCAAAGTGCAAACTGAGATCCAATGTTGATTACTATGAGTTTATTACAATTCTCTTCCCCCTTAAGAGTCAATCAACCACACCTTCTTTCAGATTGCTTGATTGCAGATAGAGGAAAAAAGTACCAAGTACCAACTATCAAACTATGGCTCACTGAGCTTTCAAACTCCTTAACAAATTAGGTTCTCGATCAGGAAAATCCAATTTGATCAAACTTGGCTGCACTTTTTTTTTAGATAGGTGATTAACTGCCTGTTGTCAGCCTGTTCTTTCTGTTTTGTGTTATCTATAAGACAAGTGCAAACTGTAAGATACTTATGGCATCTATCCCTGATAATATAAGATAAAAGAATCACCGTTTAAAGATGGCTAAAAAATGTATAAGGAAAATATCCACATCAAGTGCAGGCAAAGACTAAGAGAGTGTAGTATTTGCTTCTATACTTTAGTTGATTCTTCATCACACAGCATGAGAGTGAAAGACCACTTGGCCTCAATCCATCAAATGATCAGAGCGATAAGTACCTTCTGGGTGAGTGCACTATGCTTATAATAATGACGGCTCATATATAGCACCGCTCATTACTCTTGTTAAACCCAGAAAGAAACACTTGAACATTCGTTCTTACAATGCAGCTGCACCCTGGGCTGATGTATGTAGAGTTCACACACAGAGTAACTGAGTGTGTCTCAGAGAACAGCCCAGCAGGGAAACGGGGCTTTGATGTCTATTTATTGCTGTCACCACAGAATTAGTGTCATTGTTACACAGCCACCAGATTGACTCATCAGATACTCTAATTTCATGATGGATCAGTGATAAACTATCCATTAATGCTGTCAGGTTTGAGTTTATCAGTATGTGTATTGCAAGAACAAATGGTGTGTGTGTGTGTGAGTGTGTGAGTGTGTGTGTGTCTAACCGACTATCTAACCCTACAACACCTTTCATTTTTTGCATTTTAATTAGACAAATCTTTGTTACGCTTGGAATGAAACAAATTAAACAATATCCTCTGTGGTTGACTGATAACAAGCTGATTAAGTGCTTCACCTGTTGTTTCATTAACTACAGTGGCCTCTGAGTCACCTGGCACCATTTTGAAGCCCTGCTGATAGACTTCCTATTTAACGAGCGAAGTGGAGTCTTCTTGGTCCTGCTAACAACAAGAGATGTGCGCTGTTTATCGATTTAGGACTCGATTGGCTTTAGTAATTGAGCAACACAGGAGTCATAGTAAGGGTGGGCAGGTTTGTCCTTTGAGGCATTTCTCCAATTTGCATATAAATGGGCTGGTAAACGCATCGCCGCCATTAGCAGACCACATGATTGGCTCAGAGGAGAGGGTAATGAGTGCCTTCCCCTTTCCGATCAGCACGGCAGCAAGCGTTTAATTTAGGTCCAAAAAGCACCATGTTTCGACACAGTAGAACAAGAAATATCAATTGCGTTTCAGATTTCAAACAACATTAAGCAAATAAACAAGCTTTAACATCCATAACATCTAAACATAACAAATAAGCAACAAACAAAAACAACTGCGAGTACCAGTGAAGTATTTTAGAAGCAGGGGACAAAAATGGAACCAAGAAAGATGATTGTGATGAGGTGAATACACCACTGTGGTAATGTGACAATGCAGATTCTTGAATCTTAATCTTATATTGAAATTATCTTTATATGGTATGAATTAATCCAGCAGAGCAGACAAAAAAAATGGCTAGCATACACAACTTGGTGATGGGTAATTAAATAAGTATGGTAGTCTTAGATTACATTCAGTTGTGTAATGTGTAGTGTTGCGTTGTTTTAGCTTAATGTGCAATTTACAGCCACTTTTAAAAGTAAACCCAAGAGAGATACAGCAAAACCTCTTACAGAATGGCAATGCCATGTATAATGTTGGCAACATGCATTCAGCTGGCAGATTGTTTTATCCAAAGTGACTTACAAGTGAAGCAGAACCCAATGGAAGTATAGTGCTAAGACACTGAGGGCCAAAGGGTGCTCTCAGTAAACCAAGATCAGATCTGTCCTAGCTCAAGTCCTTCTGAAACTACCACTGAGCTACTTCTTAAATGCACACAAATGTGCACAACATATACACTGCACAAGGAATATTTTAGTTTCCAGAACAGTAACTCAGTATGAGGTTGTAAACCACAATTTGTTTTTTAATTTAAGTCTAAAGGTAAGAGGTAAGTGGGTGGCACTGGAGCTATTTCCAGGAAGAGCGTTATTGACTCAGACCAACTGCCCATATAGAATTGCCTGTTCAACTCCAGAAATCATGTGGAAGATGTAAGGATCTTAGCCAGCCTTCAATCAACACTAGAGGACAAGAAAATGACTATTTCTTTCACTGCACAGAAACATGTATGCTCCATTCACATGTAGACGAGGTATGTTTCTTTCACTGATGTGTGAAATGGACACATCATTTTTCCCATTGCTGTGATGTAATATAAAGATATAAGATAAAGTCTGATAGAAAGTGTGTGTAACATTTATATAACAGCCATCCGTTGTAAAATTATCTTAAGCCATGACATATTGTTAAATATAATAATCTGAAACACCCATAATGAGATTATCTGACAACAAGGGATGATGAAGATGGTGATAAAATCTTCATAATGTTTCAGGAAATGTGACATCTGGATTAAGTGATGACTAACAAATAGGGAAGAGCAAGACTGAATTTTTCTTTCTTTTTGTCTTTTTGAGTTATCCTGCAGGGAGGTGCTGTCTGCACACAGCTGTAAAAAAAACCACCCCTCTATCCCTGTAGTGATAAAGCAGTAACTGACAACAGTAAGATTAGCAGGTTGGCTCTGAAATACGGCTTTTACTAAAGATGCTTTTTTACTAAAAATCCAAAAACTATTATGAATGTGGCATTGTTGTATGCCTTTAGGAGAAAACATGGATAAACAGATGGGATCTCCAGCTTGCTGTAGTACAAAACACACAGCAGAGGCTGCCTTTAGTAAAAACAGCAGGAGAACGGTTCCTAAGGACTCCACTATTCACTAAAAGCCAGACATCTGTGTTGTGGTGTTGCCAAGTTAAGTGTTTAGCTTGCTGAGGCACTAATCAGTGCTCCATATCTCCGAGCAGAAAATATATGAGTGTAAAGCCCAAGAGTAAGATGGTATTGATCTTTTAAAAGTAACCTATACTAGTTATAGGAAGATCATAGGATTAAAATGCTAAACTACTAGAAGGCCATAGACAGCCCCTATATCAGGTCAGAGTATATGACTGGAGTGTATTTTACATTCATTGTAACTCATTACAACTCATTGTGGTGCAGCAGGCATTGTGGGCTCACAATCCCAAGACCTCCAGTTTGATCCTGAGCTCAGGTTACTGTTTGTGTGCATTTCCTGCAGGTTCTCAAGTTTCCACCTACCTGCCAAAAACATGCCAGTAACTGGATTGTACACACTAACGTGCCCCTAGTTGTGAATGTGTGTGTGCATGGTTCCCTGTGATGGACTGGTATCCAGCTCTGAGTGATCCTGCCCCAGGTTCGGTGCTCCCAGGATAGTCTCCTGACACAACATAATGCTGACCATAAAGTGCTTACTGAAGGTTAATAAATAAATGAATGAGTTAAAACATAACTAATCAGATTTTTTCCCTGAGGATCCAGGTTCCACAACCAAACATGAACATGAGAAGTGTTTCTCAGTTCCGATACTGCAAACCTGCAGCCCAAGCTTTTGCAACTTTCAACCTAAATCTATATTGGGTGCTTCATAATGTGTGCCATGTATGTTAGTATAGAAAATCTTTAAAATCTGTAGGGAATTGTTCCTAGAACTGGTGATGAAAATCCCTGCTACCTTCTCTCACAGCATGATCAATCTTGAACCCATGCTTGACTCTGACTCTCCATTATGCAGCCACTTGACCAGTCATTATGCTGGGTAATGACGCAGAGGAAGATACTCACTGACCTCAGTGCTCCCAGTTAGACTCCCACCAAGCTGTAGAGTGATTAAAGTGTATACATTAAGGCTTGATCTCCGCTGACCCACTCTTCACTGACTGACTGTTTATTAGTTCATTGTCTCTTTTTCCTAAGTAATATAGCTCAATTTCTTTTCTTCTTTTATCTGTCTTTCCAATTACATGTTGTGTAGCATGTCATTTTGTTGCTAGGTAACAGGGTCATGGGAAGGTGCAGGGTCTTGGTCAAATGCTTTGAACAGAACAATGTCAGAAAGCAGAGTAGAGCATTGGACAGATTAAAGGATGAGATTATTATATCCGGTACATGATCTTTTAAAATGTAGATAAGTAATGTTAAAAGCAGTAGGAGATAGAGGAAATGAAAAGCCAATTCAAATTTGACTGACTACAGTTTTTGCATCTGAGATTGTGATAAAATGCTTCCCAAAATCTCTAGCACTTAGCTTTGAGAGATAGAAGCCAGATGTAAACGTAATGGACTATTATGGCAATATTACTGTATCAGAGTTGATTAGAGCATAAACTCTCTAATATACCATTTTGACTTTGTGGAATCAGACAGTCTGATTTTCCTCTTGCAAATTTCACATCCACACCAGAAATGTAACTCTGCTCTATTTGCTGTATAACTGTTTATATTAGGAGAATGAAAGCAAACAAGCATGTCATACCAATAGCAACAATGGAGACAGAATCAGTGTTATCACTCTGGGGTTTGACTGAGGGGAGCTGAGTGATATACCAACATCTGATTTTGCCATTTTCCATTTTATTTACTCTGCAAATTCCACCACAGGCCTAAATATTCCTGAAGACTTGACAAATGACAGCATCTGAACACTAATTCTCTTCCAGAATATGTGCATGAATGTACTGTTAAGCGGTTTCATCTTTTGCCACATGAATAGCATTTTAAGCTAAACCAGTGTAATTTGTGGTTACATATTATAGATTTGCTATAAATATATATTATTTGCTGTCATTATGACTATCATTTGTAGATGATGGAGTGTAACGTAATGACACTGTCTGTATCTGCATTGGATTTATAGTTGGAGTCAGGCGTTTACATCATGGACATGAATGTCATGGCATTACTCGGCTTTTAATGATTTCTTTGAACTATTTTTTTTCTGGGCAAGAATGATTGTAAAACACATCATTAGTAGGAAAAACACCAAGGATTTGGTGCACAAGTCTTAATTCACTTGTTTGTTTTTTTTACAGAGTCAAAAATATACATACAGCGCAGCTAATATTTGGTTAAATGCCCCTTGGCAGGTTTTACCTGACCAGGCACTTTTGGTAGCCATCAACAAGCTTCTGGTAGAAATCTGGTTGGGTATTGGACCACTCCTCTTGGTAGAATTGGTAGAGTTCAGTTAAACTTGTTTGTTTACTGGCACAGACCTGACATTTAAGTATAGTCCACGTATTCTTGATACGAGTCAAGACAGAACTTGTTTTAAGCTCTATTATTAATATTAGCTTTATTAATTATGCAACCAACTCTGATGTGTGCTTGATGATGCTACCATCACCATGTTTAACAGTTGGCACTGTGTTCCTCTGTACATCTGGGCATTGTGGCCAAACAACTCAATCTTTGTTACATCTGACCTTAAAAGCCATTTTGGCAGGTGGGTGGGTGTATATTTTTGACTCTATGTATAATTTTGACTATGTGTTGATTTCAGAAAACCCAAAATAAATAAAAATTTGAGTTCCAAATTCTTGGGTTTTATTCTATTAAAGATTTATCTTGTACAATCATTCTTCCCCAGAAAATGAACAGTTCAAAGAACCATAACAATCATGTAAATGATGACTATATGTAAACTTCTGACCTCAATAAACCCAAACCCAAAAAGTGTAAACCCAAAGTGGGCATTTTGTTTGTTTGTTGCTTTTTTTGCTTTTTGTTTGTGTAGGAGGCAGCTAAATTAAATATGAACCCTACCACCATGCCTTTGGAAACAGTGGAAATCTTGGAAATGTGGAAGACTACTGGAAATGCTGAATCCATCAGCATGGTCTGGGAATTCTGGCTCTGACAGTTTCTCAGCCTCAGCTACATCACTCCGGTTGATAATTAGTCTAAAATAGAGACTGTTATTATTTTGTTGCAACTACCTACAATACTTTCTAATGAATGTAGTTGTATGATTGTAGTATTTCCCAAAATATCTTTTTTTTAAATTTGATTTAAACTACCACAACACTGACCAGGCAGTTATGAATAAAGGAATGCTGCACCATGCAGTGCTACACATATTTGTATCTGTGGTGTTTGTTTTTAAGGTGAGCTTTACAACTGACCTCTCACTTGTGCCCGGATGAAAGTAAAACCTCCCACATGCTCGACCTTTTGTGTTGCATCCCACAGGAGCCTGGTCCTGATAGACACCTCTAGTCTCAGCCAGATGCCCTGTGAACCAACTTGCCAGTTGGTGGATACTAATTTTTCCAGCACTTATATCACCATCAGGAAGTTAAATTCTTGGATCGCATTCTGTCTCACTACTAAGTGGCTTTGTATAAAAGCATCTGCCAATTAAATAAATGAAAATGTAAATGAATCAGTCTTTTTTCTTAGCCCGATATGGCCCTAAAACCAACTCAAAATAAACTAATCTGCATCCTGATTATGCAAAGTGAAACCACAGCTATTGCAACTGCCAAAATCCCTGCAATAAGCTACTCGTCATGGTGCATCTTAATAAGCACAGCATTAACTAGGTTAGAACAATTCTGCACATTTCATATTACAACAATAGATCAAAAGCATGTTCTGCTTTTTCTTCTATTTCTCTGCATATCACTGTCTTAATGTATCACTTTCATTGCCTTATCAGCTTGTTTTCCTTAAATAAGTAGGAATTCCTCATGTGTATAAGCACAGGTATTAATCATACCCCCATCTCCAAGACCTTTGAAATCATAAGGTTCTACCTGACAATTCTGTGATGTAAAGACATTTATTCATAGTGTTCTGACTCTTCAGTTTCAATCAATAGTGTGGTGTAAAACTTTATATTCACATATATAGTTTTATAGATTATTCACATATTATATTCAGTCAAATGTGAATAATATATTTATAAAATTGACTATTTTTGCCAACAGCAATAACAACAACAACAAAAAAAAAATTCATAATTCCAAGGCCTGGATGTAGAGTTAAGATTTAATAACACAACTCATAATATTGCAATACGAAGTAAATATATGATACACTAATGTAAGCTAGGTTAGTGGAGCTTATGGTTAGATGTCATACTGACACTGTTACAATGTCACATTGCTCAGCATTTCAGTGCCCTTATTTTATAACTCATAATAAAATGACTCATCCTTGTAATCTTCTAAATTTAAGTTAGATTTGAGGCTTAAACTAAATAAATCATTTTTGAGAGATCATGCAAGAGAGGCTATAGCAGAGAAGTATAACAATATTCCAAAATCTCATCGGGATGTATCATACAATGATTTGCAAAGATCAAGCATGCATCAATGCATGTCATGACTGTCATTTATAGAACTTTACTGGGAGGCAACCTACACATGATGTTAGATACACTATATATGGCCGAAAACATGTAGACATCTGAGAATCTTACCTATGTGCTTGTTGAACATCCTATTAAAGATTTATTCGGTGCATTAGTGAGGTCTGGCACTGATGTTGGGTGAGGAGGCCTGGTGTGCAGTCGACTGTCAAGTTCATCCCAAATGTGTTCAGTGGGGTTGGAGTCATGACTCTGTACCAGATGCTTGAGTTCTTCCACTCCATCCTTGGCAAACCATGTCATAATGGTTTTCACTTTGTGCCAAAGGCATTATCATACTGGAACAGGTTTGGGCCTCTTAGTTTCAGTGAAGGCAATTTGTTATGTTGCAACAAATATTTGCAATGTTACAACATACAAACGTGTTCTAGACAATTGTCTGCTTCCAACTTGAGGCACACAATTATCCAAAGTGTGAAGAAATCTCAAATATCGATGTAGTTAGGTATCCGCATACCTTTGGCCATATAGTGTACATCTAGTTTCACTACTTTTTATACACTACCTAATTTAGGTATTTTTAGTACTTTTTTATTCATTCAAATTAAATAGTATCTCTAGAACATTATTTTATTCTTTAGTGGAAGTACATTAATGATTTGCCCTCTTTTGTGACAGAACCACTGAATACCTGCCTATCATGACTAATCCACATGAATTAATTCTATTCTTTCATTCTTCAAGACACATGGTTTTCCCTAAGTATATAATGTTGTCCAAAATTCCTCAGGCATGTTGCTGAATTGCAAATAAAGGGATCTCACATTAAGATGAGAAGCATTCACAAGAACTCACCAGTGGCCCTTTGACCATCTGTTATTCAAATTCACCCTGCAGAATCTTAATCTTGAATGATCTTGCTAAATATTTCCATCTCCTGCACTTCCTCAACCATTTATCATCACAAACAATGCAGAATGTCATTCCAAACATTCTTGCTTTACATTTTCTGACATTGCTTACTCACTACATTCTCACCGCTTCTGCTCATTCAGCGCAGTGTGGGTCTAGGAGAACTAGGGTCTAGGAGTAGTTTTTACAATGTTTCCAGCTTCTGAGCTTTTGGGATTGAAAAGAAAAATCCCCTGATCTTTTTCTAGTCTTCTATTGTCTAGTTTGGGTGAGTCTGTGCCCATGATAGACTCATATACTTGTTCTTAGCTGACAGGAGTGGAACCTGAGGTGGTTTTCTGCTGTTGTAGCTCATTCACCATCAAACCATGAAGGTTTGATGTGTTGTGCATTCTGAGATGGTTTTCTGCTCACCATGGCTTTAAAGAGTGCTTATTTGAGTTAATACAGACTTCCTGTAAGCTCAGACCAATCTGGTCATTTTCCTCTGATTTCTCTCCCCAACAAGGTGTTTCTACGGAGCCCCCGAAGTGACATGAGAGAAAAAAAAATTTTGGGAGGGAAAAATTTTTTTTCCCCCATGTCACTTCGGGGCAAAAAATCTTTTCCCTCCCAAAATTTTTTTTCCCCCCATGTCACTTCGGGGGCTCCGTATGTTTCAGCCTGCAGACCCTCCACACAGGAACTTTTTTTTGCACTATTCTGTATAAACTCTAGAGACTGTTATGCATGAAATTCCAAAAAGATCAGCAGTTTCTGAAATACTCAAACCAGTCCATCTAGAACCAACACGCATGCCATAGTTAAAGTCACAAAGGTCACACTTTTCCCCCATTTAGAAGTTTGATATAAACATTAACTGAAGCTCTTGAGCTGTGTCTGCATGATTTAATGTACTGTGCTGCTGCCTCATGATTGAATGACTGGATAACTGCATAAATGAGCAGGTTTACTGGTTTTCCTATTCATTTCAAGTATGTTTAAAACTTAATATTAGAATACAACAATGTACCCAAAACTTTAAGCTCAAAACACATTACCCAATGTAAATGTTATTCAATTTTATTCTCAAAGGGGGCCAATAATTCTGAAGTACACCACACAAATAGTGGCCTTTTATCATATGTAGCCTTACCATATGTAATTGCATTTTGTACATATACTGTACATTTAGGAACTGAGTCTTTAGACCTGCTGCTATGCAGTGTGCTGCCTCCATCTAGCCATTTGGTTGGTTGTTGAAAGCACAAAGAAATGAAACCATGTGCTTATCACTTTTGGAGAGGTGGCTACTATTTCTGGCCACTAATGGCCCACCTAACTAAAAATGGAAGCTTAGCCAGGAGTTATGTCCGGGGCCCTCGGGGAGGGAGGAGGGGGGTAGCTGACTTGATTCGTGATGTTTTTATGTGCTCTATTCAACAGCACTTGACTGATGAGCTCTCACTTCTCAAGTATTAGGAATCAATGAGGTCCTGAAGAGGGATCATTTGTACGGTGATTAAGGAAATGAATAAGTAGTGAACAGATTATATAGCATCCTGTCTGCTCATCTGATCTGGTAAATTCTGCCTCTGTAGAATGCCTGCCAGTATCTCATTAGTCTGTTGTAAAAGTGTAATTTAAAGAGTATAGAAGGAGAAGCTTTCAGTTAATGATTGCAGAAGTTCCTGATTAACTTTAAGGTCATTTTCTTATTGATTCCTTTCTAAATCCTTACTTTTACTACTTAAAATCTAACTTTTCTTAAACTAAATGGCAGCATGCTACTGTGTAATCTCAAAGCAATGCAAAATAGTGCAAACAATGTCTAGGGTTTTATTCTACATATGAGGACCAAAACAACCTATGACCTATAAAGTGCTTCTTTGATTGATTGTACGACTGCACATGACAACATGATGACTTCTGGGCCACAAAGATGCATCTTACCTGGTAGTGCTAACCAAATACCTTAAAATTCCATAGAAGTCACCGTGCAGCAGGACAAAACAACTGCTGAAGTAGCTAGGGAGTTTTTCTGGGCCAAAAAAGGAATGTTTTAGACTGGACAAGTCAGTCAGTTGAATAACAATGAGGCGCATTTCACATAAGGAAGATGAGGCTGAAGGTGAAAAGTCTCTGAAATGAAATGAGCAGGAAGTGAAAATGGCTGAATCACAGGCCTGGTATATCACCAGACTTCAGGCAGTCACCATTCGAACACAACTAATACATGTAAGATGTTATTCACTTTTTGTCTAAGCTGACCCTCAGGAATGAGACGGGAAAATCATCTGTGCTTACTTAAGTGGCAGTGACATTAAAATGGATGCAGCGCAACCTTGTGAAACCCAGAGGTCATTCGGATTAGGACAGGCTTATCCATAAGTAAAACACATAATTTACACCTAGCCATAGGCAACATTGCAGTATCTCCATCCACTATGGCTTGGTGTTATGTTTGAGTGCCAGCTTTCATTTCAATTCATTTTTAACTGTGTAATATCACAAAAATTGGACTATTTTTGCATTGGCCTTATGGTGAAGCAAATAATTCATTCTTTTGTCACTTCCAGGTAATGTATTAAAATCAAAACATACACTGGCACCACTCCCCACAATAACACATAATTCCTGTTCTTGTTGCTTTTTTTAAACTTCAATTCTGTAGGCTGGAAATGTGCATTATATTCAATTCAATTCCATTTTAAATGTATAAAAATGAATTATTTATGAATATAAAGTTCATATTTATACATTTATTCCTTATGAGCAAGCCAGAGGTGAGGAAAAACTCCCTGTGATGAGACGAGGAAGAACCCTTGAGAGGAATCAGACAAAAGAGAACCCATTCTCATCTCTTATATATAAATGTAGTCTTCTGAGTTTTATTACCACATAGGCATTTCTTCCCCACTTCAAATCCAATTTTTATAAGCAGGCTAAATTTAGCTAATTATAATTCATTTGTTCATCTTCAGTAAACACTTTTTCCTGGTCAGGGTCATGGTGGATCCAGACTTTCCTGGGAATGCTGGGTGTGAGGTGGGAATCCAGTTAATGAGAATTATGTTTCCAAATTAAGATCTAGTTACTGCAGGAAATCTGCTTCAAAAGTATCTCACTGTTGAAAAGCCACGTATAACAGCAACACTTTGTTTTATCAAAATGTTATAGGTGTAACACAATGCCATTATCCATATCTATATCAGTTTAGTGTTGAAAATATTGGCATCTGGATCTGTATTCGGATTTTGACCAGAAGTGGGAGTGTTAAAGCCCAGAAGGTTTTATGTCAACCCAATTATCATGCACTCAGAGCCACTGAAAAAAAAACCCCACCAGGTCTGGCTTTTTTTGGTTGGTTTTTAGAATATGAAGTCATTTTAATTCAAAGTATTAACAACAAATAGCAGCTTGCAGAACAAAACTTTATTCAACTCCTGAAATTCCACAGGTCTTAAACCAGATGCCTTGTGGAGCTTACTGTTTACTGTAGCGGACTATCTTTCAAGACAGCAATGCTTTATTTTGCATCAGGAAAGCTTGTAGTTAACAACAATGGCCACCTAAAACAATTTGATCAAACTGACTTTAGGTTTAGTATTTGTTATGCTCAAGAAAGATCAGAAATGTTTGCGGGTTCACTTTCAGGATCTACTATGGAGCTAAGATGCAGTTGCAGTTCTGCTTTGAGTCAAAATGGGATCTTTTAATTACAAGTAATTTATTTAAATGAATTAAATGAATAATATTTTGAGACCCCAGCAGAGATACTCTTTCCTGTGGGAAAACATGAACTGTGTAGAATATGGAACAGCAACTAATAAAATAAAATATATATTTTCTGAATTTTGGGCCAGTTTGAACAGAAATATTGTAGAAATTAGTTAAATGGTCATATTTTGGTGCTCAGTAACACAGTGTTTAGGGTCAGACTACTGAAGCAAACCACTGATGACTGACAAAAAAAAGAAGAAGAATTGTGTGCCTCCTATATTTGCAAATAAACATTTTCTTGGCATCACTAAGGGACTTTGGGTGAGTTTGTTACATGCTGTGGTTTTCTAGTCCAGATGCACACCTCTAGTCTGAAACAGATGTGCTGTTTACCTTCCTTTAAAAATATAAACAGGAAAAAACTGCACCTAATATTCGTATATGTTTCCATTTAGAATGTATTATTTGTTCTGAATAATGTATCATATTCAATTGCATACAAGCAGATATATGTGTATACACCTATAGATCTGGAGTTCACTCATTTTAGACTTGCTATTCTTATTATCCAGCCATCCAGCCATTATCTATACTGCTTTATCCATCTGGGTCGCGGGGAAGCTGGAGCCAATCCCAGCATCTTCGGGTGAGAGGTCCAACACAGACAAACAGCCACACACGCTCGCATTCACACCTATGGGCAATTTGGAGTAGCCAGTTGACCTAATCTGC
>JAQQZU010000035.1:5200540-5210965 GCA_030068025.1 Parauchenoglanis punctatus | reverse complement strand
GACATTGAATACAAAAGAAAATCAGGAGCAAAACACTTTTAATTCTGTTGAATTTAATAGCTTTTGCGAAACATAAACGTGACTAAATATGTTATTGTCAGTAAACATATAAATGTCTATTTCTCAGAGTTCCTAACATGATGCAGTAAAACCAAACTATATTTGTGCATATCCAGTAGGTACCTGTCACAATCAGTAAAAACTTTTCAGGAAGCAAGACTTTAAAAAACAATTGTTGTGCAGTGTAATTTGCATATCAATATTTTTCATCAATACATGGTCCTCTGTGGTGCAAAAGATTTAGTCGACTTATTTCATGGACAAGGTTGCATGGTTCCACTGTGTTTAAAGCATTTCCCACAATGCCATTAGACTATCTAAAGCCAGTGGAGCACTGGGAGTTAGCCCTTTTACTCCATGTGATGCTGCAGCACTTTAGTAGTGCTTTAATCTGTCCACCTCCTCTTCTATAAACTCTGCTCAACCAGTTTGCAACTTTCATCCATCATCATTGCAATCATTCATGTTACCTCATAGATTTTCTACATGGATTTAATATTACATTAATATTACACTGAATGCTGCTGGATAATGCTAAGAAGAGAAACTCTATGAATCCACCTCATTAGGAACACCTTTACATTCACACAGTTACTGTATCTAAACAGCCAATCATGCAGCAGTAGCAAAATGCAACAAATCATGCAGATACCAGTCAAGAGCTTCAATTAATGTTCATATTAAACATCAGAATGGAGAAAAAGTGTGATCTTTAACCATAGTATGGATGTTGGTACCAGATGGGCTGGTTAAAATATTTCATAAACTGCTGCTCTTCTGAGAATTTCACACATAGTGTCTTCAAATTAATAGTGTCTAGAGTTTACACAGAACAGTGCAAAAAACAAAAAACATCCTGGTGCAAGCTGCAACACCTTGTTACGGAGCGTGCTCAGAGGAGAATGACCAGACTGTTTAAGCTGACAGGAAATCTATAGTAACTCAAATAATCACCTTTTATAACCGAGGTGAGCAGAAAAGCATCTCAGCATGCACAACTCCTCACCCAAACTGCACAGTTGAAGACTGGGGGAAAAAAAAAATCATCAGGTGATTTTTTTTTCTAATCTTCAACTGTCCACTTTGGGGGAGTCTGTGCCCTTGATAGCCTCACATTCTTATTCGTGGCTGACAGAAGTGACACCTGATGTGGCCTTCTGCTGTTTTAGTCCATCTGCCTCAAGGTTTAATGTTTTGTGCATGCTGAGATGCTTTTCTGCTCACCATGGTTGTAAAGAGTGATTGAGAGTTACCATAGGCTTTCTGGCCATTTTCCTGTGATCTCTCTTATCAACAAGGCATTTCTACCCACAGAACTGTCACTCAATCCATGTTTTTGTTTTTCCACACCATTCTGTGTAAACTCCAGGGACTGCTGCATGTGAAATTCCCAGCAGATCAGCAGTTTCGGAAATACTCAAACCAGTACATCTGGCACCAACAACCACGCCATGATCAAAGTCACAGATCACCCAGAGATCACTCTGCCCCTGTTTGCACTTGGTAATAAAATGTGTCTTGGGTGATCTGATCTGAACTGGAGAGCAATAAATACAAGTGTAAACAACCTCAAAGACACATTCATGACACATTTGCCGGGGTGGTCTGGGACGCATACATTCCTTAATGTGTCCAAATGTCATTAATGCTGGACAAAATGGCTGTTTTGGTAACAGCCAATAATATGCTTCAAAGAAAAATGTAGAGGAGCACTGATGTAGGTGGTGGGAGTGCAATAAAACAAGGTATTTTCTAGGTTTAACATTTAACATGAATGTGCATGTGGGCCTTTGACATTCTAGTGGAAGTGATGTAGGCAATAACGAAATCTGAACAAAAGTGATCAGCTGGACACTTTGGAGACACATGATAGGCGCAGGTTTGAACAGCAGTGTGACTGTGCACTTGTGTCCTGAAAAGCTACATTAAAAAAAAAAAAAAAAAAAAAGTGTAAAAAGGGCCTCTTTTTTTCATTCTGACGTTTGATACAAACATTAAAGCTTTTTCCCTGCATCTGCGTGATTCCTGTGCATGGTGCTGCTGCCCATGACTGGCTGGTTAGAGAGCTGTGTGAACAGGAAGGTGTACAGGTGCTCGGAATAAAGTGGATGGTAAGTGTATATGATGTGTTTCATAGTGGGTTTTCTTAACAGTACCAGAGGTAGGACAATCAGAACTATATTAAGTGGTTATGAACAAATACAGAAAACAACTGCAGAAAAATCTATTAAAATATCAAATGAGAAATGAAAGAATAAGTGGATGTGCGAGTGGGCAAATATAATATTTTTTGTGGCAAGTTTTTACACTTAGAATAAACATTGTCTAGTTGTCTTTATAGTCTTACCGTCTCTGGTTTTCATCTTCCTGGAAAGTTGGGCTGGACAGTATCATTTATTGTGCTATTGGACTTTTTAATACAGAAAGCAAGCCTGAAATCTCCACCAAACATAAATCACTCTGGTTGAAGTAATGCAGCCAGGTTTTAACCGATGACTTTCAGTTTTACGAGGCATACCCACAAGCACAACATGCAGCAAAATAATCACATCCACTCACACAAACAAGTACAAAACATAAGGACTCTTATGTGACTGCATGCAAAGGAAGCTCTAATGCCTGTATAGAGGAACATCACGTATACACCATACAGGTGGGCAGATTATAACTTTTGGGCAGACCAAAAGGGCAAGTGAAACTCCAAAATGATTCCCCAACCACATGGAATGCTTTCATGGAAGTTCAATTAACTAGGCTGAAAAGTGCCAGCTAACAATTTCAATAACAAGAATGATGAGCTTATTATGTATATTAATTCAGACTATGGAATATAAGCAAATATGTAAATCCACAGAAGGAATGAGGATGAGAGAAGTCTCTATTCCCTGCTGATTATGCCGCTCCTGATTAAACATGTTCGCACCCTCAAATAAATGTCTTTGTCTATGAGCTGATCTATAAGCAAAGACCCTATTTGTTTCTGATGAGTGTGTTCATTTCCTGTTGATGCGTTTACACACGACGTGAAGAAGCCTTTGCTCGTCACATATACATTACAGCACAGTAAAATTCTTTTCTTTGCATATCCCAGCTTGTTAGGAAGCCGAGGTTAGAGCGCAGGGCCAGCAGAGAGAGTTAAGGGACTTGCTCAAGGGCCCAACAATGGCAGCTTGGCTTGAACCCAGACCTGCTGATGTATAACCCAGAGCGTTAACCACTGCCACTACTGAGCATGTTATTTCAACAGATCAAATGAAAAAAAGCTGTATTGTGTGAAAGGGCGTTGGGTTTATTTTCCCTGGTTGGTTGAACGAAAAGAAAAAAGCAACAGTGAGGGCCATTACACCAACCCGTAACCCAGAGACATAATCTACTTGCCCCAGGTACTCACAGTCCTCCCCTGCACTACACTATAATCAGTAAAAGTGTTTTTTCCTGCAGCAATCTCACACTGCACATTTAAACCTTTTCCAAAACGTCAGATTTTCTTACTCCAACTCAAATGCAGCTTAGTTAGAGACAGCCAGATATACTGAATTACCTGACAGGAATAAATCTGTGATTCGCTTTAACTGAGACACTATTACTTGGTGAATTTTTAGTCAAACACTGCAACTTTTTTGAACACACAGAAAAAGCATTACATGAAAACCTTCACAAAAACATGTCCATTTATCTTTGAAAGGTCCTGAGGCAACAGTGTTGTCCATTAGGATGCACCACGCCTGCCTGGAAGCAGCAATCTGATTCAGAAACACACATTTATAGCCATACACCACATTTACCAACAGCTCTTTATTGCTGTTAAAGAAGTCACTTTATCCCCGCCCCCCTAAAAATCATGTGCTCATATTGAATTAAACAAAGTACAGTTCCTCACAGAAAGAGAGGAGAGTGCTTGTTTGACAATGAAAGTCCCCCCCTATAACATATTCCCTAAATACTGTCCAAAAAGAGGAGAGAGGCTTAAGAGGATGAGCAGGAAGATGAAGATGAAGGATATTTCATATGGTGATAATGAAATGCTTATACTTTGAGATATCTTGAAGATATATTAGGGACGTAGATAGCAACAGAGGATGTACTACTAAAGCTACTTGTATTAATTTTAATCTTCTTGTTCCTGAGAATTTCGGCTTTATTTGAACATAACGCATCTGAAAGTCTGAATACAGAAATACTCCATAATACAAATGGCAAAAAATGGTGACTTTTCCACCGCTAGAACGGCCATGCGTTCCTGAATTTATGAAATTAGACCAGTTCAATAATATCAAGATCCAGTTCAAAGTAGATGCTTTGAGTAACCCAGTACTAGACAAAACACATGCAAGCAAAGAGCACAAGCATAACATAAGCTTAGACATCACTTAAATCAGGTGCTGTTGCAGAAATATGTGGTACACTTCAATATTCGTTTGTACTTGCGTTTTTCTTTGGGGAAACATGTTTACTTATGTCACTTTCATCCATAGAGATGGAGTACCAGTATTGTGACGCCGTGTAAAATGGTGAGATCAGCCAGCTAGGGCTCTAATATAATATACCTATGCTGTCTCAAATGGTAAATAATCAGCCTCAGGAAACTCCTGGGTGATGTTTTTTTTTTTTTTTAATTATGTCCTGGAAGGCAACTCTGTATCCAGACGTTAACTTAAACATTCAACCCTCTGCTATTTGCCCAAAAGAGTATGGGACTGAAAACTAAACACGTATCAGTGTGCATGAGTGCGTGTGTGTGTGTGGATATTTATTCTGGAATCCAAGACAAAAATACCTCCACTGTGTGGCACTAGTGTAAGCGAGTCAGAAGAAATGTCATCAGATGTCCTGTAGAACAGAGTAATACTGCACCTCTCTGTGGGAGTCTGACCTTCAGCACAATTCTCCACACAGTGTGTGTCAATGTTCCGTAAGCAACAGCTTGGTACTATAGTGGTGACGTGAGCATTAAAGGAGCTAGATTGGAGGGAGAGAGAGAGAGAGAGAGAATGAGAGAGAGAGCAAGAGAGAGAGAGAGAGAGAGAGAGAGAATATGACAGAGGGAGAAGATGATTGAGAACACAAGTTTGCTCAGAAGTACATGTCCTGAAAGAGGTTTTGCCCCATCTCGATGTAGGCCTCCTTTTCCTGGGCACTCATCTGCTCCACCAGCTCTGGCCTCTGGCTCACCTCCCTGTAAGAGTACGCTCTTCCTCCCACCATTACCACCGGATCATCTCCCACCTCCTCAAACTCATCGTCCTCCTCATCCTCGTCGTTGTCGTCCAGTCTGCCCAGCTTCGAAGGAGCGGCGATGGCTTGGACCGGAGAGTCCTCGTCCGATTCACTGGTGTCGCTCTCTGAGTCACTGGCATTGGCTGCCGGGATGGGAGGCCTGTGAATGGCTCCACCCACTACTGCAGGCGCACTCTTCTTTTCATGAATGAGGAGAGCACGCATCACTTCCTCATTCTCATCCTGCGCATGGCCACGTCCAGCCACACCTTCCTGGGTTACCATGGAGTCCTCGCCAGCTGTGGCACAAAAACAAACATTTATGACACATCTGAAGGATATTAGTCAAATTAGAACAAATCAGTCTAGAAGCAGTAGTAGAAAGGGATTTAAAATCAATCATTCTTGTCTTTTACAATAGACTGATGAACTCTATAATGCAAAAATGTCCATGCACGCATACTTACACACACACATACACACTGTACACACACACACATTATATATATATATATATATTTAGCTGCATTCATCAAGCATTTTACCCGAAAGTCTACATCAGGAGCATCTGTTATTCGCACTGCAACACTATGCATGTACTAGAAATGAATAAAACCCTCCCTTTATGGTAGATGTTGTACGAGTTCTCGCTTCATAAGAAATGAAATGCAAAACAAGGGCAGCGCAACATTTGGACTTGAGTGGTTACTACAAGGTCACTCGGCGTGCGCAGTCAACTTTATGATACGCAAAGCTGCGACTGCAGCCACTTTATATGTCTAGATATGGCGAAGAATGTCTACATTTGCAAAGTTGGCATTATTGTACTTTACTTTTACTGCACTTCACCTTGCACCTTCTGCACTTTGGATTTTAAGATGTACGGCATTGTTGAGCAATGTTACACACCATGAGTGAAAGAAAAACTAAATTTGTGGAGCCGCCCTGCGAGTTGGATCCACTCTGAAATGTAATGGGCTCCTCCTTGGCCCATGCTACACCTTGCCACAAAATCCCATGAAAATTGGGCTGGTAGTTTTTGTGCAATCCTGCTTAGAGGCAAACAGACAAAGAAACAACCTGCATCAAAAACATAACCTCCTTGGCAGAAGTAAAAATGGAAGCATAAGTGCTGTGTGAGGCGCAATAAGATTGCTCTTCAGAAAATCAGCCATACTACTTTTGAGACATCTAGAGAGTTTTGGTTCCCTTAGAGACATGATTAAAAGCTCATCATGATGCCTGTTAACACCAGAGTAGGGCTTGAAATTCTACAGTCAAACACGGCCGCAGTCAGATTCTCAACACTTACCTTCCAGGAACCAAGAAATGTTTTCAACAACCTAAATGATAATGGCCTGGTTAAGTGCTGCCATGACAATTCGGATCCTCACCAGTTGGCATGTGCCACACCTCCCCTAATCCACAGATTTGTTTACTTCTCGAACACTCATCAAGAAATGATAAACAGCCAGGCTGTTTTCATGCAGACCGATGGCTTGCCATGGTTCATCCAAGTAATTGATGGAAGCCATATTAAAATTACAGTCTCACAAGGAAATGAAAAGGCGTGTGTGAATAAGAAAAGATAAGTACAGTTATTAGGAGACAACAAAGAAGAAACCGTCACTCAAAAGCAACATCAGTGCAATTAATAAAAACAAGGGACATGATATGAAACTTTATCTCTTATTCTGGTCATGTCCGAGTCTAGACATAATCCCTGCTTTATTTATTTATTTTTTTAGGAGAAATGCTTGTGAAAGCACAGAGCTTAACATTGGACTGAAGTCAGGAACTGTGTCGTCACCATGTGGCTTGTTTAATTCACAAGCTGTCAAAACCCGAGAGAGAGACAGAAAGCTTGTCTTCGTCTTCGGATGAAAGGATGACTTATGTGCAACAGGACTCCCAAATAACATTAATCACATTAGTAGCCAGAAACCTTGAGTTATTTGTGCTTCCAAACAACAGAGAAGAAATCTAGCACTTTGAAGGAAACATTAAATTTGTATGCTACAAAAATGGAACAACGTACAACCAGTTGAATTCTTGAATCCAACGAATCAGAAGTGTAATTTTTGATAACAGCAGCTCTGACAATAGTGTTGGCTGCAACGAAAACCCTGGAAAACCACATTTATTAATTAATTTATGAATGTGCTCATTCTCCCAAGTTATCATTTCTACAGTGAAAGCTTATTCACCGTTATTTGTATGGTGATCTCTTTCAAATAATAAATGGATAAAAAACAGCATGCTAGTTAACATCAATCGAACAATCGACAATGCTTGATATGTTGAAGCATTTTGTTAATGTAATAATTATAGATGGGGTCTCGGTGTTGGTGCTTTGTAAAGGTCAATACGTTTTCCGCCACGGGAGAGTCTTCAGGACAGAGGGCAGTGTAAGCAATCTAAACATATGATGAGCCATTTTTGAATTAATAAAACACTACTCGGTTGTTGATCAATTTTCCCCTGACAGCACTCCTGGTCGTTATTTACTTATAAAATGCGACCACCTCACTAGTGGAAGATTTAATTAAACCTTTTTGTAAGCTTTACGTGGCAATGTTACTCAAAGACATTACCGTATGTTTCCTGGTAAATGCCTCAAAGAAAATGCACTGATGGATTTTTTTTGCTGATCATTTTGGTCACTGTTATCAAATTGGTTAATTTTCTAAAACCCAGATACCTCTTTGTAAGCTTAACCCATATCCACCAGAAAAAAGTCAATAAAATAAGAAGTGGTGAAGTGATACCGACCGGCCTTCAGGGCGTCGTTCTCGTTGTAGGCACCCTGCACGGTGCTCTGTGTCAGCCACACCGGCCTCTCTTTGGGGGCTTTGGCCTCGGCCGCCTGGGCCTGCTGGCTCTCCCGCTCCTCCATGTTGATCTCGACATTCTGCGTGTACAGATCTGCATATGATGAGCCTTTCGTCCTCCAGACCTCCCGACCTGCCGCTCCAGCCCCCGCTGTACCTCCGGATTGAGCTGCACGCTCCCGACTGCAGGGCAAGACAGAGAAACGTGTAGTGGTAAAAATATTTGCATAATGCTATAATGCATATAACCACACCATAAAAAAAAAAAAGAACATGAAGAATCTGATAGGTCATGAAAGAATTAGAGCTTGTACTAAAACAAGCTTTAATACATCCCCTCTCACTAACTCTCAGACAGAAATCACATTAACTGTCACACATGAAAAGAATGCAATATGTAGTTATATTACGTAGTAATATTTAAGATGAATTAATAACGCACTTATGAGTGACCTGTTCACAATAACCCGTGTCCACGACACTACAGTTTCCTGCCTCAATCACACAACCCACAAGGAAATTCCTGAAAGTGAACAAATTGCAATAACATGGGTCTCAACCTCTGTTTCAGAGCAGGGATTTCTGTAGGCTCTGGCTCCAGCAGCTCATGTGACAGGTTGACATCTTCAGTCTCCCGTAGCAACACATAAATGGGCTCGATCTGCTCGTTGAAGCGGGCAACCAGCGTCCGCGCGTCTTTCTTCGGCACGGCCGACTCGTCTTCCTCAACCTCAGTCTGGCAGAACGTACAGCGGAACGTCCCTGTGATATCGACAGAGGGACAGAGAGAGTGAGATCGCAAGCATCACCTTTGCTGATTATTAAAGGTCAACGTTTTATAACAATAATTATTGATTTACAGACATAATGAGAGCATACATACCAGTATTTTGTGCACGCGTGCATGCATGTGTGTGTGTCTGAGTGTTAAGTAGTACCAGACTGATATGAACAGTCACAAAACCTGAGCGCTATAAATCTTAATAATCAGTTCTCAATCGAAACACTGTTATATGGTCAGAAAACAGAGGGAACTTCACTGACACGATTATCAATTACTCAAACAGCAACATGACAAGCCGCTTCTAAACAGAACACTTTAAAACAAGTTAATAGCAGGAGCTCCTACAGCACTGAGCAGTAGCAAATACGCAGTTCACTGCGGAGTCGGTGTTCTGAATCCTGACACACGAATACTCAAGACAAAGGAAAACAAAGCCGCACGCAGTACAGCGTGTTTGGTTCAGTCCTTTAAAAATGGTGCGGACTGAAGGCCAGTTTACAAAAAGGTCAATACCTTCTTGCCCTGCTAACAACCTTCTTTCATCATACACGTATGACCAAAAGTATGTGGACACCTGACCATCACACACACACATGGGCCTTCCCCAAACTATTGGAAGCACAATCATATAGAATGTCTTCGTGAGTATCCTGGAGCATTACAATTTCCCTTCACTGGAACCAAGAGGCCCAAACTGGTTCCAGCATGAAACGCGAGCTCCATAAAGACATGGTTTGCCAAGGCTGGAGTGAAAGAACTTGAGTGGCCTGCACAGAACCCTGACCTCAAGCCCACTGACCATGCTCCAGGCCTCCAGTGCTAATGATGTTGATGCTTCCATGGTTGAATGAGCCCAAATCCCCAGAGCTACACTCCGAAGTGTACCGAAAAGCCTTCTCAGAAGAATGGAGGTTATTATAACAGCAAAATGGGGACTACATCTGGAAATCACATACCAGTGTGAAGGTCAGGTGCTCACAAACATTTGGCCTTATAATGCAAGCTGATGTGTGCAGAGCTATGAAAGTCACAGGCTTTTTTTGGCAACATGATACATATACATTGCACTTACATCCACTGACAATGAGGGTAGAATCCAATCCAAAAACAGAGCTGTGCAGTTACTACACACTGAACTGGCATCCCATGCTTGACAATACAGGCTCCAAATCCACAGTGTAGGAATCCTGGGATTTGACCTCATAACTTTACACATGCTAGTGTTATTAACATGAGTGACCACAGCAAAGTGTGAAGAAGTGAGTGAGTTTTATGCACATCAGCATGGATAGGTTTCTTTAGGATCTTGGCTAGCCATCAAACAAGAAGCAAAGCACAAGGAAATGTACATTTATATTTGCCGTCGACCATCGCTGCAGGAGGACATGGTGTCGGACAGACTCTCACCACTTCCTGCCCCATTCGTTCACACGTCTCTACCGGCCAATCGCAGTGAAGGTACACACGTGGACAAAATTGTTGGTACCCTTCAGGCAATGAAAGAAAAACTCACAATGGTCACAGAAATAACTT
>JAQQZU010000035.1:5182236-5199843 GCA_030068025.1 Parauchenoglanis punctatus | reverse complement strand
AGTTATTTCTGTGACCATTGTGAGTTTTTCTTTCATTGCCTGAAGGGTACCAACAATTTTGTCCACGTGTGTAGGTGGGCCGTTTCAGAGAATAACTTTTCTAGACTCCAAAGCGGCGATCACACTGGATCTTCTCCGTCTAGATGGTGGAGCAACATTATCTGATTATGGTGGTATGGAAAAGTCATTCAGTGAACATCTGATCTTAACCAGCTAGCTAGTTTGTTGTTTGTAAGTGATGAGGCAATATGTTGATTGAGGCACAGAAAAAGCTTTTTGGAACAGCGAAGCAACAATAACCCAAGCTTTGTGCTCCTTTTCCATCAGCCAGCGTTTCGAAGACGGATGGATTCACAGAGTTAGAAGTAAGTTCATGTAGATGAATTCTGTGCAAATAAAGAAAATCAGAAGAGGTGGATTCTTCCACTACCGGAATGGAAACCTTTTTATCATGAATTGCATCCTCTTCTGTTCACACTTTTCCATCGGGGTGTTTTATTTGTGACTGATGCAATCACTGATGAAGTCAAGCTTTGTGTTTATTGGCTGAGTACATGGCACTTATTGCTTTGTCACTGCACAAGTCAGCCACATATTTAGGAATTCAGGCTAAGCAAAGCCAGAAAGCTGCTCCGATTTTTGAGTTGGAGGGGAAATCAGCAGAGGAAATGATTCACGGCAATTTCCATTTTGAAAAGCCCTTTTGGCAAGCTGACAAGCGCCGCAAAAGCACTTGTGAAAAAACAATCACCTCCGCCTGGGCCTTTTATTATAGTGCACAACTTAGCCATCTGATGGATGGGACGAGGAAAGAAAACAACTTGATGAGCAAGACAGAGAGAGGGAGAGAGGGAGATAAGTGAATACAAACAAGGATTTGTGCAACACTGATGCCATCGCACAAACTCCTTTAGCACGGAAAGGAACTGGACACCTTCATTTCCCTTTTCTACCATTCCCCATTTCACCATGTGGTTCCGCCAATAAGCTAGCATCATGCAAAGGTTTAAAGAAGAAAAAAAAAAAAAAAGGAAATAAATAAACCAAATAACAACCGAGCAATCCAGAGACATTAATCATTAATCCAACACCACTGTGACAGCCAGAAGAGCTGGAGGACTGAGTGACAGACAGACAGTATGTTGGAATATTCATACTCTCACAGATGAAGAGATAAAGGGCCAATAAAACCAGTGACGGGGGTGAAGCTTTAAGTGTATATAAACACAGAAGTACACACAATCATGATTTTTTTTTTTTTTTTTTCCCAGAGAGATGCAAATTGGCACTAAATTACAGCTACGTGCCAAACACCTGCACAAATGTGTCTTCCGGCACTTAGTCAGAAACTAGTTTCATTTCATTTTAATCTCCGTAAATGGAAGATGAACAAAATAAAACCAGAGGGAGGGGATGAAGAAAAGGAAAATTTTTGCATTTTAATATGCAAAAGAAATGAGTGGTAATGGCAGCACAATCAGTAATAAAACACATTTTCTCATTCTTTGAGCAGACAGACATCACACACACGCACACACACTCTCTACCTCACCTAGAAGAACAGCCAATTTGTGAGACAGGCATTCATTAAGAGTTTCATACAGAATAAAGTGGGTCTTATCTTTTTGTGTAGATAGCTTTCCTCTTTATCATGTATGAATACATCTAAATTACACAGCTCTGCTTCATCAAAGCTCCGTGTGAAAGCAAGACTGTGCTCTTGTGTAACTGGAAACAATAGGACTGGAATAGGAGAGGGGAAGAAAAAAAGAAAAAAAAAAAAAAAAAAAAAATGCAGTGTACATGACCTAGTTTAAAAAGCGAGGTGGAAATTGTTAGTGATATTATAAGACATTGGCATTTTCTATGGATGTGTTCATATATGCAGTGTGTAGTTTTTTGGAAAAGAACCCTGGTGCTTCATGTTCATTGGTGGGTTTCATTTATGCAGATGTGAACACAGCAGGACGGGTCCGAGCGTCTGACTGACAGGGTCTTGGTCTGGTTCCAACCAAACCGCAGTAAGAAAGAGATTTGATCCGGAATCGACCCAACTTCAGGAAGAGAATGTTTTTTTTGTTTTTTTTTGCAGAAGCGAGATGTTAATCTGACCACGAGGCACAAACAGATCTGAAATGCGATATTCTGGAGATCTGGACCAACAAATTAAAAAGGAAAAAAAAAAAAAAAAAACAAACCTGCGAAAGCATGCACAAAATGGTTTACACAAGTTATTTATATAAATATATTGTAATTTATTTAGAAATGGCTCTACACTCCATGAGTTGGAGTGATTTTCAAGATTCCTGTATGCACTTATCTTTTTTCCAATCACTGAATTTCAGACCACTAAATGAATTTTACAAATACCTTTTCAGCCACACACACACACACACACACACTGCTCAGCCAACAGTTTTTGTTTTTGGTTCATTTAATTAAGCGCAGTATGAAAATGAACTAAAACAAACAGCAAAAGGAATTAAAAGTATCAAGCTCACACTGATTCATATTCAGCAAAAATCTAATAGATGTGAAAAGTGCACTGAAATATTGTAAGGTTTTCTTCCTTCTTCATATGGCACTGCTATTGAATTCGAAGATATGATAAATGTACATGTTTCGTGTTTGTCTCTACTACCACGACTAGAAAAAGAGACAAAGTGTATGCTGTGTATAATGTATGACTGGAAGGGTTTTTTTTTCCTGGCAAACAACAGTGTGGGAGAGTGAATGAGTCAATAAATAAGTAAATAAATAAATAAATAAAAGCGAGGACTGGGCAAAGATGTTATCAAAGAGTAACACCTCTCTCAATGACTCAATCAAAGCTCATATTAACCTCCCCACTTCCTGTCTGACCAAGCAATCCTGAAATCAGCAGGCAATCATCTAATCAAATCAACATGCCAGCTGTACCTCGCATCACGTCTAGGTCTAAAATGATGGATAATGAAAGAAAAGTTCACGTCATGGTCATAATGAACGGACTGTTGTTTGATATTCGGCATACCAAGCAAACACAGGCGTCATCATACACAATCCATGTATGCAATCAGTGAAAGGTCATATTGGTAAATCAGCCACCTGCTCACGCTTATTTTTAAAATCATCGACTGCAGGAAACGTGAACAAATTTGGAGCTGGAGTCTGTGCGGTAGGGACGAGAGTCGGCGTCAGGCACACCTACTCAATTTTGCATTCCCTCCCACGGAGCTCGTCGCACAAAGTCTTCATTGTAGAAATCAATCTTACATCTATCCAGGGAGCTTAAATCAATTCAGCAGGATATATTTCTTTAATACAGATGTGTCTACCAAAGGCATTTATCACATGAACTGGAAATTCGCCGACACCGCTGTGACTAAGTAGAACCATGGTTACAGGAATAGAGGCGTTCTTAATAGAGGCAGTGGTGCTTGGTTAATACCTCATTGTTTATTACACCTACTTATAAAATTCATCCTAAGGTTATTGAAAGTTAGATAGATCGTGGGCTGGATGTCGTTAATACTGAAATAATATAGCCATCAAAGTAGCTATATCTATATACCTATATATATTATTTCAGTATTAATGACATCCAGCCCACGATCTATCAATTCGTGATTATCTATCGATCGATAGTGATTAAACTAGCGTTTCCCTAGGAAACCTCTCAATCGCTTTGAAATAAATTCTGTGGTTTAAGTGAGCAGGTCTCCTCCAGCCAAGACCATAAGAAATTCATTCCTAAGTGTAGCCACGCCTTCTTATGATATAGCAGAATAACACTTACTTTTTTTTTTTTTTTTTTTTTTAAGTGCAAATACCAGCTTGTAAAACTAACAATTTGAATTAGACACTGTAGATGGAAACGTGGTTCATAGGAGAAAAGGGACCTGGACAATAGTTTGTTTTGTCAGTGAAACACATGGGGATGGGCGTGGGATGAGAGTCAGCCAGCAGGGGCGCTAGATCTGAGGTGGAGTCAATTTTTAGAGACGATATGGTGTCCATGTTGTCTGCAGTCAGTGGTTAAAATTAATGGACACTCAACGCAGATGATGCGCTAAATATATTCCCTATATTTGCTATATATAGATATAACATACATGCTCAAATATATTCAGTGTCACGCATGTTAGAAGAGTTTCCGTACAGATTCTCTGGTTTCCTCCATGCCAGGAGGCTATGCTAGGACTGCCCCTATAGGACGCCCATTCAGGGCGTGTCCCTGTCTCACGCCCAGTGCTCCAGATTCAGCTCAGGATAAAGAGCTTACCGAAGAAGCATTAATGCATTGAATATTAATTCTTGCGAATAAATTCCATCTTGTTCATAAGGTGAAATGCAAAGCTTGTCTAAAACGACAACAAGCTTTATGTAGTAAAACTAACAAAGTTTAGTGACAAACCATCACCTCCTAATTTAACTAAATATGCTACAATGTGAATTTTAAGCACTTTTTACTCTCCAGCCAACTTGAGAATTATTGGCATCCTTAATAAATGCTATGTGTGATGTTCAAGGGATGCGGTTTAGTTTTATTTAAACTTTTGTTTTATCTGAACACCACAAAGCAGTGATTTCAAAATTATCGGAAGCCCACAGTCCTGGACGGTGAAGCATCCCCTGCAGAAAATAACAGCTCTCGAAGCCTTTCTGTAACGCCCAACAAAATCAGGGACACTTGGAGAGGTACATGTTCTCTTCATTCTGACCAAAGGTGCTCAATACAGTTCAGACCTAAGGACTGAAACTGCTATGCAAAACGGTGATCTTGCGTCCCGCAAGCATTTCTGTTCAGTGATGTACATTTCAGGTTATTATCTTGTCAGAAGATTCCACCTACAGACAAGTGTTAACCTACTGGATGAGGGAAGAGATTTGGGAATTCATGATGCCATCAACTCTTCACAAGATCCCTTGAGCTTCTTGACATCATTCCCACAAATCAAGTGCAAGGATCTACCAGAAAACATCTCTTTACCACTTCAATGGACACACTGCGCAATCCGCAGTTTGCAGATCTCTTTTGTTACATCATGATCACACTGCACTTTCTTCTCCAGAGACCAGTCAATGAAGGAACTTCATCTCCATAGAGTCACCTCTCTACATTTTGTTCATGTTTTATCCGGGCTGAGTGAACGGATACTGAAACCAGCAATGAAGCCTTTTTTCACCTTGTCAAGCGAGAACACTGCAGTAACTGGATCGTTGTCAGCTCCTCAGACAGCAAGACTGCATTCTGCCTCACTTGTAAGTCACTTCGGATAAAAGCGTCTGTCGACTGAATAAAAGTGAATGTAACGTACTGTATCCCAGACTGCGTTACAAAACAAACCTACTGAACAAAACCTCGATTCAAGATGGCAGCTGAATGACTCCATTAAAAATAAATACCATCCAGGACATGACTTCCACAATGCTGACGCCAACCAGTTTCTGGAGGAAAAGTGCTTTTGATCATGGTGATGTAAAGTAGCAAGAGCTCACTACAATAATTAAAGTGTAGAGACGCTGCTTGCGCAGAACATTCCTAAAGGATGTCAGACAGCATGCACACGTGTGAGTGTGTGTTGAAGACAGCCAGTTGTGGGGCTGCTCTTTACCCACACATCTGCTTGCCCATCCCACTGCGTATCCTAGCAACAGTTCGCCTCTCCTGCGTGTTTGCTTCTTCATTCTCTTCTTCTTCACTTGATCCTTGCACTCTTTTCTCTCTCTTTATAGCCTCTCTCTTATCCTTCCCCAGTGTTCCGATACAGCCAGTGGTATGGATTTGGATGTTCCAGGACTGATTCGACGGACAGGAACGGCTGTGTATCTTCACATTCACGTAAAAGTAATTCCATCCCAAGACTTAATCCCAAGGGGAGTGAACATGTGTCATAGGACTGAGCAACAGGAAAACTATAATATTTACATTGTGATAAATTGTTTCAGGTAGGCGAGTTATAAGGTTTTTATCGTTATATTCCGATGATATCCATTTACGATTATTCTGATTATATTACATCACATATTACTACCAGACCTACCAACCTGCATGCATTTTGTGTAGAAGCTCTGCAATTTTTCATCAGAGTACACGCCTACAAGGTATCACCCATAACTATGAAAAGAGCGGTCTTCTTTTTCTCCCCAATAAAATGGCACTCAAAATGTGAATTAGGTCGTTTGAACTGTCTGATAAATGGACACTGCCTGGAAGTCCCGCCCCCCTTACCCCAATCTCATACGATGAACCCGTGCAGTCGCTCTCTTGCTATTAAGATAAACGGGGAATACTTTGAGTTCATTACTATGAAATACAATCTATTAATGTACGTTCATCTTTGCTACCATTAGACAAGTGTATAGTTAACACCAGTTACAGGTGCAGTCATCGATTCTAATCTAATGCACTGTGTCAAATTCAGAGAATATCTCCTCCATTCCTCCAGCTGTCTGTTCGGAGTGTGCGCTCGAAGAGAATCCAGTGTTTGTACACAGCCCTGGCTCTGTAAATGGGAAACAAACAAAGTGGCTCGGAACGAGCCACACAACACTATTCCAGCCAATCAGCAACAGCCGTGTATGCGCACAAACACCCCCTGCTGCTGATTGGCTGGAGGGGAGGGGAGGGTGTCGATGTTCGTGTCGTCGCCTTGGCCATGAATTGGGGGGAGCTTCTGAAGGAGCACTGAGGGGCGATGTGTATCGTTTTGCTGCTGAACTCAAATATCAACAGCCCATCAATGACTCGCCCTTTCCCTCACCCTTTCTTTGGAATGCCGGGATTTTTGGAAAGAGAAACTGGAGGAAGGTTTTGCTCTAAATATATTACACAAGCCTACAACACAGTATCCAATATAACAGTTTACATGTAATGTTATTGGTGATAAGTGATGAAATCAAATCAACATATTTCATTTTGCAGAAACGCTAGTTTTCCTGTTCTGGACGATTAAATCGTTCATTGTGATTTCTTTTAGCAATAATATCGAACGAGCCTGATCTGAATAAACTTTGAGGTATTGCGGGGAACAGTTACAAGCTCAGGCAAAAAGACTGGACATTAAAATTTAGAACTGAGTCTAGAAAATAGTAAAGTGTTAATTTTGTATTTGGTAAATGCACTGCTTTTCCGAGTAACAATGCGTTAATGTTGCAAAACAAAAAATAAAAAGGATTTTTAAAAATGCTATTCTAGTGCTCTGTTCGTTCACACGCCTATACATTATGAATCATGTTGTGTATTGTAGAAACATCTTTGAGCGCTGAAACACCCCTGCTCGGCTCCACTCTCTCTTCTCACTTTCTCACTGTATGAATGCATAATTCAGCAAGAGATTGTCTGTGTTTCAGGTTGATTAAATTATACATCACTTGAGATGGTAGTATGTAGACCTGAAGCACCTGACATGGTTATGCCATCACCCAGCATGCTGTTCTGCCCGGTCCATCTGAGAGATGGAGAGAACGAGACGTTCATCCTGCAGAGCTCCGTTTCAGAAACGCCGCAATTCCAATCAGAAGTCAGTGCACGTCTTACCCACGGCAGAGCAGACCAAAGTTCTCTCTGTGTGTGTGTGTGTGTGTGTGTGTGTGTGTGTGTGTGTGTGTTACTTTGCTAGCAGACAGATAAATCAGAAGCTACAGCAGACGGAAAGTACAAGTGCTGATATGAGAAAGAGCAAAGCTGGCAGTGCACTTCAAATGACACAAGACTAAATGAAAAAGCAGCTGCGCTGAACATGCGGTTGTCTGTATAGTCCAAAGAACTTGGTGTACGTCTTTCCAGGGAACACTGCACGTTGAGGGCACACGACGGCCGGGGCGTCTCCGAGCCGAGCAGCCAGGTCGGTTTAGCAGTCAATGACTTTTGCACTGCTGCAACAGGAAATTCTACTTTTTTTTTTTTAGAAATTCTGCAATAGTCATGCGGTTAGACTTAAGAGAGTTTGACAGTGTTGAATTTTGTGTATTGGGCTCATTTCGGACTACTTTTAAAGCGGGCACAACTTATCAAATTGAACAAAAAAAAAAAAATAGTGACGTCAATGTTGAACCCAGCACAAATGAGGCAGAACAGGATGTCTGTTATGCTGTTTTTTTTAACAAGCATAAATAGCATAAAAACGAGAGATGGTGCCCAAGGTGGCATAGATCAGAACATTTTGTGCTCCAACAGTGAAGCAAACTGCTGCTCTGTGCAGTGACGGAAGCACGAGCGGGATACTCAGACCAATCACAGGCTCAGAAGAAGACACGGTGGCGGAAGACCCGAAACCGTTTCCACGTCGTTCTCACTCTCAACTGTCTTTTTTACAATTTGAGCACGAAGACAGGTGAGAAACAGACTCCTTAGTCTCAACTAATCTCTTATCAAGTCCCAGTACCTGAATATAATATTTACACAAGTCTGGGGTGCCATCTAGTGTTCACAGCTCAGAGTGCACAGTGAACTCTCCAGAGTACAGCGACAGGAACCTCAGTCACAAAACCACATACACACACAGTACGCGTTTACCTCAGCACTAGTGTACACAATGTACAACTCTCATGCACAAAACTGTCACCTCACTGAGATTAAAATGACTAACTGCTCGCGCTCTAAGCAGTGGGCACTGGCACACCAACACTGGACACTTGAAGATTGGAAAACATCGCCTGATCTGTTCCCACAGAATTCCCGTCGGCTTTAACCAGCATTTACACGGCCATGTCACGTCCATAACGAGTTATAGAATACGTATGTGCTACAACGTTGATGCAACAGTATCCAAAGCGCAAAACTGATATCAGTGTAAAGTGTGGTGAACAAATCTTTGTTACTTCGGAAAAAATGAGTCCAAATGTCACGTCCATGCCGCTGGAACTGCCCCTTACCATTCTGCGCAGATGCCACTCATCAAGGCGTTTCTGCACACACTCACCACACACCATTCTGACCCTACAGCAGTGCTTCCCAAAGTGTGGGCTATGAAGGTACTGAAGGGGGGCCGCGAGAAGTCGTTTACAATAAATAAATAAATAAATAAATAAATGAATAAATAAATAAATAGAGTTTTTCATTTTCAATGTTGTGATTAAGTTTGAATCCAGCCCACCTGGCACCACCAACCATGAGAGGGCATGTTTTCCCCATTCTGATGCTGCAACGTGATTGGCTGACTGGATAACTGCATGAATGATATGCACAGGTGTTCCTATTAAAGTGGCCACTAAGTGTATCTTTGTATATTATGATCGTGAAAAGAAACAACTAGAAAAATGAAACGGATTAGAAAAATGGGAACGAGTAGGTGTTCCGCTGAAGCGCAAACGTGCCAAACAGTTTTAGGACATTTCAAATCGTCACTCTATTTGTTCAAGATAATTAGCTGCTGAGTGAACCAAGGTCATGTGTGCTTTGGTGAGGACACACACTCTGGGCATAGGATCGGAACTGCGAGTCGGAATCGCTTTCCGACGCAATTTAGAAGAAGGAAGAAGTCAGAGAAAAGTCGGAAAGCTGAGCCGTGAGGGAATTGGCAAGTGATCCGAATGCCAGCTTGTAGTGAGCGGGAACATTATAAACCAATGTTTAATATAATGTACTGAACATTAAATTCGCAAGTACTAAACAAACAATGATGAACTGAATGTAATGAGCCAAGCAATGACGTGTCATGGCCGCTTACAACCTGCCAGTGACGCACTACACATTTGTGTTTATCATCAATTTATGAGATGCCATCAGTGGAACAGCATAAACACTAGCACGACTAATTAATTATGCAGCTGTTAATATTGCTGCTTCCCTTTTAACTTTGAGACGACATGCTGTGCTCTTGGCACATTAATAAAAACTTGAGTTTTATATTTAATAGCAGCCCTTTTTTGTTCAGTAAATCAGTCATTTAAAACACAGAAGGAAGACGGAGCCAGCACGCTCTGCTCCAGCGGTGTTTATACGTTTAATAATCAGATACACAAGGCCTCATCGGTCACGCTGGATGCAAACGGATTTCTGCAGAAATTATTAGTACGCGTGTTTACTGTAAACAAAAGTCGTGAAAAATACAAATTTAAAATTTCAAAATCAAGAGCACGGACCAATGTAAACCTTGACTCCAACTCAGTTTGCATGGATTTATATCCGGACTATACAGCGGAGCGTAAATGTTTATTTTTACTACATTTACAGCAGATGCTCTTATCCAGAGTGACATATATACTTTATTAAATTTTGTTTTATTTTATATGTAGGAAATGTAGCCCCTATCTTACAGCAAACACAGACAGGTGTTAGCAGAGGCAACTTCGCTCGAGGTTGAATATCCCCTCGAGCCTCAGTCTAGCGCTGATCTGGGAGGCCACGTGTGCTGGGCCTCTGCATGTTGTTTTCAGAAAAGCAGTCAGGGAAAGTTCATCTAGGAGGTTATTTAATAATTACGTTTCCAGTCATTTGCTGTTGTGTGAGCTTGAGAACATTGTTACCTCTGACAGCAGAAAGTGTAGAAGGCTACCAGGCAGTGTAATCAGCACTGTCGCTGAACGAGACAATATCCTTTCATTTCTTTTTACACAAGTCGAAAAGAAGTGCCTGCAGGTGTGGGAGGATTAGGCAATTAGCACACAATAACAAATTAAGTCACCAAAGCTTGATTTGAAGACCATAGCATATTTAGAAGTATATAGAGATGGATTAAAATTGCAGCAGAGTTAACAAACTCATGTTACTGACATGCCAACGGTCACGATCCTGCTTCTAATTAAGTGGACAGTGAGTGTGTGTGTGTGTGTGTGTGTGTGTGTCCGCGCACACATAAAGGATTTTAATTCAATGGCAACTTTGTGATTTGCTGCATCTGTAAGATTAGCCTGAACTAGCCAACACTACATTTACATTACAGTTACAAATGTCCATGCGCGTGTCCATGCAAATCGCGTCCTGCTTTGTGAAAGCGGTCTAAATTTGCATAATGGAACCTGATTGGCTCTCACTTTATGATGCAAAAACACTTCCTTGTCACCTAACTCAGATTAACGAATAAGTTAAAAACTCTGCAGTGACAGTTGTCCTACTTTTTGCACTTAAATGAATTCCCTCAAAATGATTAACTCCTAAAAACACCAAGTTTAAGGTGTCATGACTAGTTTAGTGCCTGTATCTAAGGGTTTATTAATCCTACCTTATCCCCCACCCTCGCTCACCTGTCATAGGGTCGAACAGTTGGTTGGCCTCCAGGTCGGTGAACGTGCTGCTGCAGTTGGGACAGTGGAATGACGCTCTGTTGGTGGAGTCTCGTTCGTCTGTCTCGATGCGTCTCCGCATGTGGTCCAGTTTGTACTTGACTACATTGACCAGCAGCCTGTAATTGATGAAGTAGTAATTGTGGCGCGTGGTCTTGCCGTCCGGCGCCGTCTCCACACGCATGCGGCACTTGACGAACTTGTCGGCTTTCAGAGTGTTCAGCACGGAGCGCAGCTGCTTGCGGTCAAACTTCAGCAGCTCCAGCATGTCGTCCTCACGCACACAGGCGTTGCGGATCAGCACGTCCAGAGCCAGAGCGTGCTCGATGCCATAGAAACCACGCACCACCTGCTTAGCCAGGCGCTTCAGCGCCGCCGGGACCTCGGTCAGCACCTCGGACTCCGTCATCACACACACAGCTGGATGGAAAAAGTCTAGATGAGAACGAAAGTCCTGTTGGGATAAGATCGGATTCTTAGAGCCGATTAGTGCAAGTACATGCAGAAAAATCTGTTCGGGCTTAACTGTGCAAAAGGATTAACTGACGGAGGAAAACGGTTAGCGATGATCTTTAACATTTACTCCTTTACAGTTAATCTTTCCTGCTGAAGGGGCAATGAGCTAACGATTTTGTGATGTAAACAGAATAAGCGATGCACCATGAATGGAACTGTTTAGTGGGATGATATTATGAATATGTATAGATACTCCTGTGTCTGTCATTTATCTGAGTGAGGAGTTAGTTGTAATCGTTACAATCATCCTCTGGTCACACATGCAAGGAAAACTTACCCTGTCCTAATAACACTGAAGGAAGTGTAAAGTGGTAGAGCACCAGGGTCTGATGGACGACTGTCCTGAGGGATGTGTAGGTTAATCAATCAGGAGACAAGCACTTAAAATACACAATGGCTTCAAGAGTTTGGTCCAGTAGTAGCGTGGAGATCTGGGGGGGGCACAGAAGGGGGGGCGGGGGGGCACAGGAAAGGGGGGGGGCACAGGAAAGGGGGGGGTGTCAGCACTCACGTGACGTTAAGATCTTTCAGGTAAAATGCACCATGACCCAGTTTTCCAGGCGATGCATTACAGTATATTTACATAAATATATAACAAGCTCAAAACATCACAGTTAATCCAAACCCAGTTAACTTATTCACAACTCAGGCTCGCACGTCAAATATAAACAGAGCTAACTGTGACCGGGTAGCTATCTACTCTACAGGACACAACCTCCACATAATTAGTAGCTTAAAGCGCAAAACCTTCTACAAACGTAACAAACATGAATGAATTTCATTAATGGAAAAAAACATACAACCGAAGTTGTTGCCTGTTAAGGTAGAAAGATGTCTCAGTGTGTGGCATCAGTTCTGGCTAAATCAACCTCCTAGCATGGACATTTCGGAAATGACGCACCGGATGTTGTTCACGAGAGTCTAAAAGTAGACACGCTAATGCATTCATTCTTGCGTTTAAATGTTTATTTTAAAAGAAATAAATTGTACATGTTTATTAGAATCGACTGACGTGATGAGATAATATATTTAAACATTTACAATGATAACGTGTAAATTCTATTAATTCCTTGCATTTCCCCCTCCCGCCCATATTTCAGTAAGCCCCGCCTCCTCATGCTTAGACTCACGATCTAATTGGCAGGCTCCTCGTCAGTATGAACGACACCAGCCAATCCTGATACAGGAGCTGGGTGCTTGGACGACGGATATCCAGGCCACGCGCGAAGAAGTTCTTACTGTCTTCTAGCAGTGTGTAAACAATAACACCGTGAATCACTATTGCTTTGGTTTAACCTTACTATTTTTCTAAACGGGTTCTGTTACCAGTCTTTCAGCTTGTGTGCAGGATTGAATTTGGTCCCGTCATGAGTAGGTAATGAGCCGGCATGTCTGCGATCAACAGCAAAAAGAAGAAGCAGGGAGAGGATGCAGCGGTGAGCACGTGCACACTGTGTCTGTCTCTCACATACAGATGTGTCTGATACATTTAACAAATGGGACCAGCATCTGTACAAGCACTTTTTGATAAACATGGGGAGGTCAGAAGGTCAGGAGAGCTCAGTTCTGTCTCTGAACGGCCCAATTCCAGATCAGTTAAATGAGGTATTGAGGGATGCCAGTAGAGATGTTGTGTCTCCTTGTGAGATAATGTACAGGTGTACCTCCTAGAACAGTTTTAACCATGAGGACTTCTAAGGAGGACTGTGCATGTCATTCCTCAAAATGCTTCTTCCATCACTCAACAATAGAGATGAACAGTCAGCAAAGAGAGATAAAGGTCAGCACTTGCCTGTTGTATCTCAGCACATCTGGAGCGTGGTCTTGTCTCTTCCTCCCTTCTTGAGGTGCTGAACAGTTTGGCGAAACATCTGTCATCTTTCCAAACTGAAAGGAGCGACTTACATAAGTGCTTTGAAGTCTCTATCAGTAATTATTTTCTGATACTGGCTCACTAGGACCTGGGCTAAGAATACCATTACACTAAAAACTGTTAGCAAGTAATAAAGATAGGGTTGTGCTAGTCCACGTACTTCCGAAAGCGGTAGGTCATTAGTCATTTTTCATATTTCTCTGCTCAAACACACCTGATGGGTCTCAGACGCTTCTGGTCACACAGTGTGTTGTACACTCTAATCATAGGGATATTGAAATCAGAAAACGTAGGATTAGTACATCCTTATATAATAGTAAAGAAGTTTGTCTGGCCCATTTGTTCTCTAATTGGGTAACTGGTTTGGCTCCTTGTCTTTCACCTAATTATAGACAGCTAGCTAGTTATACAGATCGGTTCCCGCCATAGACGTTTTTTTTCCAGTATTAGCCAGGCATCATGTAGGACATTTACTGCTGCTATTTAGTTAGGGTTGTTTTGGGAAGTTCTTTTAATGTGATGTAGAATATTCTCTACTGATAGCCTGCTAGTTATGTTTGGGGATATATTCGTAAAGTGATTGGTCTGGTTTTGTTTTGGGATGTTCTCATAACGTGAGGTAGCTAGTCTTATCTGGGGATACTCTCTAATATTGGCCAGCTACTTTTGTTTTGGAATATTCCCTAATGCTAGTGTGCTAGATATTTCTGGGGATATACTCCAATTTGTTTAGGGATATTCTCGTAATACGAGGTAGCTAGTTTTTGCTGGCGATATTCTCTTATGTTAGCCGCCTAGTTTAATTTGAGGATATTCTCATAACGTAACATATCTAGTTGTGTTCAGGGACATTGTTGTTATGTAAGGAATCTAGATTTAGCTGTGGATAATCTCGAATGGTGGCCAGCTGGTTTTGTTTGGGGTTGTTCTTGTAACGTGAGGTAGCTACTTTTACATGGGGATATTCTTTAATGTTTGGTTCAACCTTTAATGAAAGGTTAACCAGCGAGGTTTATCTGTGGATGTGCTCTAATGATAACCAGCTAGTTTTGTTTGGGAATATTCTCTAATCTTAGGCAGCTAGATTGATCAGGGGGATATTCGCTAATGATAACTATTTCAAAATGATCTCCTGTTTGCTGGTGAACAGTTTTGTGACCAGTATGGCCTTGTATACCAGGTGCAGGGCACTAATGACAGCAGTGTGGTCAGTAAGGTGTCGGCAGCGGCTCGAGGCTACTTCCACGATGACTTCCTCAAACATTTTGTGGACAAGGCGTCACGAAGAGCTCCTCTCATCAACAGGTAGAACCCGTGGACCTTCAGTATTGTACTGTAGAATGGTTTTAAATGGAGGATTAATGTCTGTGTGTGGCTGTGTTTTCTTCACAGGGGCTATTATGTTCGCTGGAAAGCTGTCGATCACTGTGTGAAACAGTTTCTGTGTGTTACTGATGCCTGTGATAGGAGACAGGTTGGACAGAATCCTCTTAACACCATGATTTCTATTCTGTAGTACATGAACACTGCACAAAATCATTCTCTCTGTCTCTCATCTTTAGATCCTGTCTTTGGGTGCAGGCTTTGATTCCCTTTACTTCCGGCTTCATGCAGAAGGAGCGCTGGAGCGGGTTAGTGTATTTGAGGTCGACTTCCCTGATGTTGCCAGACGCAAGGCAGCCTTAATCAGCGGCAATGATATTCTGAAAGATGCTCTTCCAGAATTTGGAGTCTTAGCTGGTATGAACTATATATATATATATATATTTTTTTTATGAGCAAAATTTGGGAGAAATTTGTTATTTCCCACATATTACAGACAGTATTTCAGTATATGCACATCACATCATTATTTAAGTCATGTTAAAATACCAGGAACTATTAAATTACATAAAGTTTGTGCTGTCTCAAACAGTTGACCTCAACTATTAAACTGTAATTTAGTTTTTGTCTCTTTAGTGTTGCCATAGAGTTTGCTGAGCAATATTTTAAGGCCTTTTAAATATGCATGTAGGTCCATCCATAGGAGTAAGTCATTATCTAATGCTAAAACCCTGTTATTCACTTTGAAAAGCAGCACTTGTTTGTCAAATCACTCTCACTTTGAAAATTTTAGTTTCTACTATAACAGCTATGTGAATTTCAGTGTTTATGTGGAGGTAACTGGTAGTGTAACATTGTTAAATCCCTAATGAATGACAATTATTAGAACTAAGTTAGTCAGTGCAAATTTTATATCCCCTTTTGGTTTCTGTGTGAAAGAATGGAAACCATAAACCTTCGTTTTATAATGAAAAATCCAGAACGGAAAAGAAAGATTCCAAGAAAATACACTGAATCTTGTTCATACATGTCTTCTGTGCTGGATCCTTGTTCAGGCCCTGTGTATGTGAGCAGTGCTCACTACAAGCTGCTGGGTGTGGATGTGAGGAACGAGAGCGAGGTGGAGGAGGTTCTGAGTGCAGCCGGACTGGAGTGGAGCTCCCATACACTGATTCTCTCAGAGGTGGTGCTCACTTATATGGAAACATGTTGGTAAGTATAAGACTACTAGCATCTGCATGTTCCCTTACTTTACACTTTACAGTGGTGATTCCAAAGCCCTTATTTGTGCCCCAGGTCAGATGCTGTGATTGCCTGGGCAGGGAGGATCCTCCCCCACGCTTTATTTGTGATGTATGAACAGATCCGCCCAGAGGATCCCTTTGGCATAGTCATGCAGAACCACTTCCTGAAGCTCAACTCCAAAATCCATGCTCTCTGCCAGTACCCAGACACAGCAGCACAGACTGAGAGATTGTTAAAAAAGGTACAGGGCTCCAGACTAACTTTTTCTACTTGTAACATTTGTGATTATTTATAATTAGCTCCATACCGAATATTTTAGGAGCACCTGTACAAATTTTAGGCACACCACTTAAATCGACATGCAACGCAACACAACACAACGTTTTCATGCTACATGTAGCCTTTAACCTCACCGTCTTTGCCAGACTTTTTTTGTTACTTCCACCTCTCTAGAGACACGATGTACCAAACATATCACACGCAGAACTGATTGGTTTTCGCATGGTTCATATTTGCATGAAGTTGAGAATTTGCCATCTAAATTTGCTTGCCGCAGTGAATTCGCTCCTTTTAATCTGGTCGGTGTGACGTCATATGACATATTGACAACTCCTTGAAAACAACCTGGCGGAGACATCGACTATGAATAATTTATACAGCCGGCGGGCGGAGAAAATAACCAACATGTTGGATATGTAATGCAGACACCACATTGTTGGTTTTTTGCCTATGATGAAATGCAACACTTTAATACTTCGTCTGCAAGTAGATCTGCAACTTTTATTTTAAATACAAAAATGTCTAAACTTAACAAATGTCCACAGCTAATAAAAAAATAACTTTATAAAAAAGATTATGAGTTTTAGCTATTATAGGGTTTATGTAAGTTAGTTGGAACCAATGAAATCTGCATTAAAGTTGTCTTTTGTGTTATTTAGCAAGTATAGTTGTTCATGTTAGGTAACTAGCTAAGTAGCTTGCTAGGTAGCTAACTTGATGTTAGATGACTAGTGCGATAATGACTAGTGAGATAATGACCTCAAAATCTCACTGTGCAATGTTACTCCCGGTTATTCATCGACCAGATGAGTTTTGCCCCATACAACCTGAATGAGAGAAAAGCGATAACGTACCGTTAGCTCTCCACTCAAATCACACACATACACCATACGCGCACACGTGCACACACACCAATTCTTGCTCCGGCCTGGTTTTTCATGTGATATATGATGATTTAAAAAAAATACAAAAACAAATGGGGTGCATATTTGCAGGTGGAACTTTCCGCCTAGTTATAAAATTTAGTCGCACTGTCTCCAGGAGTGGTTGCAAAATTTGACTAAATGGTCACAGTCTGGAGCCCTGAGGTACAGTGGGGCAAAAAAGTATTTAGTCAGCCACCAATTGTGCAAGTTCTCCCACTTAAAAAGATGAGAGAGGCC
>JAQQZU010000035.1:5165096-5182136 GCA_030068025.1 Parauchenoglanis punctatus | reverse complement strand
CCCTGGGTGACCCGGGGATCGAACCCAGGACCTTCTTGCTGTGAGGCGACAGTGCTAACCACCGCACCACCGTGCCATCTTCTATTGGAAGTATTTTTGCAAAATAAAATGTTTATTAATATTCCTTCAGTCCACCTACTGCGATGAACAACAGTTATTAGGGGTGCATTACATTGTTATACTGGAGAACCTGCATGTCGCACTGGTTCAAACACAGCTTAAACACTCAACCTGCCATGTCAAACTCTCAGATGTGGAAAAGGTTTATATAAAACATCTTTTAATGCAAAGAATTTCAGAGTCTCACATTAATACTAATTTTTTTTAAAACTTACATGAGTCTGTAACTTGCATCAGTCTGGTTACAATTATCACAGGCCACAGACACCAATTTTTTTTTCTCTCCTTTTCTGACAGGGCTGGGAGAAATGTGTATGCTTGGATATGAACCAGTTCTACTTCGGTCTTCTAACAGAGGACGAGAGGGAGAGGGTGGAGAATTTGGAGCCGTTTGATGAATTTGAGGTGACGCGCTGTGTGCTGATGTTCTTCTGAATAAACACTTAAACTGAGACTGCCAAACTGAGATCAGCCGCATCATATTTGTGAAATTTCCATAAGTACATAATTTCTGCTATACAGTATGTACAAATTCCACTCTCATGCTCATCCTCGCTGGTTTTTTTTTTTTTTTATTTTTTTTATTTTTTAAGGAATGGCATCAAAAGTGCTGTCATTACTTCATTCTCACCGCCTCCAAAGGCTCTCTGACCAGTCAAGCAGTCCTCAGACTCCCAAGAGGTAAGATGTGATTATATACCGTTTAAGGAGCAACTAACCAACAAACCACTGAATAAAAGCTTGTAGACACCAGTTAGTTTCTCAAAGAGTAATGAAAAGAAGAACCTACTTTGTGGCCAAATAAATTTATTCATAATTCAAAATAATAAAATTTGTGACTTGATTTTACAGTATCGGCATAACCCCAGTGTGGAAAGAATGATTGTCTAATCCAAGCCAAATCCTAAAAATTAAAGGAGCAATTTGAATGTTAAGAGCCCACCACTGGCTGTGATGCTAATTGCAATGAAAACATTAACAAGCCTTTCCCTGAATCAACCCCACCATCTTCTGAACTATATATAGAAACTATGAATGCCTTCTGAGGTGACTCTTAAAGAACATGTGTTCTGTTCTGAAAAAAAAATCAATAAAAAAACAGTAATACTGAGAATTATCAGCATAAAGAACCTGAAATTATATGGTTGTCGTGGTTATAGGAAAACTTTAAATATTGCAAACTGCACCTTTAATCCAATGCTCACTTATATTCACCAAGCACTTTATTAGGGACACTATACTTACTCTGGGTAGAGCCAGAGGTGTTCTATTAGTGAGATGACTTTTGCTTTGTGACATGGCCCCAAAGTATGCCAAGAACACATTCTCCACACCATTACAACACCTCCACCAGCCTGGACTGTTGACACAAGGCAGGTCAGGTCCATGGATTCATGACCCTACCATCTGTTCCTTAGCAGAAATTAAGTTTTATCAGACCAGGCTACATTTTTCCAGTCTGAGCCTATGCCTACTGCAGCCTCAGAGTTTTGTTCATGACTGAGAGAAGTGGAACCCGACATGGGCTTCTGCTGTCGTAGCCCATCCACCTCAAGGTTCAATGTGTTATGCATTCTGAGACGCTTTTCTGCTCACCAATATTGTACAGAGTGATTATCTGAGCCTTTGTGTCAGCTCAAACCAGTCTGCCCATTCTCCATCGACCTCTCTCATCAGCAAGCCGTTTCCATCCGCAGAACTGCTGCTCACTGCATATTTTTCTTTCTTGCACTATTCTGAGTAAACTGTAAAGACTGTTGTGTGTGAAAATCCCAAGAGCTCAGGGGGTATAGAAATACTCAAACAAGCCTGTCTGGCACCAGCAATCATTCCACGGTCAAAGTCACTGAGATCACACTTTTCCCTCCTTCTTATGGTTGACGTGAACCTTACCTGAAGCTGCAGGCCCATACCTGCACGATTTTATGAATTGCACTGCTGTCACACGAACGATTGATTAGATAAATGAATGAATGAGTAAGTGTACAGGTGGTCCTAATAATAAACATTTTGGTGAGTGTATATGTCATATTGTACACCTTTGTGTTATTTAGTTCCCAGAGTTAGTGGATAGAGCATGTGTTGTATGAACTCTGTATTTCCCTCAGATACACCCATTCCCTTGATCAAGCCTGATCTGGAGGGTCTACCTTTGGCAGTGAGGCTCATGGCTGAAGCTCCATGTGTAGAGGCTGTGGGAATGGCCTCCTCCTTGCTGGAGCCTGGGGTTGTGCTCCTTACTGGGGGCTGTGGAAGACGAGGCCGAAATACTGCAGCCACGCTTTTGATCAGAGAGCACACAGCATGGAGATATACCACTGTGCAGCCAGAGGGAGAGAAAGGTGTGTGTGAGTGTATGAGTGTGAGTATGAGTGTGTGTGTGTGTCTTATCTTTGCTTTACTCATTTCCTTACAGCCAACAGTTTAAAGTTTTATGTCATTGTTCTTATACATGTAATTGGTATGCCCTTTTTTTTATGCAGGAGTGCGGATGTATCACTCCATGACCTCTGTTCCTGGTTGGGGTGCAGTAATTTTAGGTGGCAGAACTTCTCCACTTAACCCCATTGATGACCTTCTGAAAGTCACCTATCTGACTGACCAGTTTAACCCCAAAGATATGCTGGTATCTATGGAGAAGATGATTTGTACTGGCGTAGCCCCGAAGCCAAGATGGCGGCATACAGCTACCTTGCTTAGTCATGGTGGTAAGGAAGTTCTCTTAACTGATACTGGATAGATATTACAATATCTGTTAACTGATACTCATTGTAATAACTTCTTCATTCAGATAGGAACTACTTGTTTGTTTTCGGAGGCCGCACAGAACGGGAACCGGTTCTAGGTGATGCACACTTCCTGTGTTTGGATGACCAGCACTGGACAGATGTGAGTCTTGACCTATTCATCTTAATTATTAAAAGAGTAGAGGCTATTATTTAAACCAAAACACTGGTTATGTTTACCTTCTAAAGTAGTTGCTCAACAACTCTAGTATGTATAATGGTGAAAAATTAGACCCACTATTTTATCTTATATAATGATCCGTCTCTGTAAAGGTCCCACTTGAAGGCAGCATTCCTGAGCCGCGTCACTCCCACTCCACTTGTGCCTATAGACGAGGACTGGTGATCTTTGGAGGCCTGGGACGAGGAGGTGTCCCATTAGGAGATGTCATCCAAGTGAAGCCCACATCCACAGGCTTCTGCTGGGAGAGGTTGCATGTCTGTCCAGCCTTGGTACCAAGGTATCACTGTTTCTTCAGTTTGATATTTTTTTGTATTTAATAGTGCAACTGTTTATTGAATAGTTTGTCTGGTGACAGTTAACGTGTTCATTTTTAAACCTCAGGTATTCCCATTCTGCCCATATAAGTGGTGAGACTCTGGTGGTAGTTGGTGGGGTCTGGCTCCAGGCAGATGGTGTCCCAGGAATTGCTGTAATAAACCTGACCTCCAGGGCCAGTGTTGAATTGAGCTTAGACACTGTGAGTAGCTTATGCCTGGTCTCCAGACTCCAATTGTTTGTCGTCTGAAATGTTTGTTGTCTAGCTTATCATACAAAATAAGGACAGTTATCTGTTACAAGTCATATCACATATGAATTGTCAATTCATTATATAATCACTTTTTTTCAAGCAGTCATCTGTCCCCTGGCCCCTCATGCTGCATTCATTCTGCTCAGAGCTGCTGGACTCAGATGGAACTGAGATGGTGCTCATTGGTGGTGGAGGAAACTGCTTCTCTTTTGGCACCCACCTCAATTCCCACCCTGTTATTCTAGACCTGAGGCCTGTGCTTCAAAACATGGCACGTTAGACCACCCAGTCAAAACACCTCTGGAAACATAGTTATGTCACCTTCAGCTTGTAATTAAAGCTAACTATGAAGATCACCTTGGGCAAGGATCATGTACAGTAATTAAAACCACATAAATAATCAGACAGACTCTGCCAAGCATCACCAGCCAAACTTTATTTCATCCACGACCTCAGTTTAAATCACAGCCAGAGAGCATTAATGATGCCATGGGGCATCAGCACATCCTTGTTTGGTTAAGGTCACTCGGTCAGGCGGCGGAAGGACTGCACGGTGGGACAGACTGCACCCCAGTCCACAGGCTTGCGATATTCACCCTTTTCCAGGAAGTATTGGCGACCACGGTAATTGGGGTGCTCATAGAAAACCCAGTAGCCATTCAGGACTTTGCAGGAGTGTATCTCTCTCAAGCGGTAACGCTCCTGAGTGGAGGGGCAGTCCTCAGTGGCCTCAAATGACTGACCTGCCAAGTCTGCCTTGTCATAGAGCTGCACCTTGTACTGTGTCCCGCTTGTCTGGAATGGACGTCAAGGAGGAAAAGGGATGGGGAAGAAATGGAAAGGGTAGAAAGGGGAAAGTGGGACGCACAAAGTGATGACATTAGAGTACACTGCTGTGGAAAATTTTTTTATCAATAAAAATGGTGATGAGTGAATTAACATGTGAGCCTAGAATGATATACAGTTACTTAAGAAAGGGGAGGAAAAGAAAGAAAGTCAGCTTTTCTGCTCTGAAATTTTCTAGGGTTAGGGTTTTTTACATTTTAAATAAAGCAGACAAGCTTTGTACCAATCAATGTTATGTTTTTTTGTCATTGTATTGTTTTGGTGCACTTACCAAGTGGATCATCTTGCAGGAGCTGAGCCGGTCATTGAGGCCCATCCAGCGCAGGAACTCTGGGTACTCACCACGTGTTAGCACATACTGGTAGCCTATGTAGTCAGGGCGCTCGTAGACTACCCAGACGCCGCTCTCCACACGTATGGAGTTACAGCGGCTCAGGTAGGCATGGAAGTCTGAGCAGTCGCTGTCGCACTCATGGTGGCGGCCCTGAAAGTTTTTGTCCTCGTAGAAAATAATCTGGAAGGATATTGGGTGGATGTTAAAAAGCACTTTTTCATATTGACTTGGTTAAACTTTATGTATATTGATAAAGATAAATACATCATCTACAGGTGAAGATAAAGAATCACTACGCTGATCTCATTGGTTTGAATTGTGCCAAAACTGGAAAAGGCACTAAGATGCCAGCTAACACCTGCTGGACTATAGGAATTTGCTCTGTAATGCCATGAAAAAAAAAGAAACACGTTGGCACATTCCTTCGCTTCTGCTTTGCACAGAGATAAATGTTGGCAACTATCCTCAAATACTAATTAGCCAAAACCTTTTCAACTAGCGCAACACAAGAATTTGTGACGCAAAAGAATGCCAAATCTTTACACTTTAAGTAGATTCTAACAATAGATCTCATCTATAAAGTATACTTTTTAGTTCTTCAAAGTGTATGTAAATAATTCATAACAATTACCAAAAACAACTGTTCACGCACTGTTCATGATAAGTTTTGCACATTACTTCCAGTAGAGCATTGAGACAATTCAGAGTGTGTACTCACCCTCCCCATTATGGATCCTGGATTTAAGCTTGATTAAGGAAGTGTCTCAAGTCCTGACTGAGCGCAGACCCACTAGTGCTGCTGTTTAAATACTTAGCCCCCAGATTTAGGATTAGTCAGGTGGGGAGCACTTGATAATTGCTTTGTCATGACAATGAGATCCAAAATTTGAGTCAGTGATTCTAGGCCTCTGTTCAGGCTTTCTAGAAAATGAGACGTGGGATTAAAGTATAATGGCAATACTGCCAGAGCCACTCATTTGCTCCCCCTCCATTTTGTTCTGGCTGAAACCCAAACACCCACAGTCCCAGCATGCACCACAACACAAGCATCATGCCAACCTGGGAGCCAATGCCAAGACCACTGGCAAATGTGAAGAGCCCAAATATAATGGACTATTGCGTCCTATGACACATTATTCTTCTGGCTCAGCACTTTTTACTGTTTTAGCTAGAGAACGGTAGAATGAAAAACTTCATTTTTGTTAAATGTGAAAGGGATTTGGGTTTCAATAGTAGAATTCAATATGAGAATTATGACTTTGTGCTTGCTAACTTGAAATGTGGCAATTAGTGACGGCAACAGAGATGTAATGGTTATTCCTATAACTTGTCATATAGCAATGCAGGCTTGAAGTAATATGCTGGTAATTCACATACAGGCTCTTCCTCTTCAGTATCTTCTTGCAGTGCTTGGATAGAAGATTCAATCTAATGCAACACCTAATGATGTAGGTATGTAAGTCGCTCTGGATAAGGGCGTCTGCCAAATGACATAAAATGTAAAATGTAAATGTAAAATCTAATGAACTAGATGCAACTTCAAGCATCCAGAGACAGACACGGTCATTAACTCCCGACATACAAAAGGAGATACAGAAAGCATCATTTATTGGTGGACAAATGAAATCTGTTCCCTTAATCTAAACATAATATCAAACTGTGCTCTCTTTTTAAAACAGGCCCTCTGGCTTTATTCATACACTTGATAATGGAAAAAGAAACAAGATACATAAACAGACAAAATTGAGTTCCTACAGTTGAAAAATGAATCCAGAGAGTGATGTGGTTTTGCGTGTTGATTTGAACATACAAGCCATATAAATTAAATGTGATAATAAATCTAGTGCAATGCTTCTAAACTATACATGTTAGGACTTTCTCTGTGGGTTGTGTCATCAATGCTGAATGTTAAAAGCGTTAAATTGTACAGTCCAGAACCAAGAAACACTGATCCCCAATAAGTGGCACTTACTGGGAAAGTTATGAAACTGGAAGTGCAACTAGACTACAGCAGGAAAAAAATACATTCATGGTCATACTGGCTGACAAGGAGAGAACTTGGTCCTCATGGATACAAAGCATGAAGTAAGAGGGCTTAACTTGTTCCAGCTAGTATACGTTTTTCCATGGTTTAATCTTTGATCAGCACTCTTATTTTAAGAAAATTGATGCATAACAGCAAAATGCCTGCATTTCCTTCAGCATGTGTCAAACCATAAACCGCAAGTTGACAAAGACAGCTCCTGAGGCAATTTTAAAAGAATACACTTTCAAACTGTAAACATTAATGCAGGACTCTATTCTGTCCTCCACACTACAATTCATACAACAGAGAACAGTCCCTCATTCTTTTCTTATTTATTAAAGCACAGTAGCAAGGCAGTCATCCTCTCAGAGGTGATCGCACCTTATTTTTTGCCACGAGTACCTTGACTGTAAACCTCGCTTCTAAGGAAAACACCTAAAAAGCAATGCTGCTTGCAGATTATAGGAATAAAGTATAATAATGAGGCTTATTCTGCAGCATGTATTCAGAATATAATTCTCTAACAGTACAAGTACTACAGGGCATATATTGTATCATATATTTTTAAGACAACTTCACTTTCAGCATCCAATTTCCATATCATATACATAGTCCTGAGTCTGCTACATTAACTGCCAATCTTGGATCAGCTCTAAGTTGCTAAAACCTGTTCAGAGATCAGTGCTCAGAGAAATGCTAAGTAAGTGTAAACCACACCGAATAAAATAAGTGCATCAGTGTCTATTACAGTGTGTGTGCTCAGGAGACTGTGTGGGCTTTTGGATGCTGTAGAGAACGTTCAGAGCTATGCGTGGAGCTTGACTGGCAGGTGGGGTTTGAAGTGGTGATGGTTGGAGGCAGTAGGCAGTCCAGCTCCTGTCTCTGTCCGGTCTCCAGGAGCCACTCATGAAACTTCTGCTCTACCAGAGCCTGGAACTGCCGCCGCTGGTCCCTGGTGGACAAGTGAAGGAAATCCCATTAGCTTTGATTGCTACAGTCAAATATGCATTCCACTTGACCAGGGTGCCAACACATTTAAAGGTATTGTCAGTGATCTTGGCAGAAGTTAACTCAAAATTCAAAAACACTCCCATGAGAGTTTCCTTCAAGACAACACACATATCCAGACTGCACACACAAATGTTTCAGTACAGTAGTGCAAAAGGTGGGAAAAATTCATCGGACATATGACTGACAGGTAAGTCGAGATATTTCCTTGTAATGATTGGATAGTGTTCCAGATTATTATTTTCTCTAAAATGTATAGAATTTCACAAATACCAGACTTTTATATCTGAGAACCCCACTTTTAAATATACCTGAAGCTGAGGGATGTTTATGGCTTTCTGGGTATCTACTAGCACTTGGCCATGACAGATTCTCACCCTATATTACTCCTTATATTACAGCTTCTGAGATCCTACTTTACACTACAGAGTGTATACTACAAAAGTCTTACTTGTTAAGGTGCGCATCCTTCACCATCTTCTGCCAGTCGTGCACCCTCTGCTGACGCTCCTCCAGGACCTGCTGGTAGCCTGGTGGCAGTCCCCCTGGCACCTCACAGGTGTCTCCCTCCATGAGGAATGGTACTACCATAGGGCGGAGCTGTGCAGGGGGCAGGATGTGGTAGCAGGCTGGGTCTGGTGAGGGACCATCTGGCGCATAAATCAGCGGCTGATCCCAGAGATTGGGCACGACCGCCAAACCTACACTGGCCATGTGGTCCTCCAGGCTGGGGTAGTGTGTGTGGAAAGGCCCCAGCGTGAGGCTGGTGTTGCCAGGCAGTAGAAGTGGCCTAGTGGGAGTGAGAGAATGAATGGTGCAGCGTGTGGAGCCGCCCACTGCCAGGCGTCCGGCCACACACACCAGCCGCACGTTCTCGCAACTCTGCATGTGCACACTGGTCTCCACAGGGCCCAGTACTACGGTGCTGTCGCGACATTTATCTAGCATCACTGACCTGCAACATCAAAATATGGGCTTTAAAGTAAACAACACTTTAAAGCAAGAGTTTACTTTACAAAATAGTGTTACTGTCATGCTGGTAATATTCTGCTCTCCTTATGTGAGCCTACTGAGTCAACAGTACTTTTGCCCAAGACTCTTACCTAAGGGGTGAAAGTAGGTAGATAAAAGCCTCACTGCAGCGGTGCAGTTTGACATTTGCACCAGCCAGTTTCTCAGAGTCTTTCGCCAGTGTCTGTTTGTAAACCTGGGACATCAGCACCACCCTGCTGCCTGGAGGGGCCATATGCGTGTTCCTGGCAATCTTGGCTCTCTTCATAGCACCTTCCACTAAAGCAAAGACAGCCCTGTAAGTACTCTGTGTGCTTATTTAAAGATGTATCAAGACTTTGCCTGCAACTTTACCCAGTAAAAACATTCTGATCATAAATAAACCAGTGCTTAGTCAAAATGTCACAAAAGAAGAGCACTTTGCACCTTGCAGAGCCCAGGCCAGCTTCTTGCCTGAGTGCAGACAGGTGGACATGCCGAATGGGTTGAGCGTGAGTGCCTGGCGCAGCCAGCCCTGCAACTGCTGTAGTGAGTAGGAGCGGCTGAGTTTTGAGTATCCGGCCATGGACTGAAGCGGGGTGCGACTCAGTAGCCGATGGAGGGGATGGATAGTGTGGCCACGGCTCACCGTGCCCTCGAACAGCACACTGAGAGCCTGCAGGGCCTCGGCTGAGAGTTTACTGTCTCGCGGGGCCTGACCCGAACCGCTCAGCTCGCCCGGATCTGCCAGCAGTTCCAGCAGTTCAGCCAGATGAGTCTGCATGAAGGTGAGGTGTGCTTGGTCATCCCAGTTCTGACCAAACAGAAAACAGGAAAGATATGATATTACAGGCTACAGTTACTGTGTTGGTGACATTGAGGAAATTTTGATGGAACTCACCAATTGTTGTGCATTAAACACAAATATTGCATTGTTAAAAAAAAAAAAAAAACACTGATATCATGGAACATATAAAGATTGTATGACAAGCATGATGTCAAATTTTGACCTTGTTTTGGGAGCTGATCTTGACCTCTCTATCAGAGGAGGCTGACGGGGAGCGAGAGCGAGGGCTCGGCCACTCTTCACCAATTAAAGAGGCGCGCAAAGAGACACGGTTCAGCTGCTGCAGGTAGAGAAACAGCAGGAACTGCAGCGTGTCCACAGACAGCTGTACAGCCAGAGAAATAGCAAAATTAAGTTCATTTCTCATATAAGGCACCTGAGAAAGGATTGTGCTTAGAAAAATCTCTATTTGCTGTGATGTGATCTCCATTTATGACATCAAGTGTATGAAAGAAGATGGAATGAATTCCATGATTGTGAAATGTTATGATTATGAACAACCAATGACTAAAATCCTGTATTTTTGGCACACCTTGCTGCGCTGGCGGTCACGATCACGAGGGTTCAGATTCTGAGACAGAGTCTCTGCCCACTCGAGTTTCTCCTCAGCAGAGCGTGGCACCAGCAGGTCAAAGGTCTCAAAGTAGAGCCAGGCCAACTCCTCAGGCAACTGCAGCTTGCCACAGGCAATGTGCCGCCACATATGCCAGCCAAGACGTGGGAAGCAGCCGTCACGTGTACGCACGTAGCAGGCCATCTTGCGCAGGTAGTGCATGCTCAACTTGCCTGGAGGAGCGGCCTGTAGCGCGCCCAGGAGGAACGGCTCCAGACGGGGCCACACGTTTGCTGAGCAGGTCTCCATTTCTGTAGACTAGAGATGACAAGTGCTAAGAGTGGTCAGGCTGGAACCCACCTGTGCCCTTTCACGAAAACACAAAGGTTATAGAAAAGTGAAATTTTTTTGTCCACTTTAGAGACAGAAGCAAATGATTTACAGCCTGAGATTACTATCTGCACAACATGAGTCAAATGAGGCCACAAGGTGTTGCAGCTTACATATTAATATCCATGCTGTAGTTTTTAATCCAGAATTTTCACCACAGAAATAAAAAGGAGTTAAATGTCCAACCATCAACATATATCTAGCTATAAACCTTAAAAATGTGCTTAAAAACGCGATACACTAGTACATGCTAACTCATCTTTGCTAGCTAATTAGTAAATGGGCATCTTCAAAGGGAGAACACGGGTTCCCATGACAACCACAGCACGTGCAACGATTTTGACCGTTAAATGACTTCCCAAACAAGACAACTAGCGTCTGCTAGTCAAAGAGCTTATAATGTATTTATAAATAACACACCAGGTAAATCTACAGCGGACTACACCAGCATTCTTACTCTCTGCATCCGGCCGTCCTCTGCTCGTCGGAGCCCAGAGGCGCTCACTTCCACTTCATAAGGAAACAAACAGAGCACAGTCGCTATCAGCGCTTAAAGCTAACAGTGTAACAGTGAAATGGCGGACTTCGGTGTAACTAAGTGTGTTTGCGACACTGAATAGTTATTCGTGACACTCTCCTGAATAAACACGTCTTTATTTGGCGCCAGAAACTCGAACGCGCAGTGTTTATTGTTTGTTTGGTTTTTTTACACAGTTTGACGGTTTTTGTTTGTTTTTTTTTACCCCCTTAATTTATCTTTGACGTTTTAGTACATACAAAATGTGCAGCCAACTACAGTCTATGCTCCAGATTTTATCAAAGAAATCTCTTTCAAACACACATTTCCGTAACTTTCCGTTTGGTACGCGGTTGCTGTAGCCAACACGTCAATAAACAACACACAACTTCCGGTGTGGATTTCAAAATAAAAGTCCAAGGGGGTTTTTTGTTTTGTTTTTTTTCCCCGTATAAATTATGTGACGTTATAATATCAACATGGACCGGAATCTTAAAGAAAGGTTTCCAACACCTTGTGGAATCCATAACATGAAGAATTACTGTTTTGAGAGAGGGTGTTTCTGAGAGCAAAGTGGTGTCTGACCCATTAATAGTATTAGTGAAGGCAACTCTATCCCTCTTCACACCCATGGTGAGCAGAAAAGTCCTGTTTACCAGGGGGAAACTGTATTCATCAACATGTTTAATTCACTGTTAAGGTTTAAAATGTTCAACATTGATGGTCCGAATGACAGGAGAATTATTTTGGAAATCCATCCATCCATTATCTACACCGCCTTATCCGTCTGGGTCGCGGGGAAGCTGGAGCCAATCCCAGCATCTTCGGGCGAGAGGCGGGGTACACCCTGGGCAGGTCGCCAGTCCACCACAGGGCTTATTTTGGAAATTTTTTTTAAAAAAATCTAATTTAAAAGGCTACAGCATTCATTACAGTCTATGTGGCAAAAAAAAAATTTGGTTTGCTTGTTTGTTTGATTTGATTTAGTGTAGCTTTTGTGTAGAATGCCTGGGACAACACCTGTGGCATGCTGCATTGAGAATGGAAAAATGTTTTTGTTTATTTATTTAAACTTTGATATTAACAAGAGTACATACAACATTTAAAAAGCATCAGATAGGCATATGGACTTCCTCATGAATAAGGAAAATAAAAGCGAATTGCAAATGAAATAAAGACATAATAGTCCATGCAGCTGTGATGTTTTCACATTTTAAAATAGTCTGCAGATACTCCTCACGTTTAAACATTTCAAACCCAGAATTCCTCAAAGACTGTTTCATTCTATGTATACATTTTTGTGTTGTTGGGGCTGAAATTTAACATTACACCTAATTCTTCAAAGCAGATATCAGAATTAATTCATCCGTCCATTATTTATGCTGCTTATTCATCAGGGTTTAGCTGGAGCCAGTCCCGAGAGAGGGAGGAAACCCACACGTACGGGGAGAACATGCACAGTCCAGTCAGAAAGGCCCCAGTCAGCCCGCAGCTTCCACCCATGACCTTCATGCTGTGAGGTGACGGTGCTAACCACTGCACCATTATGCTGCCTAGCAGAAATGAACTCTTTTTACAATAAGTTTGCAACTCAATACAGACAGTTTTTTTTTTTATAGCATGGGACATAATCAAAATAGATGCAAAGTAGTTTCAGGGCTAATATATCAAATCTGGGGAACATGCATGGGTAATTTGTCGAATTATTTAGTATGAATCCTCCTTAACATGGTGTACACATAATACAATATGAGCGTCGGCCAAATTACTTTCCGATTAATCCATTTTCCAAATAAAGAACTCTAATAGGTATGTTGCAACAGAGAGGGACAGGTCAAGTTCCTCAAGCCCTCGCGTCATCGAGTCACTTCTGCGCATGCGCAACTTTCCCGGAAGTCCCGGCAGCCTAACCAGATGATAGATCAACAACCTGAAGGAACCTGGATCAACGACAGTGACACAGGACGGTAGCAGGAGCGCACAGTAGCTGTCCCAGGTAACGATGTGGAACTGTGTCTGTGTGAAATGAGCCGTTTGGTCGGAAAGAGGATGATATTTTTAGGACGTATCCGGGCAGTTGTGCCAGCGGGCCGCTTTGTTTGTGTGGCCGGAGGGACGAGGTGCTCGGTCGGGGTCCATTCTGCAGCTGTATCCGCGTGTCCTGCTGGAATGATCCAAACCTCCTTACAGCTGAAACACAATAGTGCACATTTCTGTCAAAACGGAATATGTTGCACACTGTATGTATTAAATTGATGCACTGTTGTATTAGATTTATATTGATAAATACAGCATTGATCAGGTTGTGAAAAGACATGATGCACCAAAGCATCTGCATCTTCTGTACTTGGATGCTCTTAAGACGTAACGTATCAAGCTTCTCTGGATAGCTTCTGGTAACTCGCCTGGATCTGTTCACTTATAATTTGGTCCAGAACTTGATGTTGGTTCCGTCGAGGTCAGTGATCACACAGTACTGAGTTCAGACATGTGTTTGTGGAATGTGTCGTAGGCGCTCAATGTGCTACCCATACAGGTTCCCAACAGGTTCCAGGACATCCTGTCCTGCACATTGTAGTGTTTTCCCTGCTCTAACACACCCCAGGGTTGTTAATTAGCTGACTAATTGGATCAAGTGGGATGTGAGCAGGGAAAACCGTAGTAGGACAGGCAGTATTCCAGGACCAGCGCTGGGAACCTGTGGTGTTAATAAAAGCTTCTTTGTAGTTAGTCATTGCTGAAGCTTATTATTTAAGATAAATACTTCATTCATTGCCATGTTTACAGGCTCCCTTAAAATTTCCTCTCAATGCACTGGCGTTTCATAATCGACCTGTCCGACGTATTCACTTAGTATAAAGGAATGAATTATTTTATCACCACAAGTCTGTTGTAAGATCAGTCAGGATACTGTGGGGTTTCTGTCTGTAGAGTATTGTCACTCTCTGTTTAGCTGCTGGTGAGCAGGGTGATGGTAAAGCGGAGGGGTGTGAGCCCACTGCTGGGTAAACAATTCACACCTCGGCACAACAGCATTGCTACAGAGATAAATGCAGACCGCACATCTAAAGCTCTTTTGATAGTAAAACACTGCCGCCGAAAATTAGAACATTTTAAACTTAGTAGGCTAGATAAAAAAAAGAGAAACACTTAGGAAAAATGGCAAAATCTTAAAGCCCTAAGTGTCTACTTTCGTATGAGTCATTAACCACTGCTGTGAAGTCTGACATCACAAATAGATGTAACGCTGAGCACGGGAACCCCCACAACAGGTGGAAAGTCCACTTTTTTGCCTCTGGCAACAAGCGTTAAACATGATCATTGGCAGCAATGACAAGATCAGGATCTTAAGCAGTGTGGTCTTGAATAGTGTGTTACTAGGTGATGTGATTTCCTCCAAGTTCTTCCTTTCTCACATGGTGCAGCTTAATATAGCTGCTAATCAAGTCTCGTTTCTATCAGCTTATATTTCTCTAAGACTGCATGTATTTTGGTCCTTGTTTATCCCCTAACCAGCACTATTTTTCCTACAATCTTTCAAAATAGCTTACTTTCAAATGATAAGGTGTGATATTAAAGTAAGTATAACACAACAAGCCTTTAGCGCTAATGGTCAGTAGGCGCTCTCTTTTTTTGGTTTCAGGATCAGAGGCAGCACAACGACTACAGAAGTGATCAGAGTCCAGCGTTTTGGATTGCTGTGTTTACTGAGGCTGCCTAGGAGGACCCCCATCCCACCTCACATCCCCACCACACCTCCTCCACCATGACCACCCGTGCGAACGCCAGGACCAACGGAAATCTGCCCCAGACCAAGATCTGTCAGTTTAAACTGGTGCTGCTGGGAGACATGGCAGTGGGCAAGTCCAGCTTGGTCCTGCGCTTCGTTAAGGGCCAGTTCGATGAGTTCCAGGAGACCACCATTGGAGGTGAGGCTGTGCTGGAAATGGAAAACTGATATAAGCAATGTACGGACAAATGTGGAAAAGTTTGAACTGCACTCTTATGTAGTATATATATTGTATTTCGGTGTAAGAGACCTCATCTACAGCACGGACGGTGCAGTTTTAAACTGATTCTCGGGTGGACATGTATCGATTAGATAAAGAAATTTAGTGCAGCATCAATATAATAATGCTTTATATATATACACACACACACACACATGTATGTAAGTCGAGTTCTGTATGAGTCCGTGTATAAGCTTTAAAAAAAAAAAAAAAAAAAACATGAGAGAATGGACACCAAACAGAAATATATTTGAAATGCCACATAAAATGTAAATAGTGGCAATGGAAGTGTAACGTTATTGTAATAACTGTAAACCATTGCTTTTATAGTTGCACAGTCCAGTGACAGCAGCAATCCTTTATAAATTGTGCAACATTTCCTTAGTGCAATAGAGAAGTGACACTGTGCAGCAGTAACTAAAGACCAGGAAAGAAAATGTCTGATGTGACGCATTTTGATGATCGACATTCTCTGTCATCTGCCAGAAGGAAGGGGTTGAAATATGACTGGTCCACTATGAGGCACTAGACTTTAGATTGTGGTCAGCAGATTAAGAATGATCGGGAGTAATTCAAAGAAATAGGCTTTGTTTAGTATCACCCACCACCTGCAATCTAGAGGAGAAAAAGGGTCCATGTTTTTCTGAGCCAGTAAAAAACCCATAATAAACTGAAACTCCACATAAGAGAGCAGCTTCATTAGATCACACCTATGTGCTATTTTTCTGATGGTGTATAAACATTTTATGCTTGCTTTGATTATTCTCGTTTAGCTTTCATTTTTTTCTCTTTACCTGGACATGAAATGAGTCCGGGACAAGTACTGAGGTAACAGTTCTGAGACTGGAGCTAATTTAATACTAGGTCTAGACTAAACATGTTATACAAAGCCTATGAACCCTAAAGATAAGCGATCAAATGCAAACGTTTCACCAAAAGAGAGGAATTGTCCGTGATTGCATCAGTAATAGGATTTGGTAGTGTAACTTCTTCCTTCCTCTCTGTGATCTTCCCCTAGCTGCTTTCTTGGCCCAGTCAGTTTGCCTGGACGACACTACAGTGAAGTTTGAGATTTGGGACACAGCCGGGCAGGAACGCTACCACAGCCTGGCCCCTATGTACTACCGTGGAGCCCAGGCAGCCATTGTAGTGTTTGATATTACGAAACCAGTGGGTAGCAAAGCTGTTCCTGACTTTGTCAAGTTTTGGATAATATTATTATTATTAATTATTAATATTATTATTATATAACACTAACCAGCAGAATTGTGAATATGTAATGTGTAAAGACCTACACCTTCTACTTGTTTATGCAGGTTAAACATATGCTTGTTTATGCTACTTGTTTATGCCTCAACTGATTATATTCCATTGCTTCCTGTTCTTGCCTCTATAGGAGACGTTTGAACGAGCGAAGGCCTGGGTGAAGGAACTCCAGAGGCAGGCAAGTCCCAACATCGTCATTGCACTGGCAGGAAACAAGTCCGACCTCGCTGACAAGAGACTGGTGGAGTACGAGGTGCAGTTCCACAACACTCTGCCACTGTTCTTACAGAGGTTTGGTTAGCAAGCAACATCTGAAAGGTCAGACTGCCTCTTGGCTAGTAAAAGCTGATAAGGCTGTTTGTTTATTAGACCAGGAAGGCATAAGTTCAGAGCAGTATTATTGGATTCCAAAGGTTATGGCACATGTCATTAGCCGTGGTTGACTTTTGAGATCCATCCATTATCTATACCGCTTTATCCATCTGGGTCGCGGGGAAGCTGGAGCCAATCCCAGAATCTTCGGGTGAGAGGCGGGGTACACCCTGGGCAGGTCGCCAGTCCACCACAGGGCAACACAGACAAACAGCCACACACG
>JAQQZU010000035.1:5154604-5164996 GCA_030068025.1 Parauchenoglanis punctatus | reverse complement strand
GTGACCCGGGGATCGAACCCAGGACCTTCTTGCTGTGAGGCGACAGTGCTAACCACCGCACCACCGTGCCGCCCTGACTTTTGAGATGGTACATGAAAATGATTCCGAATAACTAGTTGTGGATTCAAGTAATGAAATGCCACACTGGATTTTAAGTACATATGCACCAACAGGATTTCTGAAATGAAAGTGAACATGGTACTCCAGAATTCTCAAAAACATAATTATCAACATTCCTGGGCAATTTAGAGCTTCTGGATAATATGGCTTTACAGTTGGAATAAACCTGTGAAGTCAAAATGAAAGAGCTCTTTATATAACCTAAAGCAAATCCCAAAGAGGCTTTATTTATTATGTTGAATTCTCTAATCCCAGGGTGCAGCAGTAACAGATATACTGTAGTGTCTTTACAGGCTGATTTGACAAGGTGCACTCAAAAGGTATTGAGACTCTTCCTGTTGAGATGGAACGGTGTGTTGCTCGGTCGAGCACATGCAGCAGAAGCAAACAGTAACTTCCGTGTGTCCGTATGCTGCATGACGTCTCGCTGTCACCTGTTTTACACACGTTTTTGTGACAACCTGCACATGAGCATTCGCAATTTTACTATGGACCTATGGTAATTAAGCAGTGAGCCGGGCAAGTTGTTTTAAGTGGCATTTGCACATCAAGAAGGGCAGAATGTTACTGGAGAATGGTGAGTCAGGGCTACTTTCCACAAGCAAAACCTCTATAGGTTTCTTGAGCATGTGCGCATTGTGCGTCAGGATCACCATCAACAAAGTTGCTGACAAAAAAAGAACAATTGGAAATCTACTATCACGATATTGTGCTTGTGATATTGGCTCTATAGTGGCTGTAGATCGTTATAACAGCCTGTGTAATCCTGCATCTAATCCTGTGGATTTAAACATTGGCATTATTTTTGTGCCTCAGTTTGCAGTGCTACCTTCACTTCGAGCCGCTCATACTGCTGGAAACAGATGAGCTAAAACACTGTATAAATTCCTCCAGTGAGAATCCACTTAGTTTACAATTTTACTAATTAGAATTTCTTTTTCCTTGTAAATTTGTTTCAAAGCAACTTTTTGTCCGTGTTTTCTTTTTATTAGTCTGACAGTGAAACATTCCGCTTTTCTTCAATGTGTAAAAGCAGTGATTCTGCCCTTGCTTGCAAGTATAAATACTCCACCCTGAAACACTTCAGCATAGATTTAATGCAAAAGTACAAATCTGCCTTTAGCATACTGATTCACGAGAGTTAGGGCTCTCTCCTGCTGCATGCGCGTGACCATGCCGTGCTTTTTCACAGCAGGAGCAGTCTCGGTTTTTGATCTGACGTCATGTTAGGTTCACCTGATTCTACCTGTTTGTTCAGCTGGTATTGGTCATTCATCCTGTGAAGTGCTGATTAGATTAGATTGGACCCTGCCGATTTAGAAGTATTGAACTCGATGCATCTGTACAATTGGTCATGCTACAACACTTTAAAACAATCATGCAAGTGATGAGTGTCATATTGTGTCATTAGTTTTTTTAATCGACAGGGTGATTGGGCCATTTTACATGTATGGCCAGATGAATTGGTCGTGACTTTGGCAAGCCACCTTAAACACAGATATACAGTCAGAGCCGTATTTGGACAGTGACATGATATTTTTTGTAATTTAGCTTCTGCACATCACCACAAGGGTTCAATATGAAATGAAGCCATCAAGTTGGGATTGAAGTGTACACTTTCAGCTTTAATTCAAGGGGCTTAACAGAAACATCACATTAACCATTTAGGAATTATAGCCATTTTGTACATAGTTCCTCCACTTTCACAGGCTCAAGAGTCTCTCTTGAGGTCTCTACTGTAGCCACCTTCAGTACCTGCTTGTCTGTGGATCTTTCTGCTTTCAGTTTTGTCTTTAGGAAGTGAAAAACATGCCCAGTTGACTTGACTGTCTCGGCCGTTTAAGAACGTTCCATTTCTTTGCCCTGAGAAGCTCTTGCGTTGCTTTCACGGTATGTTTTGGGTCATTATCCATCTGCATTGTGAAGCACCATCCTTTTTGTATCAGTTTTGCAACATTTGACTGAATCTGAGTAGAAAGTATAGCTCTGTATACTTCACAGTTCATCCTGCTTCTTTGCCACATTAACAATAAACACCAGTGACACAAATCTGTTGGCAGCCACACATGTCCATGCCATAACACTGCCTCCACCATGGGCTTTCTGTTCTTCAGTATTAGTAGTGGTTTATATCTTGAGGTTAACCCTCTGTATTAATGTTGATGAAGGTGGCTCTGGATTGTAGACTTTGGCAATGATGGGCCTGAATCCTCACCGAGGGAAGCATTTTACGATCACCCACTTTAGTTGTCTTCTGTGGTCTTCCAGGCCTTTTGTTGTTTCTTAGATCGCTGATGCATTCCTTCTTTTTAAGAATGTACGGCCGCTCCTAAAGTTTCTGCAATCTAGCTGATGGGTTTGTTTTTTGGGGTATTTTTTGCAGCCTAACGATGGCTCCCTTCAATTGCGTTTACACCTCTGTGGAGAGCATATTAGGAGTTCCCATGAACAACTGCCAAATGCAAATTCAATTCTTGGAATCAACTCCAGACTTTTTATCTCCTTAATTTGTCATGAAATGAGGAATCAGGCCACAACTAGCCATGGAACTGTTATCGTCCAATTACTTTTGAGCCTGTGAAAATGGTTGTCCAGAGGCAAAATTGCAAAAATGGTGTCGATGTCCAAATACATATGGATCCAACTGTATATCATGGTGGGTTTAGGTGTATTTTTGGAGATTATATTGCAAGAGAGAATGTTCCTTAAACGTCATGTTCATGTTCCTGTTACAGGAGGCTCAGACGTATGCTGAAGACACAGGCTTGTTGTTCATGGAGACCTCTGCCAAGACTGCTATGAACGTGAATGAGTTATTCCTGGCCATTGGTGAGCTTCCACGTTCCTTGTCCCAACACTACGACCAATTGCATCTACTTATGAAAGGAATACAAAGCTAACGTGAAGTGGCAAAGTAATTATTAGTAAACACATGCCTTTAAAAACAATCCAGTTACTTTGATGGCTAATAAAAGAAAGTTTGTTTTAACACTAATTACGTTTGGATTTTTGGTTTTCGGAACACTGGAAATATAACTAAACCATTTACCATTTGCAGCAAAGAAGATGCCGAAAACGGACACTCAGAACCCAACACATGCCGCCCGACACAGGGGAGTCAACCTGCAGGACCCAGACGCCCAGTCCAGCCGAAGCTGCTGCGGGAACTAAACATCCCTCTGTCTATCTACATCAACAAGGGAGACCACGACACCCTTTCCCCTCATTTTCCACCCTCTACCCTTTCACTTCCAAGACTGACATGGAGAGAAATGTAGAGAAAGTGTGTGTGTGTGTGTGTGTGTGTGAGCATGTGTGGGAGTGAGAGAGTGACAGAAAAGAAATGAAAAAAAGAGGAGAGCTTTGGATCCCTAAGTGATACTCGAAAGCGATTTCTAAACAGAGGTGTGGTGTGAAGTTCAGGATTGGTGAGAACACTTGTACTGTAGACTACAGGACTCTATGTATGGCACTTGATGGTGGATGTCTGTTCCTGTTCATTTTGCCAACATTTATTTTTGCCTACACAAGCAGTTGGGAATGGCAGAGTTTAGAGGAGAACAAGAAAATGAGTAAAACTATAATCTACTGGCTTCTCAGCACTAAGAAGAAACGCAGCACCTTAATCTTGCCCCATTTATCATACAACAGCAATGCACCCCAATGACATGGAAACGATCGTGATTGGTCATCATCAGTCCTGCACACACTCTCCTGCATGTACGTAGACTTTACCTTCTTCTACATCTGTAACATTCTGGACAGGAAACGTCTTCCCTGCCCCCTTCCCTCTTCTCCAGTCATCTGTTCATATCTGCTTTGTGATTCCTCCTCTGTTGGAAACTACTGATTCAATCGTCTGTAATGTACTAGTGTTAGTAACATAAATATATGATCGTTAGCAACCCTACGTGGAAAAATTACAGTATCCAGTCTTGCTCATAGACGACTCTGAATGCCGAGGTCACACAGATCCCGTCTTCTTCTTGTGCTGTTTGTCTTGAAGCAACAGAAAAAAAGCACCTGCAGTCAATTGCTTTTAATGCAGACAACAAAAAGTCTGACCCTGCACAGAGGAAAACGGTGGTTGAGTTGGAAAAAATAAATAAATAAAACAACAGAAAGGTTGGAGAAAAAAAACAAAAAAAAACAGAAGTGCCTACTCTCCGTGTTCTTTGTTTTGGGCCTGCTCGGGATGCTTTGAGTTGGCAGATGTATGGCAGAACCTTGAGTCCTTGAGGGTGTCCAGCCAGTCTCTGGTTATGTGCCTGCTCTTAACGTACCCAAAGCGCCTAAACAGTCTTCTACACAGCGTGAGTCATTCTTTTGATTGCGTTTAGAGCTGGAGCAGAGCAAAAAAAAACCACGACTGGATTGAGACCCTCTGGCCTGAAGCGAATCAATAACCTGCAACACTTTACTGTCTGATTAAAAAGAAAGATTCTTTTTATTGTCTTGTTTTATGGATGCTGTTTGTTGGTGGTTTTTGTGTACAAAAATCTAGTAATAATCTATTGAGTTTATTTAAAAATAGTTTTAGACTGTAATTTTATCTGTTGCCAGTCCAATTTTATCGTCATTTAAAGACAGATGAAGAAGCATCTACGTGGATTGAGGTCATTTGTCATGTCTCTTACAATCCAGGTTTTTTTGTGTGATAGATTTGATCTCCTGTTAACACTTGTGTGAACTGGAAAGTCAAATAAAGCTGTGCTTTCTGCGATGAGAAGAGTGTTTCCAGTATGTTTCTTGGGTTGCCAATGAATGGACTCAGCAAAGTGGATCAAATGATGGTAACAACAAATGGAAAACCAGTGAGCATTATGAAATAATTTGATACTAGTTTACATCATTTCAATTAGCTCCTATTAGTTTTGTATTGTTGCATTCTCATTCAAAAGAATTCCTATCCAGCACCAAGAAGCATCATTAAATTTGTCCCTAAAATGTTCTAATGTAGATTATAAAAAAAATAAATAACTTCAGTAACTCCAGATAGTTAGGCAACAGAGATGATTGGCAGATGTCGCATATATGCACACTCAGTAGGTCTTCCCCAAAACAAAGTTGGAAGCACACAATTCTTGTATGCTGTAGCATCAGTTCGTCTTCCCAGGAACTAGGAGGCCTAAACCTGTTCCAGCATGACCGTACCACTGTGCACAAAGTGATGTCCCTGAAGAAGTGCTCAGGTTGGAGTGGCAGAATTCGAGCGTCCTGCTGAGAGCCCTGACCTCAACCCCACCGAACACCTTTGGGATGAAGTGGAACGCGACTGCACCCCAGACCTGCTCATCCCACATCAGTGCCTGATCTCACTGATGCTCTTGTGGCTGAACGAGCACTGATCCCCACCACCACGCTCCAGGATCTAGTGGAAAGGGACTAAATCTGCAACGGGAAGTTTGAAACGCACATATAGGTGTGATGGTCAGGTGTCCACAAACTTTTGCCCACATAGTGTATTTCTGCCTATGTGAAGGCAGATATTTCGATAGATAAAACTTTTATTTTTCATTAAACAACTTGTTTTCCACTAAACCTGGGCAACCGTCACTGTTTAGTGTCAAGAGACACAATGGACAGGTGAGGATTTTTCTTCAACTCTCCACTTTCTCACCTCAGATTCCCGTTCACAGCAGACAGAAGTGGAACCTGATGTGGTCCTTCTGCTTTTCAGCCCATCCAGCTCAGTGTTATGTGCTCAGAGATGCTTCTACGCTCACCACAGTTTTAAGGGGTTGTTATTGGAGGTACCATAGCCTTCCTGTCAGCTTAAACCCGTCTGGTCATTCTCCTCTGACCTTTCTCAACAAGGCACTTTCACCATTAATACAGCTGCTGACTGGAGGTTTTTTGTTTTTCACACCATTCTGTGTAAACTCTAGAGACTGTTGTGTGTGAAAATCCCAGGAGATCAGCAGTTTCTGAAATACTCAACCCAACCCATCTGGCACCAACAACCACACCATGGTTAAAGTTGCTGAGGTCACATTTTGTCCTCATTCTGGTGTTTGATGTGAACAGTAACCGAAGCTCCTGACCTGTATCTGCATTTTACGAGCTGTGCTGTTGCTGCCACTTGATTTACTGGTTGGATAAGTGCATGACTGTGTACAGGTCTTCCTATGAAAGTGAATGGTCAGTGTATTTTAAACATATTGTGAAATTAAGGTTAAGATTAAACGGTAGATAGAAGCTTATACTCCTACTCAAGGTCAAGATATGATGTCCTGAATGCTACAATGTCAGTGGAAGGTCACCTGGCCTGAAAACCAAAGCTTCAAATGTGATTGATAAAGACGGACGCACATTAATTCTAAGGAAATGTTTATCATGAACAATAAACACATCATAGTGCCACTGAGAATATCATACAAGTATATAACAATGACAGCATATAAGAAAACAAAAAAACAATCCAATAGTAATGACAGCTTTTTTGTCTGAAACCCACGTCTTAAGCAACGGTTCACGAATGTTAAAAGAAATGTACTTAAATGAACAATCATCATTAAAAAAACCCACTAAAAATTCTCTTAGGTAAAAAAAAAAAAATTAAAAAAAAAATAATAATTTGCATCAGTCCATGAATTTTCACCCTTTCGCTTACTCCTTTTCTAGCTCTCCTCATCATCAGCCGCTGCGTAGATGGTCTGGTTGCGCCGTTTGATCCTGGGGGTGCTGCCTGTGGGGTCGAATGATCCCTTGGTTTCTCCACTAGGGCGCTTGGGCACTCTGGCTGGTGGCGTGGCCCCTTCTTCCTCTGAGCTCGTCTGGGAGAAAGAGTTTGAGAACGGTATAGAAGGTGGAGGATGTTTAAGAGGCAAATCCGAGGGCTCATCTATCTTCGATGCCATGCGAGGAGGTGGTAAAACGAGCCTGCCCACGGCCTCTCGCTGGGGGCTGCTGTCCCGATCGCTGTCCTGCACTCCTACTGGAGCCTCAGGAACCACTGCATCTGTCCCAGGCTTCTTTACCTCTCCTCCATCCTTCTCCTCCTCCTCTTCCTCCTCCCACTCATCCTCGATAGTGATCTCATCAGGGTTGTAGGAATTGGAGAGCATCGAGGTGTCAGTGGGGTACTCGCTGGGTTCGTCCACACTGCCTGAGCTCCGGTTGTCCTCATCCTCCTCTAGATCATTTTCTCCTTCTTCTCTCCAGGATGTAGAGTTCTGTGCACTCTGGCCTGTCAGAGCGTAGATGTCGACGAGGCCGAGGGTGGCGCACAACTCTGTGGTTTGGGGGTTGGTGCAGTAGGCTGGGGGGGCGTGGGGCTGAGGACGAGAGGGGTCGTATGCGGGAACAGTTGGACTGAAGTTCTCAGGGATGCTGAGCTCACCGTTTAAAGCACTCACAATCTCCATCATGGCTTCCTCTGATGCACTGTAGTCCCAACTAAAGGAAAAGAAGGATGAGGTCAACTGAGGACAGACAGCACTGTAACAGCACACGCTCGAACATCAACTCAAATTACAACTTCCCTAAGTTTAAACACAGACAATAAAACTCCACGCAAAAGCATGTAGGGAAAGGAGTTAATCTGCAAACCCGTGCTAGCCCGTGGAATTTGTGCCCTGTGGCAGTGGAGGCGTGGTCGAGTTTGTAAAAGGGCGGAGTCGGGAGCATGAGTGATAAGGGTGAGCCTTGCCAGTCATAGTTACTGCAATAATTGTCTTAGCGATACCAATTTCACTGAAGCTTATAAGTAAGCATGGCAAAACAAAACCATGTTTTTAATGTATTCTGTGAGCGCTCTCGTTCTATTCTCCATAAATGACCCAAGAAAGAAAAATGTCGATCAAATTAATGTAGTTCATGAGATTCAACAGTTTTAATAAGCAGCAAAGCATATCGCACTTGCATGTGTAGTAATGTTTTACCGATTGTGAAGGCCGTTATTCTCAGGCGGGTGCCAGATGTTTGGTGAAGGTTTCTGAAGGTGGGTGGTGGCCTTCAAGATGGCTAACCACTCTGGGTCATACTCCAGCTGTTCGGAGGAGCCAGGTCTGTCCGCTATCTCCACTACCTACAGCATTAGGAAATGTTATTAATATATTAGATGAACTTTACATTAACCATGTCTTCTTGGCACATAATTCACTCCAAGACAGCATTTAGTACAATACTTGACAATTCCTTGCACTGGAGAGCCAGGATCACCGCATCAGCATGTTACCTGAAGGAAGTCTCTGTGAGGAAGACACTTGTCCAGAGAGAGGAACTTGGTGGTCTTAGGAGCGGCATTACCCCTGGCCTGAAAACAGAAACAGAAAGAAGAAGAGTGTTGTTTGTCACACACTTGTTACAGTTCAGTGAAATGTTTTCTTCACACACAGCTTGTTAGGAAGTTGCAGGGTCAGTCATGATAAGGCTAGGGTTAAGACCATGCTCAAGGTGCAGAACTGCTGAGCTTCTGATCAATAACCCAGAGCCTTTAATCACCACTGTCACTTTTAATAATAATAAATTAGTACCTCGTGCTGCATCATGGCAGCGAATTTGACGTGTAGATGTGCAGAGAACCAGTAGCTGGGCTGCAGGTGATTGAGGAGCTCAGCGGCGGCCGGACTGCCCAGCGTGCCCGACTCCACCTCATCGCGCAGGAACTTCTTCTTCCTCAACAGCTGCTCTGTGCTCCCGTAGTGGTAGATGCCCCGTGGCCAGTCGTGCGTCATGAACACATCTATGGGCATGTGGATCTGGCATGCAAACAACGGAGAAAAAAAAAGAAAAAAAAAAAAAGAACACTTTCCAGTTTCCCTTCATCCATCCGTCATCTGTACCGCTCAACCGCCCGGGTCGCGGGGAAGCTGGAGCCAATCTACTCACATTCACACCTACGGCCAATTTAGAGTAGCCAGTCGACCTAATCTAGATGTCTTTGGACAGCGGGAGGAAGATGGAGTGCCGGAAGGAAAATGTAACCCTATATACTTAATTGGATTTTGATCAACAAAAACACAGGCACTGCAAACAAAGATTAAAAAATATATACACAACAACTTTCTCTACCTGTTTAAGCTTAAAGACGTCACTGTTTCTGATGTGGTAGACACTGCGCAGGGTTTCTTGGGTGTATGGTGGAAACTCATAATGCCCTGTAAACAGATAGAGTTAAAACCTTAGACCTAACCTAAGAGTTAAAACCTCAGTTGTGAGCGTTTTAAATTTGGATAGCTGGAGTATTTGCCTTACCTTTTCTGTAATCGTGCGTTTTAAAAATTCCAGAAAGGCCACCGATCCGTATACCTCTGTAACGTACGACTCCAGCATAACCTGCGATGACAGAGGAGGAAAATAAAGAGCGTAGGTTAAAATTTTAACTGCTGCTGTGATCATAATCAGACTTTGATGCTCATATTGAACATCTTTTCAACACACTCAGTACTAGGCTTGTGCGATTTTTACTTACTTTCGACCAAGTATCACACCAAAAAAAAAAAAAAAAATCACAATAAACGATTGAATTTCCAGAGCCGAGGGCGAGCGCAGGGAGTTTTTCCTTGCCACGGCCACCTCTGGCTTGCTCACTGGGGATCTAAATCTACATCTGTAAAACTGCCTTCTGACAATATCAACAATATCAATAGTGAAAAGATTTATGCTTCTGCCTCAAAATTCAGTGGCGTGTCTTCTAGTCATCTAGACAACGAGAGATTTCTGCAAGAGAACGCAGACGTGATTGCGCTGCAGCAGCAGTCAGCTGTTGCGCAACAGTACAGTACAGTACAGTACAGCAGGCTGCCAGTACCCACACAGATCAGGCTTGGGAATTAAAGCAGGGCACAGGCGATTCGGACATAACTGTGTTGAACAAACTATAAAAGAACATCACAACATTACCATACTCAAAGTCATACAACACCAGTGCAGCATCTCTGCAGGGACAGGAGTGCACACATCAAATAAAGGTGAACCCTCTTTCGCATAGTGGCAAAGAACAGATGATATTTCTTGATCATTCAATGTATAAATTTAAGTAGATATGAAGACAAACCTGCCCTCAGACAAGGCGATAGGATAGGATATCCTAGAACAAAGGTCCTTATGGGAACACTTCAGTGAGCTTGCATAGAAAAATAGTGACTCATGAAAAGAAAACATCCCTCAAAATGTCAAGTTACTTAAATGGACAAGATTTCATTCCTTTATAAATTAAGTCAATTACAGTGCATCCGGAAAGTATTCACAGCGCGTCACTTTTTCCACATTTTATGTTACGTTACAGCCTTATTCAAAAATGGATTAAATTTATTTTTTTCCTCAGAA